>JAYKAV010000633.1:1507061-1528731 GCA_035582835.1 Phoebastria nigripes
TTTTTTTTTTTTTCCTTTCTAAGACAGAAAGCGTAACAACAGTGTTAATCTTCTGAGGACTTTTTAAATTTAAACTGCTAAATATAAAAATTAATGAGGTGTGAGGAGACGCAGGCGTTTGCATCTGTCTATCAACAACTTAAATATGGGAAAAGAAAATAATCTACTTGAATAGCAACTGATTGTGTGCTTTATTTTGATTCCTATCTTGGTTCTGAGAGGCACTTAGTGCATAGAAAAAGAAAGCACTTAATATCTGGCGAGACCAGCCCGTGTGTCGCAGTCTCTCGAAGATTATTAATTCTCAAGGACAAAATCAAAAAGAAATATTGCTACCAACGTTTCTTCTAAAGTTCCAGCAGAAAGCAGATGCGGCGGGGCAGGCAGGCATCCGCAAACAGGTTCAGCGGCCTGAGCTGCCAGGGCTGGCAGCGCGCGTGGTACCTGGCAATGGAGCTGTTTGCTTGCTCTGGTTTGTGTGTCTCAGTTGAGTTTGGTTTGGTTTGCTGCTATCGACAGACATTAAACCCCAATCAGCATACGGCTTTTTTTGGTCTGAACTATAAAAGGTCTTTGACTATTTCTCCTCTGTTTCTACCCAAACGGTGAAATCCTGTAGGCCTAAAACTTTCTTTTTAGCGATATTATTTTCCTTTGAATATTTATGGTTAAGATGCAGTAAAAAGCATTCCAGGTTTTCATTCTTTCCCCTCTGGAGTTTTGTAATACTCCTGAACAACGTTGGAGCGACTGTTTTGGGGTTTCTTTTTAATTCTGTATTAATACATGAAACACATTATTCATCTTTACATTGCACCAAAACCTTCAATTTTAATTAACTTCTTCAAGGACTTCATTCTGTACCCGTTGACATTAATTAAGAAGTTCCATTGGCTTTAGCTATCAGTCACTGCATTTGCTTGGGGCTAGATTCACCCAGGGGAGAGTTACAGAATTAGCCACTGAAATATCTTAAGCCAAGAAGGTGAGTCTGAACTTCCACCTGCCTTAGAAACACAGCTGCTTGATTCAGGACTGCCAGGAGGACTCTACCTGTGCAGCATCTGAAGCCTGATCCGCTGAGAAGCATCTTTTAAGGGGCTAGTGGTGGCCAGAGAGGCTGCCTRGGAGGTTCAGGACTGCAGTTTATCAGCCTCCACAGTCTGAGGGGTTGAGTTTGAGGGCTGCACCATATATATTTGCTGAATGTACCCCAGCTTTTTCCCCTCTCTCAGTTGCCATCTGACATTGCAGTGGTCTGCATGGTCTGCTGAGCTGTTGTGGCTGGAGCGCGAGAGACTCAGGGGCTGTGTACAGGTAGGAAATAGCTTACGTGAGCCCAGCAGAAGGTAAGGAAGAGGAGCCTCGTTTAACAGTTAAGGCCTTTACCTAGGAAAGACCAGACTGAGTTTCAGTCTGAGTTTACTGTTGTTATTGTGGATTAAAAAGCCATTGGACAAAATAAAAAACGAATCCTGGCAACAAAGACCGGAGCTTGTGGCTTGCTTGTTGAGATGGAGCAGTTTTGCACAGAAGAACTGGAGTTACTGCCTCCAGAGTAAAGTAGCCAGTGTTTTTTCTTCATTCAGTTTTTGGTGTTGGGTGATAAAAGCTCAGCTAAGTCTTTCTTGGATCTGACTCCAAATCAAAGTACATTGCCTCTTGGATGATGCACCTTGCCTAAATATTTAGAAAGGTACAGCCTTCAAAGACTAGTGGCATGGGCGCATTGCTTTTCATGCAAATCTGTGGTTCTTTTTCGGTATCCCTTCCTTTAATAGTAGCAGATGGAATTTTTGCCTTGCCGTGCTAAGAAACTGAAAACCTCTTGTGTGCATATTTGTGTATACTTGTGTGCATGTGTAAATAAGTCAATTTTGAGAAATGAACAAAGCAATCTGTCATCTTTGGGAGTTTACTAAAGGGAATGGGCATTTCACGTATACTCTTAAGTTTGCATATAGAACAAAGCAGCAAAAATAAGGTATTACTTATCCTAGGCAGCAGCAATAATTGTTTTATCTCTTTGTCCAGATATTTTCTGCCACATAACACACCCAGATACAGCTCATAATTTTTATTCTTTTTTAATTATTTTTATTGCACAGCTGCGCAAATCCACATTTTTAAGCAGGCTGGTAACTTTATTGAACTGAGATCATACAGAAGCAACAGCAGTTGCTTAAGTATATATAGATTACAAATATTTTTTTAAAGTGTATTTAGAAAGTGATGCCTATTTTGGAAAATACTGAGAACTTAATCTACTGCATATGGCTGATGACACAGTTAGCTTTTTTTAAAAGTTGAAATTATTCTGTGGTTATTGTTTATTTCCTTTCTTCATTAACAGATTAGCTGTTTTTAAAGCAACGTCAGATGAATTGAGCGAGAGGGCAGAATAAAGTCTAAGCCTGTACTATTTTTGTCCGATAGTCATTAATCAAATGCATTTGGAAACAAACAGTGGCCTTGATTCACTTACCCAGTATTATGCTGATGTAATTCCATCAAATTCTGAGGAGGTTTCTCTCATTTACACCAGTGTGAGTRAAGAGGAAAATCAGGTCTTGCATCTCTCTAGCAAAATGCAATTTGTTTGCCAGGAAGGCTGGATAAAATGTAGATATCACACAGGCAATATGCCTCTAGCTGCTGTGCTTACCGCAAGCAGCTCAAAGAGAATTATTTAATCCTTGTTTGCATAATAACTTCTGATAAATAATTCAAGAATGTACGGCCTAAAGTTTTTTAAGGCAGTGCCTGAGGGAGAAACATGGTTCTGTTCCAGTTTTAACAAGGCACCAGGAACCCCAGCAGAGTTGTTAGAACTGTATTCGAGCTCTTTGGACATGTTTTGGTGTAAAAGGTACAGTGAAATGCACAAGAGGACTTCAAGATATTTCATGGGGAGTTGTCACAAGAGGAAATACACCTCTGTGCAATGCAAATATTGTGTGTTTGTAGTGTGAGAGGAAACTAGCAGGCTGGAAGATAGCTCTTTAGTAACAGGACTTAGTAGTGTAATCCATTAAATCAAATGTCTAGAGAGTGGTGTTCTGAAAAAAGATTTTTTTGGGGTTTTTTGGGGGTTTTTTGTTTTGTTGGTTTTTTTTGGTTTTGTTTTGTTTTTTTTTTTTTTTTTTGCCTTATCGCGACAAGATGCTTAATACAGGCTTGCTGACAGTAAGTGCTTAAAATTGGCTTCTGTCTTTTTCACCTCTCTCTGGTTATCTTTAACATGTTAAAGTGATCCTGATTAAGGAACAAAAATGGTATCATTATCTTTGGCTACTTTTTTCCTTCATATTTTGTATTTTTGGGAAATTATTTATTTATAGGACCAAAACAATTCTGTTAACCAACATAATAACTTGAATTTGTCTGTCTGATGGATTCCGATACCCTTATTACTTGCGTCTGTTTACTGCAGTGGGGTTTGCTTTGAGTTAATACATAGCTGAATGTGAATAAGGAGGCTAAATGTGGTTCTTACATCATTGATCTGGAAGGGAAAAAAAGTAATTGTTGTTCCTGGCAACCTAGGGGATATCATTGCAATTTGAAAACTATTTGTTCCCAGTCTATCATGGTTTTTGACATCCATACCTACAGTCCCATATACAAACCTTGTATTTACTAATCACAATAGCAATCAACAGCTGCTTGTTTGGATTTAGAGCAAAATCCTGTTTGTTCTCATCCAGTTCTCTGACCTGAATTTTGTTTGGTTTGTAGGAGAGTTTTATATGACCATATTCTTTCATCAACCCTGTTTTTGCTTCTCTCTATGAAATACACAAAAACCAGTAAAGGTGACATTGACTTTCTTAACAGAAGGATACATAAAAGCTAATCTGGAACCATTTACCTGAAGTTTTCAGCTTCTTAGCAAGTGCAACAGCATGGTCATTTCCAGACTGTTGTACTCTATATGCCGTAGGCAATTCTGGTTTATATTTCAGTCACCTCAAAATAGATATTTGTAAAGATGGATGTTAAGTGAAACTTCATAACAAGCAAAATATTATTTTTATACTGGTGGTACATACCTTTTATAGAAATTATTGCTGGATGTATTTTTGATTGACTTTCTATCCCATTCTAATTCTAATATTACGCAGAAAAAGTGAGTTACCACTGAAGTTTTATTGGCTAGGTAGAAAGAGAGAATCTCGGGAATGTACTGTTTGTTCTTATCTGATGCCAATAAATGCCCCAGATTTTTTTTAAGAGCCTTTAATCTTTGTTAGGGTGCCTGATTTTCCTGAACCTTTGAATGGAAGTAAGCAATTTGGCAAGAAATTAGTTATTCATGCAGAAGGCTCATAAATGAAAAAAGTGCAAATTTGACAGAAGGACAAAGTGAAATGTGAATGTAATATTTGTTCAAACATTTTGCCAGGCTCTCCCAAGCAGGCTGTTAAAATGCAAGTGTGGATGACAGCTGTGTATCTCCAGGTGAGGTTGATTTTGTTTGAAAATCTGGTTTTGTTCTATGTAGGCGATTTAGCTGTTTGAATTTCAACAAGGAGAAACAGTATGGGTACTATGCTTTATGTTCAGTTTTTCCCTGTGTGTTTATCTGCAGAATTCCCATTGAGACTCTTTTGTTACAGTGTTCCCTGGAAAATCCTTTAGTATCTCATGCTGTGCTTCTTTCAAACCTGAGGTGTAACAATACCATTTTAATCTCTCCATCTGTTGATGCAGAAGATCAATGCTGTAAAATTGTGTATTAATATAAACCTCTGGTGTCTCTTGTTTGGCATTTTTATTATTTCTGTCTTTCTGATTATATAGAGGAAGTCTGTCATAGCATCCAGTTATACCTGTAAATGATTTTACAGTCTTATTCTTTCGGGTCCTTTCTACAGCATCATGTAGTCTTGATCAGTAAGAGATTATACCTGTACCTACTTTTAAGTGTTAGAGAAGTACCGTTGAGTTCAGGAGCTAGATGTCTCCAAGCACTTTTATAAATTAGAGCATACGTGAGGAAGGTACATTTGCTGCTTAGCTCTGATTTTTATTTGCAGAAAGCATGTTTTATTCTGGAGAAAATTCAACCTTGATAACTTGGAAACTAGACTGTGTCTCAGAAAGCTTGTACTTTAAGAACCAACGCTTGGCTTAATGTGTACAGTTATATTGGCAGCAATGACATTGGTACCACACTTTGTTCACGGTATCGAGACCTAATTTTGTGAGAGGTAACCCAATGACAGGAAAGCGTAGGTGGAAATAGTTATCATGTGACACCAGTACCTGTTTTGACATGAAGCCATAAAGATGGTTTAAAGGGAAATACAGATTATTGATGGATTGATTTATTAAATGTAGAACTTAATGTCAAAGCGTAGTCCTAGTTTTAGCGGTATCGATGACCGGCAATTCCATTGTCCACTACTCAAGTGTTGAGCTTACTGGAGATCACACACTGGCTGATGTTTTGATAGCTCATGACTTTCATCTCCTGATTCTCATGCGTATTTTAATTGGGATTTGGACAATGTGATGCATCTTCTGCATCCATCAAGTACAGATCTGTATTGAAGGTGAAGGTGAGGGCTCAGGTCAATGCAAGTCACTATGTGTTAACGTGTTACCGAGTATTTAGAGATCCTGTGCCTAGACTTGCACCATTTTGAATGCTAAGTAAATCATGTTTGTTTTTAAACTTCTCATTTTACTTTGCATTAGCCATAGGCTAAGAATGGGCAAATAGCCARTTACTCTCTGGCTCAAGTGACATGCTGCAACTCACGTCTGTCTGAGTATTTGACGTTTAAGTCATCACTCAAGGGACAAAGCAATGTTCATGTACAAAAAAGAGTATCTTGCATTAGGAAGGAAGAGTACATTTTAATGGAAATTCCAAGCACAACTGAGGGTAGTCTGCTTTAACTGTACAATTACAATTGTAACATTAAAATTTATAATTCTTCCATAAATAACTACAATGCACAGGTATTGTGAAGCTCTATTCTGATACACACTGTCAAGGGAATGATGTGGTCTGCAGACTCCAACTGTTGAACTTGGATAACAGATTTCTCTTTAGTCTTAGCTTTAAAAAAATAGAAAGCCTTCCCCATGTGATAGAAAATACTGAAGTAGCAAGAGTTAAGCTATTCTGAACTGTGAGCTTACAAATTGAACATTGATTGCAATTTGAAAGTCAGATTATATTGTATCATTTGCATCAGAAATATTTCTAGAACTGACAAATGACAATGCCCAGTTTGCCCAGTTGTTTTCATGTGAAAATTCTTTACTCTTACTTCTGTGAACTTTCTACCCAGCAGGTTGTACAATGGAAGTGCTCTTTCGTACTGAAACCCCAAGAGTGTAATGTGTATCTCGCCCTTCAGAAAAGGTGTTTTTATTTTTATATATATATATGGCTTAAGACAGCTAAGCTTGCTTAAATAAATAAATAAAAGCATATTTTTAACGTCTTCCACAGAAATCCTGTATTACAGGCAGATGCAACCTGTTCATAGCCTATAGGGATAATTTTACTCAGAGGAAACAAACGCTCCTAAGCAAAGACCACAAAGTATATATGTCTGAAGCTCTGTTTGACACCATGGAAGTTTTGATATATTTTTCTCATCTCTTGCTACTCTAAAGAAAAAGACAAAGAAACTGAATTTAACAGTAAAATTAAGTAAATTGGGGGATACCACAGAGTCTGATTTTGTTGTTGTTGKTTTTTTGTTTGTTTTGTCTTTTTAATTTGCCCTCCCCACACACCCCCAATTCCTGGGCTGCTTTACTTGAATTGATCTTGTTTAAGTTCATCTTGGACTGCAACTTGGTGCTTATTCACTGGTTAGTTACATAGCTGTGTGAGAAATGTTTGTGTCACTTATCTATTTTAGAAAAAATGAACTCTATATTCTCTGAACATGGGTAGTTGTGTGTATACTTTTAAATAAAACTAGATCTGCTTACCCCTGCTTTTGCAACTGCAAGTTGAAGTTAATAAAGAGAGGGATACAGATGGTTTTAGTTTTCCATGTTTGTTGCAATGAAGTAACTTCTTTAAGTGATCATTGCCACCTGGGAGAAAGGTTTGGCATTTCTGGACCTGGCAAAAAATTGACAAGATGGCCTTGCAGTGCTGCTCCCATGCATCACCATTGTTGGGATCAACAGCCTCTAACCAGCGCCTACAGAAGAAGAAACCTCAGAGTTAACACTGCTGTTTATCAGGTTGTGTATGGTTGTAATGAAGATCTTGTCTTGTGATCGCTTATGCAAGTGAGTAATTTTATTCACGCCAGTGATCTCAGTGACTTCAGGGAGACTACTCACAGTGGTTTGCTGACTTGAGGCTGCCATGTGTAAATTGTGGCTGCTGGAAGTTTTATAATTATGTATTTTTAATTAAATATTGCATCTCAAAAATATAAATTATATTTCTCCAGAGCCAAAGAATAATATGATACATGAAGTTACTCAGATGAAGGTGCTAGAGTTGCAGGAAGAACTGTCATCTTATTTTCTAAGTGACATCAATTTGTGTGGCTAACGTTTTAGTAATAAAAAGCAAAATGTAAATCTGTAGCCTGCTGTGAAGGGAAGTCTACAGTTTCAATGAACGCTGCAGGATCTACTCATAAATATTCATTAAACAGTGCCTTACTGAAAATGAAATTTAAGTACTTAAGGTAACGGAATAAAAGTAGTTGAGAAGCTCTTTCAGACATGTTCGAAAACAGGATAGGAAAGAGATGGGCTAAGTAGAATAAAGTTATGACTTGCTTTTTGATCTTAAAAGATAGAATAAAAGCATTATAGGGTTAATGGCACTGAAATGCCTTGTCCCACAGCTAGGGAAGCCACATTAACTTTTGATGGAAAAACAGTAGAATTTCTGCCTCCCTGGACACGTGTGTTCAGTTACATCCTTCTATGGCATGATGATGTCAGGATTTTTACTTCTTTACATCAAGAAAAATATGTGAAGTATTGCGTAGCTCATCATTCAGAAACTGCAAGGTTGTCTGCACAGAAAAAAACAGCAAAGTTGCTCTTACTTTTACTTTATTTTTATTAAGACCCCCAGAAATAGCAGTTCAAGAAGAGGATGAATAAAATAGGCTCCACTGCAGATGCAAGTGATTATGACTCTTCATTTTCTTCACATGACAGTAATTACATCTCTTCACACCATTGCTTTCCAGCACAAGGGTGATGCATACTGGGGATGCTTGATGCTATGAGTAAGCCTGTGGCTGGCCAGTATGAAACGCGTGAGGGAAATGCTTATATGAGTTGAATTGCTCCTGCACGGCTCCTTCAAAGTCAGTGACAGTTTGTGCTCATCCCACCTAGTTTGAGGTTCTTTACTGAGCTATCCAGATTAGGAGCTTGGTGGCCCCAATCTCACCATGTGTCCAGTGGAAGGGAAGTGAGCCCAAGCCAACTGGGGCTGCTGTTGTCTTTCCATCAACTATACAGGGAGACTGCAGCAAGTGTACTCTGATATTTGATGACTCGGTGTGTTGAAAGCGGCTGTTAGTGCCTGTAGGTATAATGTATTTACTGTATCTCAGGGTATGCTGCATATTTAACCAGATGGCATTTCTGAAAGTGTTGACAGGATCCTGAGTTAGCCATAGCTTTGAAATGTAACTGCCAGCACTGTTTCCTTAAAATAAGTATGCTGACAGATACTACTGGGCTTCTAATCTCTAGAGCTTGGTTTTATTAGAACAGGGTAGCTTTTGAAATAGGGAGAACTCTGCTCTGCAGGATGAGACAGATTCAAATAAAAGATTASAAAAGCAAATTTCTTTCCTTCTCACTGTGCCCTTGAATGAGGAGATCTTTCCTTCCGCTTCTGCTTTCTCAAGTCCAGCAGTTTTCAGTGGTTCCATGGGTTGGAGAACCTGTGCAAAATTTGGGTTCCCAGGTAAACATACTCCTCTCTGTCCCCTGAGAGCTGGCAGTAGTTCTGCTCCCTGCTTGTCTTGGCAATCCCAGGGCCTTGGGCTATTGGTGCCTCCTGTGCTCTTCCTGCTGCATTTTGTGCTCCAGAAGGTCTCCAAGCTGAGAAATCTCCTCTTCCGTTGTGAGTGCAATAACCTGAAAAAAGATAAAAAGGGCAGTCTTTTTAACACAATGTAACATCAAGCTTTTCCATAGCTGCCTCTCCTAAATTGCAGCCAGTGTCTCTTGAGAAGCAGACGGGATAGGTGTCGGAGCAGCTCCTCAAGTAAACCTAGGCATGGACACTTGGAGAAGTCAGGACTGATTTGGATTGAGATGGTCTTCTGCTCCCAAATCAACTTTATGGATGTTCTCATCCCACTTGTGAAAGGACTGCGTGAGGGAGCTGAATCTTGAAGAAAATATTTTGGAAAAATATGTGGCGTCTCCTTGGTTAAATTGAGTAATTTTATCCTGCTTGACTCAAATGACAGGCTGTCTGTTGAAAGAACAGGTGGAGTCAGTGTTCCCCTAACATCCTGTAAAGTTGGCATTGCTGTAGTGTGTTGTATTAAATCCTTTCCTGATGCCTTCATGGCTTGTTTAGTCTGTGTTCAGATAAACGATGCACATATTGTATCAAGCTATATCTGGAAATACTAAAGAAAATGCTTGTCTTCCATATAGCTAAATTAATAACATACAGGATTTAGTATATATTAAACCATTACTGCCTTTTTTTGGCATAAACGATTAAGTAAATACTACATATTTGCATACCATATAACTCCTTAATTATTTAAGAAGCTGCCTTGGCAAAAACTTTAAGTACATCTAATTAAATGTTGAGAGGCAAAGCAATTTTATTCTTGATTTAAAAAAAAAAAAAAGGGAAAAAAAGACATATAAAGAATTCATTATGGACAATATTTCAGTAAAACATCTGTTACTGTATTTATTCTGTTATTTTAAAAATAATTGCCAGAGAAGGAGGAATATGAAGACTTTTTAAAAAAAAAAAAAAAAAAAAAAAAAAAAAAAAAAAATTTTAAAAAAAAAAAAAAAAAAAAAAAGAGGGGGGAAAAAACCAAAACCAACTTGATATTGCTACTATCAAGTGGTAATACCACAGTATTAGTAACGAAAGTGCAATTGCAAAGATCCTATCATGATGGTGGGCCTTGACTTCTTTCAAATGTTGTGTAAGTTGGGAGAGTCT
Organism: Phoebastria nigripes; assembly: GCA_035582835.1. Lineage (NCBI taxonomy): Eukaryota > Metazoa > Chordata > Aves > Procellariiformes > Diomedeidae > Phoebastria > Phoebastria nigripes. Next base: position 1,517,224 of record JAYKAV010000633.1, read on the forward strand.
CCACCGAACTCAAAGGACACACAGTAATGTCACCATGAAGTGAATCAGGTTCAGTTTCTGTTTAAAACTCATTTACTGTTTTGCTGCCCGAGCCATAGCAAGGGGAGAGCACGAGGTCTGCAAACTGGGGGCAGGTACAACAAATCCCTGATGGCAGCTTTTGCTGTTTCTTCTATTGCTGTTGCCACTGCCCAGGCAGAGGCCTCATGTCTGCAGTAGCTCTCACAAGAAGCTTGGAAGGGGTAGGAGGAAGTCCTGAGGCAGTGGAGGAGTAGYTCCTGGTAGGGACTATCAAAATATCTTTCTTGAGATCTGATGGCAGCCAGCTCTGAAGTGTCATACAGCAACTTTTGTTCATTGATGTGTTATGCTTCCTATTCCAGAACAGTATCTACATATTGGAAATGAACTTTATTTTTTGTAAACTTTCTCTAAGTTTTTTCTTTTGTGTTAATCTCATAGTATTGTGTGAAAACTAACATTGCGAAATACACACCCTGCAAACCTTTGCAAAACAAGCTTCTGTAACTTCAAATGTTATGCATGATATGCCAAATTCTCTTTCTCTCTCTCTCTCTCTCTCTCGGTATGTCTCCATCAAAAAAATAAAGGGGGGCAAGGGGGAACCCATGAGGATCCATACACTGAGACATACCTAGAATTACAGATGTGGTATTTTGAATCCTTAATTATTAGTCTGTGCTCAAAATTACTGTCTCAGTTTCTACTGTCTTTTGGAAATTTGATGCTATCACTTCAAAATAAAGAATCGCAGATGTTGAAATCATTAGAATAAATTCATTCAAGTAGCAGCCATCGTCTTTTTCCTATCTCTCAAAAAGAGAGTATTACTGATTTTTGAAGTCATCTTTTGGTCATTGGTTTGTTTACCTGCAGAGCTGCCATTGTAGCTTACTTGTTGATTGTAGCATTCTAGCTAAAGTTTCTAAAGTGCCATTCTCAGCTGAAGATATATCACAAGGTTGAACAAATGACCTTTACGGTGTAATAACATCCTTTAGCCATCAGGAATTAGTGTGTTGCATCTATCATTCCTGCAGGCCTTAAGGTATGTGCCTAGTTCTGTAGTGCCATTCCTGTAATAACGTTACAGCCTTGAGAGAGACACTTTTCTCTTCGGTGCAGTTATCACTGAAATTGGTACTCTTGTTTCAGCATTATTATTACCATCATGTGTTATGTAGGTGATAGCATAACAAAATGTATCTTTGAACTAGCTAGATCTTTATTGACCTTATTTTTACTTTTTTTTTTTCCCACTGAAGTTCTTATTTAGCCTAATTGTTACCCTGTGAATAATCTTTTGTTTAGATAAAGCAGGAAAGCTAAAGGCTTGAGAACTTAGTCTGAGATTTTGCACAAATAATTAAAACATTATATAAAACTGCTATACGCAGTAGGATATTTTGGTACTCTAGAAACTTAACTCTCAATTGGAAAGAGAAATATGTACTTACTGGTTCAAAGAACAATTAGATGCTTTTAATAATGCACTTGCAAAACTTTACATGCTGTAGCTAATAAAAAGGAATTTACTTTTCTAAGCAGTTGTAAATGAAAGGCAAGGCTTTTATCTGCAGCAACTTACAATGTATGCAGTCATAGAAAATAATGATTCACAATGAGAACTTCAAAGTGTCTGATTTAGGCTTCTAATTTTCAAGTCGAGAGGATTTAGCATTCACAAATGAAGATGTTAGTTCATGTAGGCTGATCTTTTAAGTTCATTAAGGTACACAAGCCCTAGGATGATATCGGAAGCCTTGTGATTGTCAGTTATTCCTTAATAGAGGTGTGATGTTGGCAAGGAATACTGAAATGAATGTTGCCAGAASTCATTACTTGTGCCTTACCTGGGAAAGCACTGTTAAAATCGGGAGTAATTTTGTGGGGGAAGTGACAGAATGCTACAAGCTCTGACTGCAACTGGAAGAGAAACTAGAAATGTTGCATCAGCGTTTGTCATAAACGACCAGCTGAAACAAATTTGGATGTGCTGATCCAGACCATTCTGGCATGTTCAGATCATAACAGCACATCCTCTGTGTGTGAAGGACAGCACAAAAGGATGAGGTAACACTTCCGAAGACACAGACTGTTGCTGGGCTTTGTGAAGAAGCTTGGTAAAAATGTCTCATCCTACAGTGCATAAAATAAGGATAATTGCTCTCCTAGTACTTGCAGGGTGCCCATCTCATCGTCTTCAGGGTGAAAGCCATGTGGGTAGGCCAACCATGCCCTTACCCTCATGTTGTTTTCCCACATCAGTTACACAGCCCTATTTATACGAATTGTTAAGTATAATTGTCATCTTTGCAATAGCTGTGCCCACTCGCTGCTTCTGCACTCTCGGGTGTGCTGTAGGAGGTGTTATATCTCTAGCTAAGTAGGTTTGTAAAACTCACTCACTGCCTCTTAGAGATCCCTGTTGTACTAGTCACCTCCGTTACCATCCCCATAGCTAGCTTGCTAAAGCCTGGATTTAAATCAAAACTTGTGAAATGTTTCAGTGAGTTTACATCAAATTTCATAGCCCAAGAGTTGTATATCTTACAATTTGAGGACCTGCTTTTCTGAAAGGATACTGGTCACTTCTTTCACTTCACAGTGAAAATTTTTCAATAATTTATGTAATCTTTGAGCCTGAAGGAAGAGAAAGACTAAGAATAAAGTACACACAGACTGAACAGTCAAAAGCAGTCAGAAACATCAAAGGACAGTCTTATTTACAGCTAAAGCTAATTTCAGGACAGTTAGACTGCCGGTGACATTATTGGCATGTTTACTTGAATCTGAAATGTAGATGTTACTTAGTTTGAGAACATACGATGTGTGAATGTGTGGGCATCAATAGCACTGTGATTTGCGTTCAAGTGAAAGGAAAACCGAACAAAGAGTGAGTCACCTTAAAACCAGGGGAGAATGACAGTGGAAAAATGTGGATAAATATGTGTAACAATAGACAGGAGTCAGAGAGAGGCTATCCCATTGACAATAATATTATGCTTTTATTTCCATAAGAGAATAAGAACACAATTCTAAAACTGGACCAGCCATTACAAGGGACTGGACACTCATTTGGCTAAAAGAAGACTGAACTTAATGCTCTGTGGCTTCTCACAAAAGTGCAAAACACTGTGTTTTGCTTAATATTGCTCCACTCGTGTTTTGTTTGGAAACAAGATGTGGGGAAAAAAAGGCCACATGCCTCCCACTTAGAGATTTTAGAAATGTTACTTCATGTGGGTCTTCTGGAAAGCACCTGCTAGAGCTATCAAACCCCTGAATCAAAAAATGAGGTTTACCTGCAGTCAGTCCAGCCCCTGCGTTTGTTCAGTCCTTCGTGTGGACTGGCTGTCTGCCGCTGCCACTTGGGAGGGCTCCCGGGTCCTGAAGAAACAATTTGACCAGAATATGCTGCATTTGCAGCTCCCTTTCATTTCTAATGTTGCAGTTCGTCAGTGTGAAAACCTGTAGCTGTTGCAGCTATTAAATGTGTAGCTTTTACGGCCATTGTCTGTAAAATGGTTTGGTACTTCTGTAAAATAAACAGAAAAATGTACAACACTAATAACTAGAAATCTTTTAAAAGTCTGGGCAAAAACCAATGCAGGACTTAGATCTGATTATATACATTTTTATTTGAGGGCATACATCTCAGATGCAATGCCTAATATAAATCTAATGTTTGTGTTCATAAGAAAATACTAATTAACAAGGTGGGATAACTCTCCACATCTCTTTTCTTCCTTTGAGTATCAGGAGAATGAAACGAAGTAGCTCTTAACATCTTCTCATCCAATTACATTTATCTCTCTGGTGAAAATTATTCACTGATCACTAATCACTGGTAGTTGTTTACACACAACAGTGTTCACATGTAGCGTGCAGCATATTGAGGATTATTGCTATAATAGAAGCTAATCAATGAAAACCACTCATGACTCTCTTAATGAGGTGATAGTGAAAGGTTTTTCTTTTGTCTACTGCAGCAATAGATTTGTCAAAACAGATGTAGCTGTTCACAGCCAGCAGGAAAATGGTTTTCAGCATTAGATCGCAGACATCATTTTTCTCCTTCTCTATAATAATATTAAAGTTGAAAAACGATTATTCTGGTCCCCCTTTATTAAACAAGCTATTACAAAGCAAGTGAAGGATTTCTGCACCTTCAATTTTCCACCTAATAATAGTAAAATATATCCGTTGTTGCCCTGACAATATTAATGCTATTTTTTTTTTCCCCAATGCCTAAAGCAACGAGTCTTACCATTTTCTTTGCCAGCTTGAAACAAATTGTGACTTTAGATTTTTAATATTAAAGACAGGGTTTTCTACTGGGTTTCACTGTGATTAGTTAATTCACAGGCTTGATATTCACCAGTAGACTAGATGTAGAAGTTAACTAAATCTTCACAATAGCCTTTGGATTATTCTTGATAATACCAGTATTTTGCACTGAGGCATATCTGTTAACCCTAGAACTCCAAGATACCTTAAAATAAACATATGTCAGATATTAGGCATTTAGGCGGAGTTAATGCCATTGGCCTGCATTTTTTTTTCTAGTTTATCATGCCATGTTTCTGCCATTAAAGCTTCAGACACACTGGCTTTGGTATTTTTGGAGGTGCTGTGTTCTCAAAGCTCTGCTGATTTATTAGAGAAGAGTGAATTCAGCACCCCTAAAAATAGATGAGTAAAGTTTTGACTTCGCAGCATGTTCATTTTTGCAATCAGAAATGGGATGCAGAAATAGCCCTTCCCAGGCATGGGCTCTGAATGTCAGGCAACAGCCATAGGCTCACTCCGTTTTGTCTCCAAACAGTAGGAAATCAAAGATGGAATGATCTTCATTGGAAGATCCTTTAGATAATTCTTTAATTATTTATGCTGAAAATATTCCAAATGCAAAAAGAAGCTAAAACTTCTTAGATTATGCAGATTCAAAGAGACTTTGGGGACATCCATTAATATTTGCGTGCTGGATAGTTTGGTGTGCTGCTTCAATTATCTGGAGCTTGATCACTGTGTGTAATCATAATTTGTTCATAAAACTACCCAGGCCTGTCAGCACACTGCCTGAAATTAAGCTGCTTCTGCTTGTGCAGAGCTTATGAAAAATTGAATGGCAGTTCATTTTCACAAAACATGACAAACAGAAAAGAAATTATGAATTAATTTTAAACCCTGCTTAGCAGAGTCTTATCAATTTGATGGAGCCCTTTGTCTTACAGAAGTCTGGCATCAGAGCTGATATGCTTAATTAGTATCAAGCATCTCAAAATGTCTGTGACTGACAGGTTAGATCACTTGGTGTCCTCCCCCAACCTCCCCCTGAATTGCAGTTTGAAATAGTTTTAGTTAGGGAAGCTGACTAACATAACTTTCACACCTTTACATCAAATTAAACACATGAAAATGGGATTGCTGTTGCAGATGAAGCAAAAACTGGCACAACCCATGAAATCAAAGATAAATGAAATCACATTTGCTGCTGTGGAGTCTCTTTAGATCTGAGATTACAGTGTTCTGGTCTAGGAATATACCTCTGATTTGAATGTGAACATAATATGTTTTCATTTAGCACTTGGAAAAATTAACCCATCTGGCACAAGCAATCAAGAGCTTCAAATAGGTTACTCGACACATCCAGTAAGCACCTTGGAGGGCGTACAAATGAAAGAATGTTTCTCTTATTCAAGAATTCTGCCTGGATGCGAAGGGTGCCTGGTATCAGTAGGATTTGAAAGCGGTGGGTACCTCATGTGGTTAATCTCCAAATAATTTTTTTCCAGAAGTATACTGAGGTAGGGGTGTCACTAGTGTGAAAATAAGGATTTGAGTCTCAAGCTTCAGTTAAAAGGTATTAATAGTCTGTCTCATCAAGAAAAGGGGGGAAAAGTAGAATAATAATACTTAAGGGTGTTAGAGATAATTGTCTAGATTCTCCTTCTCTCTCACTGAAGTGAAGCCTTGTAATTAATTGCACTGATTTCCTCAAGATAGTTCCTGAACTGTAATGTTGTAACAGGAGCATGACTTGACCTATGGAATTGTAGAATAAGTTTAAAATCTTTAAATGTGTCCTGTCCCTGCATATTTTTAGCAACATCTAGAGAAAAAGGTAGGTATTCAGAAAATATTGCATAAAGTTATGCCCACGGAAGAGCTATTAAAGATGTTTAGTTGAATTTGGACTGTAAAATCTTCTGTAGATCCAAGTTTAGCTTAAATCTAACCATTTGTTGATGTGGCAATCAAACTACACTTGAGTTTTRGATGCAAATTCTTGTCTGGTATTGCTCAGATAATCACAATGATGCTGAACTTTCGGTCTTTGATATGTTATGAATCTTTCAATAAAGACAGTCCAATTCTTTGTTGATATTTTCTGGACTTTCAGTAGGGTTTAGCTGTGCCTCATGTTGTTGGCTCCTACTGGCAGGTTTCCCATTGGAGTTACTGGCATAATTTGCTGAGGAGGGAGGACAAGTTTAGGCCTATTTCATGTATTTCTTTTTTACGTGCAAAGAGAGGGAGAAAGAATGAAATTGCCCTCAAGTATCTGAAAGGAGAAATAAGGTAATCTTTTTTTTTTCTCCTCAGCTCTGCAAGCCTGATTATTTTTTTTTTYTTCTTCTTCTTCTTATCTTTTCTTTTTTTCTTTCCATTTCTCTTTTCCAAGAGTCTCCTGGCTCTGAGAGTCTCTCAGATCAACTTATGTTCAGATTGCACCAGTATAAATGGTTATAGTTTATACACCTGCAATGATAGTCAGGACTTTGAACAGACAGTATAATAGTTACGATCATGCTGAGGATTACATTGAGGAGATATCTCATAAGTTGTTCTACTATCCTGAGCTTTTCGTAAACCTTTCTGTGACTTTCATAGTGTACTTCTGTGTGTACTTTGGATATTCCAGTTGCACCTACTGTGGTCTTCACCTTCTTGCCGGGGCAATAATGCACCTTGGATAAGCGACTTCTCTGCATTCCAAGTTGCTCTTTTATTTTCCTTGTAGGCACTTTGTATCTGTGTTGTCCATTCTGGGGTGTATCTAGGTTTCCTTCTGCTCTTAAAGTGAAAATACTGTAAACTGGAAGAGCACAACATATTTCAAGAAACCTGGATTCTCTCAGCAGAATAATATTTTTATGCTGGTAGCTGTGCTCTCCCCAGAGGAACCTCAGCTTAACTCTAAACTCAGTTGTCACTGCTAGTCTTCATTTCTCATCATTTCTAGAATTACTGTACTGTAAAAGTCATTTCTGAAATATCGTTACAGATTAAGACAAAGCTTCTTCTTTTTCTATTATATAGCTGAGAGAGCACTTTGGTATGTCTAAGAAACACGTTAGCGTCAGGGGAAAAATGTTTTTTATTTACCTTACATTTCAAATCATAATATCAAATATGTATCGTTGGTAATAAGCATACTGCCTTTTTTTTTTTTTTTTTTTTTAATGAAATGACAAGAAATACAGCTAATGAGGCACAACTAGGCAAATCAGTAGAAAGTGCAAGTTCAGTCCATGTGTTTGGTGTTAAAAACTGAGTCACTCCTTCCTCATCTCAGGCCTTTGATTTCCAAGGTCAGTGTAGGGTTGGGTCCTGCATATGTTCTTGTACTCTGAATCTTTGAAAATTTGCCACTCTGCATTTTCATTTTTTTATTTGTTTTATTTTTATACATTAAAAACTGCTAGGATCATATGATAGCACAAACATTTTATTTCTCTCAGGCATACGGAATAAAGGAGTTGAAGTTTTCTCCCATATCATTATGAAATATTTGTTACATTCTCAAGGGCATTATGGAAGCTTCATACCTGCTTACAGAAGCTCACCCATCTGAACTCGATGGGGATGTTTCCTTTTTTGGCAGGAAAAGATTGGATTTGACTATATTTGCAGTTGCTTTGATTCTCTAGAAATGTCTGCTAAAAGTGGTTTGTTTTTCCTGCATGTCTGCGGTAAATTACATACTTCAGAGTAGTGGTGGGCACTCTAAAATGGTCAGTCTGATGTTTATTATGATTTTATATGATCTTGAGTGGCATGTGATTAAAGGGATGATTTTGAAGTGTCACACTGCAGCTTTGTTAATGTACTTGGCAATTTTCAAGTGGTGCTAGTGTAGGAGTCATGGAGTGGTTCTTTATACCCCTAATACAGTAAACCTCTAATGAGTAGTCCTTTTCCATCTAGCTAGTGCTACATGCAGTTCAACCTTTTAAGGGAAAATAGAGAACTTGATGCAAGCTTAATGTCCAGCTATGAAAACTGGGGTCTTCAGTGCTACCTTGAGTTTCCTTTCTGCCTTTTAGCACTCTTGGACGTTAGCCAGAAGATGTGATAAACTAAACTTTCCCTTAGATTATTTACTTTGATTTCTGAGTCCTAYGCCTAATAACCTAAGTGTGCTTAAGTTATACTCCTAGAAATGTCTGCTAGTCTTGGCCTCAGCGGGAACATTTTCTTCCAATCTCTAAACAGTCAATTTGTCCTGAAAATGGAGCTTCTGTACTAAACAACAGGGAGTAGAAGAGGGCAGGACAATTGCACAGAGCAAGAGACTGAAAGCACCTGGCAAATATTTGGCTATGCAGTTCTTCCCACAGGAATGTAATCAGCTCCCTTCTCCCACCATCTGGAAGACAGAGCATTTTTGCCAGCAGAGGAACTTGCTCTGCAGTCCCCATCTTGCCTGCCTTCTGTTCTTTTCTCCACAAAGAGCATTTTCTCCCTTTCTGACTTCACAGGCTCATCCAGAATCCCACGTGAGAAAGTAAATGGAGGTGGGAGTAGTGTGGGATGGATATTCCTCAACTTTGTCCAAAAAAACATGGAAAGAAATTACATTCTGCTCAAGCTTTTTCCAGCTTTGAGAGCATTAATTGTGCTGACCTGTGGAAAATAATAGTCGATATTGGCTTTGAAATGAAGCTGTGCTTTTTGTTATTCCAAATCATATTTGAACAGCTTCCAAAYGATTTGGTAGAATTTTACGGATACAGCTGAAACAGAATGTGGTACAATAGCTTGGGGTTTATTTTGTTTTGCTTTCCCATCACCCCTTACCCAGAATTTCTCTGCAATGGAAATTGTGGTTCCATTTGAAACCATGCTTGCTAGTGTGTCAAAGACATGAGTCTTCTGTGTAACGCAGGCATTAGTGATCTGCATTAATGCATCTTTAAATCTACCGATCTGTTGTTGCCAGTGATCAAAAACATGCCTTGATTCTTAGTTCAAAGAGTTGATTAGAGGCATTAGTCCCGCAGCATTAGTTTTGAGGCTCCCTTGTCGCACGTAGTAGGTGTTTTACTTTTTTAATTTTATTTTTTAACATAATTAAAGATGTGAAAGTAAATGATCGTTTCTAGTTGTTTATGATGGAGTATTTTAAACATACTTAAACGTTTACCTTCTGTCCCTTAGGTTAGGTGGGCTTTTTATGTAACTAGCAGATTCTCATTATTGTTTTCTAACAATAGCCATGCAAGTGTGTTGCAAGGACGTTTAAATGCACACCCCCAGGTTAAGTGTGATGTAGGTGCGGTGTTGCAGGATCTGTTTGTGACCGCAAGAGAACTCTTCTCTTCTGCTTACGTGACTGGAAACTGGAAAAGGCCATAAGGATGTTAAACATTCTCATGGTTTAGCCTGTAGCCTCTCTGAAATGGGTGGCCACGGTTACTTTTGACCACCCAAGCTGGTTAAGTGAATGCCAGGGATAGGGTGGAGAGCATGAAARTTTGTAGTTATGTTGTGAATGGTAATGCCAGAGTTAATGTTACAGCAACCCCATTAGAAGTCAAGTCAAGAGCAAGCCCCCCTGCTACTATGAGGGCCAGTTAAACAAGGTATGAAAGATGTGATACATTGTAGTAAGCTAAGAAAAAAAATGCAGTTATTTAACAGCATTTAATTAAAATGTTTCCCATAATAATAATGCATGCATCTTTAATGATAATGAAAACTGTTTCCTTTGCTTGTTCTTCATTTTGAACACCAGTTCTCACTTACAGAATTTTCATACATAGGACTGAGTAGATGTGATAATCAACAGCCGCTCAGATGCACAAAGTTGATGTTAAAATATTAATATTGCAAAGTCAAACAGTCTTTWAAAAAARAAAAAAAAGGCATTTACTCCAGAGCAAAGCTTGATTGAAGCAATGTGATTCGAACTTGTCCTTTTATCCATAAATAATGGATTTTAAAAATCAAAGGACAACTTTGTGAATTGTTGAGAGCAAGAAATATTCAAAGATTCAAGCTGCAAATAAAGTATTATTTAAAACAGTTAATCAGATGTTGGTTCTAGGAATTCTTGTTTCTAGTCTTCATTCTCGCATTGCTCTCAATCTGCCAGTTAGTTCTTAGGGAAGATTATTCATTTTCAGAGTAGTAGTGAAGAACTGAATCATTTGTGTTTGAGCATCTAACAAAGAAATGCTGGGCAAGTCACTCACTATCTTCTTATTTGTAATATTTCCACTTTGTAGGGAGGATAGAGGTCGACCTCTGAGAGGGGACTGGAAATCAGATAGAAGAATAAGACCAACAGATGCTCAAATTGTCAAGCCTGAACAGGCTAAATCTTGAAAGTGTAATACTGAGATCCCAAAGTCATCACAATCTGCCAGAGRTGTTGCTGGTTTAGGTGGCCATTTGTCTTGCACAAAGAGAAAATAGAGGGGAACTGAAGGCAGTTTTAGTTAACTTATTATTCTGTAGTTTGAGACAGTTCAAGTAAGTATCCAAGTCACAATGTCCTGAAGTTCTGAACATAGTTTTTATAAATCAAGTCTTCCTGTGCATGTTATTTTGGTTTGGTGTGCTATTTTTAACCTCCCTTGCTGCAGTAACGTCTAAGTGATGAAACTGAGACATGTTTGAGTACTCTGTGGGATGCAAGGCATAAGCGCCTCAGCCCTTCATTACTGCTGAGACCAGTTTTACAATCACCATCCTGAAAACCAAATAGACAACATTCTTTTGAGCTTGCTTCCCTCCTACGAGTTGCTCAACACCTCATTTAAACTACGTATCATGTCTCCTGGTTCATCTCTCCTTACAAAATAGGAAAGGGAAATTACTGCAGAATCAGTAAGAGCCCAGCTGGCTGCTGATGATGCAGAAGGGGCACTGCTCGCCTGTGTTCCCCCAATCATGCCTACCCTCTTGCTGCAAAACATCACACGCTGGTGAATTGTGTGGTTTTAATGGCATTCTTGAAAACTGGATTCAGATAATCAGAAATAGAAAATGAAGTAGAAATTATGTTTAAACCAGTCTTTTTTTTTTTTTTTTTTTTTTTTTTTCTCACACAAATAAATACTTGTATGTTCAGTAAGTATTTATTTTACAAAAGAGTTTCTCTATCCCACCTATTCTCCCAAAAAACTGTCTTGGCACATTCAAATGCCATTTTATACATGGAGTTGAGTGAGGTGTTGCTGAGCAGCCCGTGCT
>JAYKAV010000633.1:1528745-1646426 GCA_035582835.1 Phoebastria nigripes
TTGTCCAACTTGCCTAAGAAAAGATTTATTTGATGTTTAAACCAGTCTTTTTTTTTTTTTTTTTTTTTTAAAAAACAACTGGGTCAAAAAATTTTGCTAGCGAAGTGACAGTGGTGAAGCAATATTTGCCTGATGCAAAGACTTTAAAATGCTTACTTTTATTTAAAAAAAAGATTTTGAGGAACTGTCCTTTCAAAAGGACTTGTTAGATATGTATCTTAATTACATGATAAAAATGTTAGATGCAAAAATAATAACTTTCACTAAGTCATAATCTTAAGTAACCAGTGGACCATGGATAGATTACTTGGAGTTAAACTTCTAGCTTCCATCTTAGTTTTGAAAAACTTTGACTGGTATATTTCACAATTTATATGTTTGTCTTCATTGAAATAACGGTGTCAGAAAATTTTTTAAGGAAGTTTCTGATGCAGAAATATGAAGCACAGCAACAAGAGTAGGGGGAAGTAACAGAAATTGCCACAGTGGATTTAAAAGACTGCATGGTAAGTTTAGAATTAGCAGAGGCAATAGCATTAATAATGTTTTGCATTACTGCATCAGTTACCTAGTTCACTGTGCCATTGAAGAAAGGGATCTAATAAATTCCATCTCTTGCTTTTGAAGGATATTAGGCATCCGTTTACTGAAAGGTTTTAATTTGCAGAGATATGAAATGACGTTTGACCCAAGTGCTTGTTGAATGCAAACCAATGACAAGTATATATGTATATCTAGCTGCAATTTTAAAGAATCTTTTCAGAAAAAAAAAGTCAATGAAATAATTTGATGTCTATAGTTTGATTTGCATGATATAAGAAATCTACGTGCATATTCTAAAATTTACAGAGCAATTAGGATTTTCTTTTTTTCTCTGTCTCTTGGATTCGGGTTGAGACAGGAAATACAAAGTGTGCACTTTAAAATATTAATGTAGTGGCTGCTACATGTCCYTTTAAAAATGAAGTGAAATTGGTAAACAGATGAGGAGGCTTTCAAAGAAGAGTGAAGTTTAGTTATTTGAATTTATTGTAACCTGTTGTTATTAGAATCATTTATGAGATAAGGGACAAATTTTTATCGAAAGTTACTAATGCACTGAAATTCTGTAGGAATCTGCAGCTCCATGTTAAGAGCAAAATGTGTGTTGAAGAATGGTGCACAGTGAGCATGTTTGGCACTTATCTGTGAAATCCAGTTATTAGTGTTTCTGGGTGCTGCTGGAATGGAAATATTATAAAAAACTGATCTGACTCTGTAGCCTGAGCCATCCAGTATAATATATGCCAGGACATTACAATTTTTTGGTCTTTTTACTTGAGTAAAAGTTTTAATTACAAATCAGAGAAAATATAAATATTGCTAAAATAACTTTCTGTATTCCAGTCAGTCCCAAGAACGATCACCAAGGAATTTGATTAAGAGAGTCATATCTGTGCTAACGGCAGTTTGCTCCAGTGTGGTAGAGCCTTTATTAAAATTCCAATTAAAAATCCCCAAGAGGAAGGYTGCTGTTTGTGCTACTTGTCCTGGAAGCCACAGGCATCTGTGTCCAGTAGAAAGGCTTTTTTGCTCGTTAATTATATTCACATTTTGTAGCACTAATGTCTAGAAAGGTATAGAAGCAGGATTAGGGCTTGGGGGCTCCTGGATAGATTGTTGGTTTCTGTAATGGTGTTTGGACTATSTATATACAAGGGTGGGTTAATGTATTTAACAGGAATTTGTGTCCTTTCATATGTGAAAGGATTAAAATAACAATAAACCGTGAATCTCAGTGACGACTTACGTGTATTTGAATTGTTTGTAAAGGATATTCTCACTTCGAATGACCCTATAAACATTAATGAAGCCAGGCTGTATTTTCTTGAGATTCTTGCAAAGTTAATATTTGAAGAAGTTGTGTGTGAAGTATTGTAATGGAGAAGCAATGTGACTGTAATTTTTAAAAGGTGTAAATATTGTCTAAGGTTTGCAGCCAGTGGATACCGTTAACAAATGTGTGTCCGTGGATGGCTGGAGATAAGTGTGTGAGAGGCTAGTCGGAGGAAAAACTCTGATCCTAAGAAGTACTATCAGGCATTTGTTTCTAATCTAGTGTCCTCGAAGCCGAAGGCATTAGGAGTACGATTGCAGCCTTTTAGGATTTGCTCATCAGAATATTTATATGATTTTAATAATAAGGAATATTAAACTTGTAACTCATGGTTTATATTTAATGAGGATACAACATTTCATATGGGAACGCAAATTGTTTTCTAGCACCTCTCAGGAAGATGCATCTAGCTTAAGATCAGGAATATAATAGCTTCTTCCCTGTTTGTTTTCACACAAACCCACTTGGTTGTTGTAGTCCTCAATGGCCCCATATTTGCTGGTCCCAACACTGGATGAGATTGCTAATAAAACTAATTTTCCGAAAGGAACTGCTGATATTTTGGCAACTACCTACCTCCCAATATCCAGCAGGGGCTGGGTCACCTGCCAAGGAGTGTAAGCCCAGGCAGCATCTTCAGGTGATGTTACAGAAGCTTTTGCACAGGTCATGGGGCTCTGGACCTTTGACGCTGCCACTTCTTGGTGATTCCTGTAATATGTGCGGTGACAGAAAATACAAAGCTGTGCTCTCTGGACAGTTGCACTGGCTGGGCATGCTGCCGTGCATGCTCTCAACCGACGTGCATCACCTCCTTGAAGCTATTATTTTAGAGGTATTCATTAGAGGTATTTTGGACTTCCCAGCCATCTCTTATACAGTATCTGGGGAAAAAAACCAGAAGTTTCCTCCCCCACCCCCCTTAGGAACTCCTTAATCACTGAAATTGCCAAGAATGTTGTTAAAGGAAAATATTTACCATTTTAGGTATATCTTAAAATTTTGGAGCCACACTGTGACAGTGTGCAACATCTATAGATTATGGAACTACAGTAAGAAGTTATGATGCTGAAAAGAATTTAAAGGTAGGAATGGAACAAATAGAATTAGGTTAAATTGAAAATTCTAGTTATTTTGTTTTATGCCCCATGATTTCACTCATCATAACACCAAGAGACCTAAACATGCATCAAGAACCCACTGTTATAAAGAGCTTAAAGTCTAAGACAGCAAGTGTGCCAGGATATATTTGAATATCATTGTAGATGTGATTGTAGCATATTTAGACATACCTCTGCATTATTTATGAGCGATGGCAGTAATGATGGAACAAGTGAAGTTTCATGTAAGATTGTGGGAAAACACTGTGAAACTTAAGATTAATTAGTTGGCCGATTTGTGCTACATCATCATCACTGAATTGCTACCTAAYGGGGTTCTATTACAGCTGGTTCAGGTATGTCAGCCTTAACCCACATGCCCTTGTGGATTCACAGAAAGGAGAGATTTCAAGTGGAATCTGAAATCTTGTTCAGACAAAATTTTGTTTGTATATGAGATTATCCAAAGATAACCATAAAAGTGATTGAGGATACAACCCTGAGGAGCTGCACAGAGAAGCCTCCAGAGAGCCACTGAAGGAGGGATCAGGCTGGCAGGAGGAGAACCATGGCAGAAGAGATTAAAAGCAGCAAAGGACTTTATGAAGTCATTAGTATATTTTAAAAGTTCATTGTTGTTTAATCACTGTAGCAGCTACTGTAAAAACACATACGTAAGCCATAACACTACTGACTGGGGGTTTAGCAAGTAATCCTCTGAGGACTTCTGTACTACACTGCCGCTTGCTGAGCCACTTACGCTTTCATACATGTTTTGTAGATAAAGATACGTAAGAACTGGTGAGTTCAGAGAGAACTCTTCAATAGAATTTCAACCTTTGGCAAGCTGTCCCACCCAGGGCTGTACTGTAGCTTTAAACCTTGAACACTTGGTATGAATTATTTTATAGGCATAGTTTAAAGAATTTATTGGATTGAACCTTTCAGAAGCAGCCTAATGCAAGGCTTTAGCTATCTAAAACAATGTGATAGCCCTATGTGAACTTTGATTTTATTTTTTTTATCTCGGGGTTTTTGATATGTTTCATCCTGGCTTAAACCATTGTTTTAAGGGCAGTGACTGTCAGTATATGTCTTTTCTGTGCTAATGTTTGTAAGGATGAATGTCAGGTTAACAGACATAACCTGTGTAGTCTGACACAGAAGTGTTTATCTCTGTAAAAGGCAACCTGGTAGGATTTTTTTGTCAAAAAAAAAAAAAAAAAAGAAATTTGTCCATTTTTCTTTTTGATTTGGTAAATGGCTTGCTTGGATTGAGTTTCTAATTAAGCTTGTTTTTATATTGGGATGTTTATTTTGCAGAGAGATTATATTTCCAGTAATGCATCTCAGATAAACAGGCGACAGCAAACCACAGACAAATTCATCACTAATTCTGGCATTATCAATCACTTTTTAAGCTAATGCACAAAATCTCCAAAGACAAACATTTAACTCTGTTCAATGTGTTACTGTATGTCAACTGTTGATAGAGAGGGGTTTTAATGATTTTGGATGTGTCATGCTCCACTTAGAATTCTCTAGTGTTTCCATTGATAAATACCAAGGCATAACTGTCATTTGCATGAATGGAAGCTGTAATTATAAATGTACTTATGGCCTGTGTTGAAGTCACGAATGTAAAGAGGGATGTTTGCTAATGTAGAAATGTAAATAACAGTTATAAATGTTCACTCTTTAGCATGGAAATTATATTTCAGACCATTTGAGATGCATTTTGTTTTTTAAATGATAGTATTAGGAAGCTGAATTTTTAATATTTACTATGTTGCAATTAAATTGTTGCTCATATAAATAAGTTTGGCAAGAGCAGTGTATCCATTTATCAAACATGAGAAACAAGTGTGAGAATTGGCTTGGCAAATTTAAGATTTAAAGAATAAGGAAGCCCAGCACCATTGGAGAGGAGCCTGCACCTCCTTAGGGCTGTATCCTCAATCACTTTTTTTATGATTATCTTTGGATAAACTCATCTAGTTTAGGAAAAATCCTGTTGTCCTCAAAACATGAAGTAACTTTTGAGCTAATCAAAAGTCGCAGTTTGCTTTCCACTGGAAATTAAAAAAACTCCAAAAAAAAATTGCACACTTCATTGTGAAATGAAATTTTCTAAACTTTACCCACCTAATTTAGATAATTTTGAAATTAAATTGATCCTAAAAGCCAGTGAGCATTGYTTTGTGATCTTCTTAGCGCTTGGGTCCCCTACCTGTGGGACTGGACACAGTGAAAGCTGTGGCTGAGGTAGAAATCCTCTTGTCAGGGATGAGCAGCCAGCTGAAAGGCTCTCAGCTTTCCATTTCTGTGGTGGGGTGTCTCTGATATGTGTGGAGACTTGCAACCCACTAAATACTTGGCCTTCAGAAATGGAACTTGGCTGCTTTCATGTAAATTAGGATATGTTCCAGATAAAGATGATCCGAGTATAAAAATATACCAATGTGCAATAATAAAAGCACCAAGCAAAATCTGAAGTTGGCAAGAAGGCACTCAATTTCTATTCAGTTTATACTTAAATCTTTATCAGCCACCAAGATGCGTAGGCAGTTGGATAACTGTAAGAGATGGCTCTGAGATGTCTTAATTTGCAACCTGCCCAAATGAACATCTGTACCGTGATGCTTTCCCAAATGAAGGTATGGAGGTGTATCAGCCACTTGTTTTGCTGGCATTATTCAAGGGATTTACTAGACTGGAGCAGCCCTTTAGCTAGCCCAGAGGCTTCTGAAATACCCTGAGGCCATATAGATTTGACAAGTGCATCTCTTTCTTAGTTATTGGAGAAGCAGGAGTGCCTGATGGTTCCGGTCATGATCCAGAAAGATACTATGAACTAAGATATTTCCCAAAAATTTTTGCAATCCAAGCTATATGTCTTCCCTCGCAAACACCTCATTAATGTCCTTCCACTGAAAAGAACACAGAGATCATGCCATATAATTTCTAATTAATACTATCAAGATGAGGCAATTGTCCAATGGAAAATATATTTCTTGAGTTAAATTTGATGAAATGAACAAAATAGTGATGCTATTTGAATATTCATTTTTATTTTTAGTATTGATTCATATTATCCTGCTTTATATCAACAGTGCTTTGCAAATACTATGAGTTTGTCATCTGTGGGGTCAGAGTAGATGCATTTAGCAGGCTCCTTTTAAAAATGTACCTGCTTTGATTTCTGTGATTTTTATGCTGTAGATTAATTGTAATGAAATTGGTTAAATGAGTAACACGTAGGATCTGTTTTATAGCCAGATTGTGTACTTTGTATTCTGTGTACTAAAGATGGCACTGTGGGTAAGTTATTGTAATAAAAGCCAATAACTAAAAAAGCTTTTTTTTTTTGCCTCAACTAAACACTGTAAACAAAGTTCATGTAAAAAATTATTGTTTAACTATGCTTCATATTGTCAGCATTGGGATTAATTATCTTCAGTTTTTATAATGCTGCTAAAACATACTTTAACAAAAATTACGCACAGGCATCCTTTAAACTGAGTTAAAAATAAACAGTCCGTTTACTATCCTAAGACAACTACAACTTAGTTTCCACTCCTGTGTTCAATACAGGCTTCCCCATTTTTTTTTTAATGACAGTCAATGTTGTTTAAAATTGCTTCAAAAACCGAGTGCAGATCTTATTCATATTTTTGCTGGGATTGTCTTACACAACCAAAATTACAGTAGTAATTTAGTGTGTGTTTATTAACTATAAATTTATCTTTGGTGCCTAGACTCTTTGGATTAAATACGCTATTCATAAACAAAAGAGATTCAGGGTCATTTTAATTAGGGGCAAGGAACTGAATTACCGAACTACAAAGTACTGCCTGAATCCTATTTGCAGTTCCTTGCAAACTTCTCCCAAGAAGTTGTTGCTAAGAAACACCATCAAGTGTGTAGCTGCTCCAGAGCAGCTTCTCCTTTACCCTTTCTGACATGTTCAAAACGTAAAAGAAAATACTGTTTTTTACCAATATTTTTAACAGGTATCTATGTGCTTACAGTTTTTTAAAGAATGGACAGCGAAATACTGGGTGTTGTACAGATGAATACATTGCAGCCCCTTGGAAACACAGGGGTCGTCTTGTCACTTATGTTTAAAAAGCAGTTTTTGTGACACGGATTGTTGGAACAATTCCTCAGAACTAAAAAGTTACATTTCTAGTTTCCCAAATCTATTCAAATTGGTTTGATACATGTGCTGGCACAATAATTGACTGACACTAAGATCACTAAGCGAAGAGTGAGCTAACAGAATCAGATTAATGAAAACATATGGTAATTACAACTGTGAAAAACCAACTTAGAATTTATAATGTTGCCTTGGGGCAAATAATCAGATGTGTTATCAATGAACAATTAGAGTTGATAAAAGTCATCTTGTATGTATAGGATTAACATGCATTGTTACAGATGTGTTTTAAATGAAAGATTTATTGGACGTTTCCTGCCTAAAATATGCGTGACATGTAAACACATTGTTTATGATAACAAATCAAATCAATTCCTGCAGAACGCTTCATGGCAGAAGATCAAAGTTTATGTATGCTTTTCATTTATATTCTACAAAAGATTATTTTCATGCCCTTTATTGCATTATATTAACCGGTTTCCCTAATATGTGTGTTATTAATGAACGTTCCTACAACAGCTGTCAAAATACTGGTATATTAATAACGGAAGTAAAAAATTAACTTCATGGCTATGAAAACCTCTGCATTTTGCAAGAGCAGAAAAAAATCATATGTGACRAAATAGAAGTAGGAAATACCTACCACATAAAATTTAAAAACCAGTTCCTGAGGGCAGGTAGTTCTGAAGAGCCAATGTTTTGGGAACTGTGTATCTTTCTCTCTCCAATACCCTCATTCCTCCAGCATAGAGTAGAGGTCCAAAACCCATTCAGAAGTATAGTGGAAGATATACAGAGGTATATCTCGGACAGCTTTGGCATGGAACGGTGATAGAGAAAATCTAGGGAGAAAGGAGGAAATAAAGATGACTACATGGTTGCCATTTTAATAACAGAAAAATTGCTGTTAGTTATTCTCCAAATTTATTTAGAAAGACTGTAATTTATTCATTTTCTTTTGAAGTTTCTGTGATTGCAAAACAAAACTGAAGAACTTGTTTTGTGTATCCTTGTCAAATACATAGTATTGTGTGTTTGTGCAAGGGTTACCCATAAGAAATTGTAGGATTGGAGTCTTGTTTATGTTTAGCAATAATTTGCACACGTATATAGACTCAAATGTTGAGCAAGATACTGTAACTCGACCTCATGTGAGAAATCATCTCTTACTGAAGTGAATAATAAAGGCTTTAATGTCATTACTGTAATGCAACTGGGACTGGACTCCTGAAGCTTTCAGAAGGAGATGCAAATTATCCTAACCTTACCTTCAGCATCATTTAGATAGATGCCCATAATCTTAAGGAATATGATTCTCTAACTTCCAAATCTAGCTTAGCCTTTAATTATATGCAAAATTATGTGAACACCTGATCCAGCATTCACTTCAGCAAGACCACTATATCTCAGTTGCTTGTAATTTCTTCTCCTTGAGTGTTAGACTCTTTACCAGCACCACGTTCTAAAGCTTGAATCTTCCTGCACCAGGATCTGGATATACTCTGGCATTACAATGTAGTAGTCACTGTCTCATCACAGGAACTATCCTGTAGCAGTTAGTGAGGTTTTATTTGTCCTGGAATGATCAAATAGAAAGATGCAAAATTCGAAGATCCCCAAACAGGATCATTGGTACAGGTACAGTTCCTTTATGAAATCTCCTTARTGTTCAAATGCAAGTGAGTAGTCAAGGAAAAAAACAGGGAAGAGAAGAGAAAGCTTAAAGAGAATTTTAAAATCATGTGAAACTCATGCTCTGCTTGTAACTCATCGCAGGCACAGTTTTGTTTTCATGTAAGTGTATGCACAAATTCTGGTAGTGGATCTCCTCATTTAGAAGAGGCAGTCATGTTCTAGTACAGCGATCAACAAAATGAAAATAATAATAGATTTTACTTGACAACGATGCAATTTAGAGCTGGACATTGCCTTGCACAAAATGTATGGTTTCTTTTACTTTTAAGTGAAAGATCTCAGTAAGGTGAAAACCCCAAGTCCTTCATTTTTCATGCTTCCACCTTATCTTGCTGCTGTAAATTTCATTCTTCTTCTGTTCTCAGTGCTTGCATTGAAACGTGTCTGGAAAAAATATTCCTTGAGACATTTGACAACCCTTTTTTGTTTCCACCTGTTGTACTTTCCCACAAAACAAAAGGAAAATTTCTGGTTCTATAGAAATTTAAATTCTACTTTTAATGAAAATTTTTGTGGCTTGATCCTGCGATACCAGTGGTGCTAATGCAGTTCTTTACTCCATTGGCTACTTGATTAATCCTCACTTATAATCATAGTTACAGCAATATTCACCTCCTCAAAATAATGTCATTATGATTTAAACCAGGAATTAGTAAACAACTCACAGCTGTTGTGCAAAATGTTTGTATATAATGCATATTCATGAATATTTCATACAATAACACTTATTAATTTGTTTTTTGCAGAGAAACAACTAAATGATATTTTATGAGTTGATGTTTGTCAAATAATGCAGTTTGTTTTTCATGGCTGGTGTCAGTGATGTATGAATCTCCCTACGTGTACTTTCTCGCTAAAAATTGCAAAAAGATGCTTTGCAGAATCTTTAAATATCATTGAGGCAAATGTTTTTTCATGTGTGTGCCAGGTATGAAGGGGCTAAAGAAGCAAGGTCACAAACTGTAGAATAGCACCTCAAGTGGTYCATTCCTTTTCCCAACCATAGCAAAAATTCTTAGACTCTTCCTGTGCAATCTGTTCTTGGTTTCAAATAGTGGAGATACCGACAGTTGGAAGCAGTCTATTCTTATAGCCATACCATGAAACAGATTTTCTTTCCTAATGCATAACTGTAAAGATGTAACTTGAATTCAGCCCTGTTTTGAGGAGGTCGGACCAGGTGATTTCCAGGAGAACATACAAATCGAAATCATTCTATGATTCCATGATTTTGTATACCAGAATTTCTACCTCTACAATTTAAGCCCACTGTTATTTGCCTCATGTACATATGAGATATAGGGTATATTTTATTCCCTTCATCTTTGCAGCTACCTCTTACATATTTAAATGTCACTGCTCTGGGTCCTCTTGGTCTGATACCATTTTAATCATAAATAGCTTCCTGGAATTTGTTGGTTTAGATGGTGTTTTCCAGACTTGTGGTTCAACTAACCCGCACCTTTCATGGAGTACTCAAAGTTGGGTTGCGTAGACTATATTGTAGGCCTTACCACAAATTAATAGGATGGAAAGCTTAGCTTGTTTTCCATACAAAATATTATGAATCTAACCCATTATGATGTCTGTCTTGTCTGATACAGCTGAGGGATGGTCAACTTATGATCCATTGTGAGATTTTGGCGTTTTTTTGAAAGAATGGATGCACAACCAACTGTTCAGTAACTTGCATGTGTGCAGGTGGTTATTCTTGCTGAAAGTGTAAAAATGTATGACTTGTCCTAGAATTATATTCTGTTGCTTCCTTCTCAGAGGCCTACACTGTATTTCTTTGTCTTGATTATGAAAATGTAAAGTGTGATTGTGTGAAAAGCATCTCTGAAGTCAAAATATGAAATTACTACTTCCCTTCTCACCTACAAGATATGATTGACTTATGAATTGAAATAACCTGGATCCAYGTCATCTTTCAAGTGCTCATAGGTAGTTTTATAATTCTGATTACTTGAAAATCAATAAAGTGAAGCAGTCTAAAGTTCAATGATTCTTCTGTTCTCCCCTTTCTTGAAAAAGAACAAAGATTAGGTTACTGAACATTTAGTATTTAGAAACTTCACCTGTCTTCCACAAGTTCTCAGAGGATGTGGATCCAATGAGGTGCTAKACACTGTCTTTTCTCTCAAGTGACAGCTGAAAAAAGTTTACAACCTTTGCCATAAATGAATTGTTGATCTGGCATAAAATTATACAGCTGAGATAATGTGTTTTATTTTATTTTTCCAAGCAAGCTTGACATGAACATCGTCACCTTTTAAGATTTCTTCAGTGCTGTATCAGCCTTGAGGGGGAACAGGACCATTAACTAGTGAATTTAATTTAGGTATAACTAGGTTTTGTGGGGTGGTCAATAAGCAGAAGCTGTTACTCAGATCAGAGAGGGCTGCTTTGGTCTTAATTTTGGTACTAATTTCATTTAGTGCTACTCCAATGAACTTCTAAAAGGAAGAAAGCTGTTCCTTAAGCTTTTTCTGCTTAATGCTCACTTGACTAGCGGAACTATGAACCCTGTCCTGTAAGAAATCAGATTTGATTTTTTTTCATCACAATAATTTGATAGAACAAGTCCACTCTCCATGCTAAGGATATAGGCTAGGCTCCGCTGATGTTTATAAAATCCTGTAAAACTTTTCAATGGACTTAGAAGAAAAAGAACTTTAGCTAGCATAGTTAGGCTACATGAGAGCCCCTAAAAGAGGGGAGCAAGGGGAAAGAGGAGTAATATGCATAAGTTGGAGCATCATTTAAGCTTTTTCAGAAGTTTTTGGGCACCATGAGCTCTCAAGTTAGGTAACCGTATGGATTGTATGTTCTATATCTCTGAAAAGCATAAGGCAAATACCTACCCAACTCCCTATG
Source organism: Phoebastria nigripes (assembly GCA_035582835.1). Classification (NCBI taxonomy): domain Eukaryota; kingdom Metazoa; phylum Chordata; class Aves; order Procellariiformes; family Diomedeidae; genus Phoebastria; species Phoebastria nigripes. The sequence continues at coordinate 1,540,453 of JAYKAV010000633.1, forward strand.
CTTATTGATTTTGTTTCGCAGGCTGATACAAATTCATATCTGAACCAGAAAGTTCTATCATGACTGACTTTACGCTTAACAGCTCCTGATGGCACTTTCTTGTGTGAATTTGTTTAGTTACTTTTTTAATGTAATAGTTTTGCTATCCAGAACAGCCTGTCTGTAAGTTCCCCAATTTGTTTATGTGTTGTGTGACTTAAGTGTTGGTCTCTCTTCACTTGTTCCAACTATAAAGAACGTGATTTTATCCATACCATTCAGAGAGGAAAAATGCATTTGGTGATATCTGTCCAGTTCTTCGTACTCTCTCTGTGTCATGGAATCAATGAATTGTTCTCATTCAATTATTAACTGAACCATTTAAGCATTAGCTGATGATTTTGTTGATACATGATTTGTTTTGTTTAGCCTCGTTAACCATTTCTGTAGTGCTGCGTGCAGCCATAAACACAAGGATTTCAATCAACTCTAGAAAGGGTGTATGCTCTTGTCAAGTGCTTAAAAAGCTTTTCCTTTTCACTTTACTGAGGGATGTGTTATGAATTTGGGATTGGATCAGAAAGTTACAAGTCAAGATCCTTCATGCTACTTTTTTTGAATAATTTATATTATTACTCTCCTCTTTTGCCTTCATTTTCCTATTGAAAACATTGAAAACACTGAATACAATTGTTAAGCGTTTTTTTTTTCCCCTGAACTTTTAATTAAAATACATAACAAACCTAGAGTCATAACATTCCACTTGTAGTATTGCAAGGTAGTGTTTTGAAAGAAAAAAGTACTCTTAATTATGGCATTTGATAATCTTTATGGAAAGTCACCAGCAAGACACGTAGAATTTAATGGGCCTGGGATTGCTTACAAATAAAAAAATATAAAGTGTTACAGTTTAAACTTTTTTCTGCTTTACTTCAACCCATTAATGCTAGTAAAGTCCCCTTGCAATTCACTCATGTTTACATCTTTGAAATGCTTGTACGCAGTAATCATGAGTCCACTTAGTAATTATTTAGCCAAGCTATGCATATTATTTCTTATACTCTTTCTTCATAAGTTATTCTTTCCATCTTCATAATTACTACTTTTGCACTTCTCTTTTTGCCTTACAATTTGCTAGTCTCTTCCTTGTATACACATAGCTGGAAATAAGTGCATTCTTTGTGTTGTAATTATGCTGGTGTTCTATAAATAGGGAGTAGTACCTTTTTAATTCATCATGTGCTACTGAATCTTTTCAGCAATCATTTGGAAAGGAAAAATATTCATATGTAGTTACAGCATATTGTTATAGGCAGCTTGGGCTTGCAGTATTTATCTTCCTTCCCAGTGAGAAAAGTGTCTTGACTTATTTTTTCACATTTGTTTAAAAAAAAGCAAGGCAATTACAATGAATAATTATAAAGTTTAATAGAACAAGAGGATCTCCAGGCTCCATGGATAAATAGTCCTTTTCTTTTTTCCTTGGCTCTTGTTAAAATATGTAAATAACTAGGGGACATCCTGCAGCCATTTTTGATAGCTTTTGGTGTCACCAAGAAAATCTCAACATTGTTATAACGTGTGACCTATATACAGTGGAAAGGCGACATTTCAGCTATTCTGACTGGAAAGCTTGAGTTGTGTGACAGCTATACCTTAAAGATCCAATGAATAATTCCAAAAAAAAAGGTTTTATGGGCAGTTAGACATTGTGAAATTCAGTCAGATATTAAAAAAAAAACAAAACCCAAAAAAAGCCAAAACAAAAAACCCCACAAAAACCCAAACCAAAAACCCAAACCAAAAAAAACAAAAAACAAACACTATCCTTATTGCCATATATAAGTTAGAGTAATTATGCCCTACATACCTGTACCATCTATAGTATCACTGCAATGAAGTCCAAAATATGAGGGTCATCAGCACTGTGGCTTAGAGAAACCAGTCTATCACGTATACGTGTATTTTGCTTTTAAATATGTTTTTTGACTTGTGTAGTATTTTTCTGAGATCTGTTGTAGTATCTTTTGCGCAGTAGATGGTGCAGCAGGTTACAAACTTGTTGGTTTTCCCATGTGACATAGTTTTGACCATTACTTAAGTCCATAATGTAAAATTTTAGTTTAGACATGTTTAATTTATATTAGTAAATTCAGCTCAAATCCATTAGGCCTTAAGTATGATTACTTATTTTTAAATTTCATATATAATACATAAGAGCGGCATTGGACATAAATTAGCAAATACACAGTATCATAAGCAAACTTGGATAAAGTGAATGTGAATGTTTAATTGATTAAAGTGGATAGATACAACTTTACTGAAACACAGACAATGGATTTGTTGAGTTTTTCTGGAGAGTCATTCTTCTAAAAGAAACTCAGATTAGAAACCATGGCTACTGGCATGAATTGTATCAAATTCTGCATGGAGTTATACCAAAATAAATTCAGTTTATTTCCTTCTGTATGCATAGCGCTGTTAGTCATGTATACTAGTAAGACTTTGAAGAAAAGGAAGTTAGCTAACATGTTGAAGAACACTGTAGTAAGATGCTGCTGCTTGATTGATTCTGAAATTACAAGAAAAGGCCCTTATGATATACTCAAGCATGAACTCAAGAACTAGCAAGTCAGTTCGGTAATTAAGAATCAAACACATCATTTAGGATCTACTGAAGTTCAGTGTCTCTGCCTTGCTAATTAATGCTTTGCCCACCATCAGCCACATCTATATTGAGCTAGCTTTTTTTCTCCTTGAGTGGAAGGAGAATACTACAATACAATACTACAATACTTACAATACTATTTGTAAGATGTGTGATGTATTCAGTGGAGTTGGAATTTTCATTATTTGAGCTATCACAGGCTGTGATGTGACACTAGGACAGTTTTTGGCTGTAGAGGCTACTTAGGCTACTAGAGGACGTGGGAGCATTTGTTTTCTTTCTGCGGGGAAGGAGACAGGAGATGGAACAGGACTTGGCAGGGGGCTTTCTTTTTTGTAATAGTCTTGGCTCAGAGGAAGCTTTTTTGTTAGACAGATTTGCATGATAGTCCTTTTGGCCAACAAAACTAATTGTTTCTTTGTAACGTCTAAAATACCAGTTGATACAATCAAACCAAGAATTCATTGCGCTACGTGGTGCATATTCTGCTATAGTCAATATAAAGCACAAAGCTTTGAAAATCACCTGGAAGTATCATGTACTCTGGACTTGCCTTCTTTAGAAATACTGTAGGAATAAGGTGTGTATTGGTAAACCTGCCTATTGTATGCCGCACATGTTCTTCTTAACTGATATTTTTCCTGTAATACAATATAGTTACAAATTCTACTCTGACAGATTTCTGAATTGCTTGTTAGTTAAATGGCTTATGGTTGGTGAAACACACAATTAAAAAATTGAATCTGTGTGAGCTAAGGCTTTGCTTCATCAATTTTTCTAGTTTTCTGAATGAAAATTTATGAATTTATTGATGATTTATTGTCTCTTGTCTTCAGAAAATTCATTTTGTGCCAAAAGACCATTGCAGAAATCAGCAGATCCAGTTTGTATTGAAATGAACCACAATTTTCTATTTGATTCTTGTGAAAATGGTATTGGTTCTAAACTATTAAAATGCAAGTTCTATGACTGCCTCCCACCTTTTAAGAAAAAGAAAATTACAGMGGACTTTACATCTGTTTTGTGACGTGGTGGGATAATCAAAATTTAAAGCTTCAAGGTCAAATGTACTTTCCTGAGTGACTCAGTTACTGCTCAGTTTGATGGCAGTAGAGGAACAAGGATGCTTGAGCTTTAAGATTGCTGGGTTTTCATTATATAACTAGAGCATATTAACAGGAAGCCGTTAAATACAATTTATGTGTGAATAGCCCAATTCGTAGGCACATTGGCTCCATTGTGTGAAGGATTAAATAAATGTAATACTTTCCCATTATTATTCACTGAAAAGATTTTTTTTTTTTTTTTTTTTAATTAAGTTTTGGTTAAAATGTGAATAGTTATATTATCAAAGTGACATGTCTGTTTCCTTAAAAACTAAGTCTATGCTGGCAAAAATTGTGCTGTAAAGTTTATAATGCTATTAGTTCAATTTTAGCCATTTTTTTTTTTCCTTTTGCACATACCCTTTATATTTGCATTCTGCTGAGCAGTTTGCATGTTTGTAATTTTCGTCTTATAAATTGTGTGGCTGTTGAAGCATACAAGTCTTTGGTAAGTACTTTCATAAATCTTTAAATGTTCACTTAGAAATCATGGAAATATGTCATTTTCCAACTAAAGAGATACATAAATAAGAATTCTAGTACCAGTTTAAAATTTTCTCAGCACCATGCCAGAGGGTCATCACTGGTCTTAAATTCCATGTTGCAGCCATTTGCAGAAATTAAGGTTCTAAATTACTTTTTTTCAACTTATGCCAGTTTACTCTGCCTTTCTCCCATTTACTAGTCTATAATTTACACCTCCATTTGTCATCTCTGTTTCTGGCCCAGGATCTTTGCTAAATATACACAGAGTAAAACAATCTCTGAATTGTGCTTCTTTCTTCAATGGCTTGGCAGAAGCATTCTCTGTAGCATTAGCTGGATGACTTTCTTTGGCAAGTTGTTTGGAGCACTTATTAATCTTATTCTGTTGTCCTTGTCATTTGAGAATCCTAACATGAATTACTGTATTTTAATTCCCTTGGAGAAAAGCATGGAAATATATTGTAATGAATGCAATTTTTGAAATGGTCTTGCTAGCATAAAAATATGCTCAGATTTCTAGTAGAAGATTAGCCCAGTCAGACAAAATATTAGTTATAAAAAGCAGTTATTAAGGCAGTGCTATGTTCTGGCCACTGTAATTATACTGTACGTAAGACTTCCCATTAACCGGTAGAGGCATAGAGAACAGGTACAGGTCAACACCATACAGCTTCGCTCAAACAGTGGTTAGGATCATCTGATTACTGCACATACTTCTCGTTCTGATTTTGCTAATCACATGCTGAGAAGTTTCAGGCAGAAACCTCTCCTCCTGGGCTTTGCTGAATCGCTGTTCCTGGCTTTACACCACATTCTGATGCAGGTCCAGATCGAGCAGTCCTGAAGGTTGTTATCATCCTTCTGCCTGACAGATGTATCCCCCTACTTGACATCTAATAACAATTTGTCATTAGCATTTTAGTGGCGCTCAAGCTGTAAATGTGAAATAGCATTCTCATAGAGAGCAGTACTGGAGAAAATACTGTGTTCATTCTCCTTCAGCTCTGGAAATAAGAGTGTAGACACATGATCCAACGTTGCTTAAAATAAGTTTAAAAATCTTGAGAGAGGCTTCATATCTATAATCAGATCTGCAGGTTGTTTCTTCATAATTATCTGGCATTTTATTAGTTTCTAATGCTGTGTATGCCACATCTGAATATATACGTTCTTGAGCCATCTTGCATAGATAATAGAATTTGTTATGAATAGATTTCTTTTTACATTTACAGTCTTATTAGAAAATTCTAATAGTAGTTGATACATATATTACTTTACATTTTAAAGAATAATTTCAATAAATAAGTCCTTTTAAAGGATCAGAAAAATGGCATACATGTTTTTCCTCACATTATATTTCCTCACAGAGCATGGAAGGAATGGAACTAGGGAAACAGAGAGATCATCCCTAAAGAGAAAAATAAAATAACCTGAAGAACAGGCACTCACTATCTTCAATCTGTTTATCATTTCCAATATTTCACATCCTCTATCACAAAATACCTAACAGGTTGACTTAAAGCCATGTTTATGTTCATTTGATTGGCGGTCACTTGAGAGCATTTCTGAAGGTAAAAATATTATGAGGTTTCTTGCTGCATGAGGGCCATAATGTCTTTGACAAAAGATTTACTGTTTGTGGGGKTTTTTTGTTTGCTTGTGGGTTTTTTTTGCTAAGTATTATCAAAGTTTGCCCTCAGCAAATGAGGAAAGGGAGATTGCATGGGTATGTGTTCCTCTTTAAAGGTCTCCATGAAGAGGCAGGAATAAAATTTTGGAAAGTGAGCTGTCATTGCTATCTATCAGTTGGTATCAAACAAAGAAACCTTCCTTTTACAGGCTGCAAAGCCAGTAATCTTTAAACCATGTTGGTCCTCCCTTTTTCTCTAACAAGCACAAAGGGAAAAGACAGCAAAAATTCCAAATGGGGAAAAAAAAAGAGCACTGAGCACATATTCCATTAACTCTGACGTTTGATAGGTCTTCTAGATATAATATTTTGGCAATCTTTTATTGTCTAGTGAATGCCAGAATATTTTGGCCTCTTCATAGTCACTGCTAATAAAAACAATAGCACTTCAATCAAATATTCTCCCTATTCTTTTATTGGGCTAAGAAATAAAATCCCGATAGCTTTGATTGCTTCCACTTTCTTTTTGTTGCTGTTRTTTTTGTTGGACTGTGGACAGTAAGAAAAGTGCTGATGTGGAAAGGATACCTTCTGAACGTCAGCCAGGGAGACAACCCAAAATATTTTGATCTTCCAATAAGCCTTAAACTAAAGCCAAGATTCAAGTGAGTAAATTCTCATTGCCTTTGTGAGAATTAGCACATGCATTCCGCAGGTTTCCTTCCAAGYGATTTCTTCAGCATTCTTCTGGCACAGAGTTACTGAAGTTATCCCTGGTACAACCTACACTTGGAATCAAGTAAAGGTTTTAAGGTACCCTTCTTCACCAATCATTTCTCCGAACTACAAAGCCAGTGTGCATAATTTGAGCCAATGAGCAATTTTATAGTTCTCAATTATCTTTATTGTTGATTCCCTCTGTAACAAATCCTGGATGAAGCAAAAATTGCATATTTTTATATTTATACCAAAATTCAAGTATTTGAGTGGTGAGACTACAACAAAACTTGGTTCAACTTTATTGAAAGTACTTCCAGTATCTGCTGAAAAAAGTAGAGCAAACTTTTTTTTTTTCTCTTTTAGAGGATGATAAATTGTAGAATTGTATGAATTCCTTTTTACCTTTACAGACTGCTTATAAAACAGCCCCTCCCCCCCCAAATCTGCCTGATGAGGTAATTAATACTGTAATTCTGATTAATTGTTTCAATGTAGATATCTATTTAATGGAATAGTCGTCTTTTCAAAGTTGCAGTTAGATCTGCTTTAAACAGGAAGTCTATTAAAGTATCTATGTGAGGAAATCCATATAAACTTGTAAAGGATTCATTTTACATAAGCATCCATGCCATATTCCAACATAAGTGCTAATTTGAATGCTTCAGCTGATTTTAAGTGACCGTGAATATGCTACAGTATAGTGAATTTCACCTTAATCTTTAGTGGTCAAATTAAATTCATTGCTATTTAAACACTGTTCTCCTATCAGATCATTCCTTGAGCCTGAAGTACATAAGGCAGAAAAAAACAGCTGCAGAAATCTGGTTAAGAAAATGCATTTATATGTGGTGACTTGGAAGTAATATCTAAGTTTGTGCAGGGATTTGGAGTTCCGTTGAAATGATAAAATGATCRAGAATTTATGCAATAGCTTTAATTATTGAAAAGCTAGAGCCAGATTCACTGTTGCCTGAGCATCTAACTGTGCAGCAGTTTGGATTTCCATAAGGCGCCTAAGTAAGTTATGGACCTAACTCCCTATAAAATCAATGTCTGTAACCTGTTCAGCTGCCTTTTAAGTATCCCAATACCTTCCTGTTTACCTTTGAAACTATGCTGTTTGGGTCCAAATCCTATAACCCAGTTAACGAAACTGAGGAAGGTATCTGTTCATGTTGGTAAAGGATGCAACGCAGATTGTTTTTTCCAGATCAGCTGCAAAACGCTCCATTACACCAAAACAAACAGATCAGTCACAGTTTTCTTGTTTTTGTATGCTACACATCACAAAAAATGGTGTGCACTTCATGCCGCAAAGGAGCCCAGTTCAATAAAAGTTGTATCAGTTTAATCAATAGTAATGTTTTGTCTGACTAAAAAATACTCCTAAGTGTTGTTTTGAAAGAACAGGCCTTATAAAAGTCTCTACCTTTTAAGAGCCAGGGCTCTCTGGCCTCATGTATATTTAAGTACCTATTACCTTTTTTGCCTGCCTCTATAAACATACCATGTATTGTTCCTGGAAATATGACTGCAGAAAGATGCTGTTTCTGGGAACAGTGTTACAGAGCTGGTAATGTTGATTGGTGACTAATTAGTGTCATTCCCAGAAGTATGATCTCTGGAAGAATTTCCGAGAAGGGACTGACAACATGGTGTGTTGGTAGATGCCCAAGTCATGCTGGAGTTTTACTACCCCTCCCATAATTCAAAGTTAAGGCTGTGACAAATGGCAGTTATGAATTTGTATTTTTTTTCTAACCATAATTAGCTAAAGCATAGCTCTGTTCCCTTCATTTCAGCCCTTTATCGTATTTTGTGCTTTTGTTACAGGAAAAACACCAAAAAGCTAAACACAATACTAATGGCTTTAGTTGGCTGCCTGCGTGCATTACTTCTGCGCATGCAGAATTCGAAACTGTTAAATAGGCCATGTACATTTGCGTGTCTAATTTACAAAAATATCTACTCTTACATGGGAGGACTGATCTTGTGACTCATCTCTAAATGAGTCCATGGTGGATGAAAATATCTTAAGATAATTAGTGGAAGAATCTAAGCAAATAAAATGTGAAGAATAAACAGCAAAAAATCAGGCAAGCAAAACAAGCACGGCTAAGGAAAGCAACAGTAACGAATTATCATTCAAAGTATAGTATAATTTTTAGTTGGTTGGAAATGAAAATCCAGAAGATGGTCTGGATTTTGTCAGAAAGCTTTAATGTTCTTCAGTTAAAAAGTTTCAGGAACATTGCTGCCAGTGGCAAATTGTGAAGTGTTTGTTCTTGTCTGATGAGGAATAAGCTGGATGCAAGGAAGTGCACAAACACTGAGGAAGTGCCGTATCAAATAAAAAACATTGTTGGAGGTGGCTCAGTTGCATTACAAGTGCTAAAAGAAACCTTATAGCTAGGGAATCAATGCTAAGTTTGCCCATTCTGTTTGGGGATTAGAGAAATTTATCTTAGGAGCATCTTTAGGATTTGCTATCACACACTGGCTGGAACTGGCTGCAGCAGCACATCTACCTTTGCAACACTGGTTTTGGTAGCGGTGGAGGGGCTCCATCTGTGGACACCTGGATAAACTACCTTAGATAAAGTTGGATGATATTTGAACCCATTTTTGCTTTATTCAAAAAGCATCTTTTGTAGGATGGCATATAATTGGAGCTCATAGTCTTCATTTGAAAGTTCTGTTGATACATCTATGCTAACGTAGTTTTATTTGCAAAACATCTGTTGTTCTTCTGCTCTTCCCTAAGGACTTTTGATGATGTGGCCATTTGGATCAGCTGTGGATATGATTTATTTATCTGTTTGCCTATTCCAAGACTTTAAAATCAGCAAATCCATATAGGTTGGATACAATTTACACAGCCCAGAGCTGCCCCGTCCCGCCCCCCACCCCCCCACACACCCCCCCACCCCGGTAATTTTTCTAGGATATCTTAATATGTTTAGATGGCTGGGATAAAATGGAATATCAAATGTGTTTTGCAAGTACCTCTCTATCTAAATTCACACTCTTGTTGGTATTTTTATGTCAAGGAAAATATCAGAGTCCATTATTGTGCAGGCAAAGGTTTTGAGGATATGGGATAATGATTCAAGGTTTCAGGGTATTAAATCTGGTTTTGCCATTAGTTCACTGAACGGTTTTTGGTTGAATAACTCATAATATAATTTTGCCTCAGTATGCCTGAGAATGTAAAGACTGGAAGGTTCATTGTGTGCAAAGCTAAATAGATCCTCAGCATTTTTGTTTATGCGTTCCTGACCTGAGGGTCTCTTTTACCGCCAGCAACCTTGGCAGAGCATGTCATGGTCATAGAATTATTTTTCTTTCCTGCAAGGACACAACTTAAGTGATGAGTTGGCTTAGTCAAATTTTTGGGCAGGCAGCAAGGGTACTGATACTTTTTTTTAATGTAGCTACCGTTCTGTTCCCAGACCCTTGCTGCAGAAAGTAATGAAATAAAACACTAAAAATTGTTGTGGAGAATCAGTCTGAATTGTCTGCAGCCTATGCATTTAAATCGCTAAGAGGCCTTTTGCAGTCTCACCAGTTATCACTTTTGCACATGTTGAGCCTTTGCTGCCTGCCAGCAGCAGTTCAGTAAGTTCTGCACAGGATTTTCTCCTGAATCAATCCATTCTAAGCTGGTAGTAGAGCTACTGATGTATTTTAATGAATTCTGTTTCACATTTTCCCATTTATACTGCAGTTTATATACTGTCCTTAGAGATTTCTGTATTCATCTTATCTGGCTTTAGAAGAGTACTGGAGAATCTGGTAAATGACAGCTGCTGTGTTTTTAAATTTTGCTGTAAGGTTTCAGCAAGATAACATTACAAGAATGGAGGTTTTTTTGTTGAGTTTCTTCTTTCTTTTTTTTTCTTTCTTTCTTTCCTTCCTTCCTTCCTTCCCTCCTTCCTTCCTTTTTTTGGTTTGGTTTAGGTTTGGTTTTTGTTTTTTTTTTTTTTTGTTTTTTTTTTTTTTTGTTTGGTTTTTTTTTTTTTTTTTTTTTTTTTTTTTTTTTTTTATTTTTGTTATTTTTTTTTTTTTCCCCAGAATTGAAGCCTAGGACAAATTATTCTGTTGTTTAGCAAATAACAGCATGTGTATAAATTTCTAACAATGCTTGAACCAATAAGAAACATGCCTCAGATTACATAAAATGGAAAGGTTATTTTCCCAGTGAAATACTTGATTTAGGATAAATACCACATCATAGAAGTGAAGGGGACACCCTGAGTCATGAAGTTTATGGTGTCCAGTGGTGCAGCCAACCAAATCACACAACACCATTAATATATGTGTCAAGCTGTTTTGAAACTAGTTACGTTTCTTACCTCCATCACTTACAGAAAACCTATCTTAGAACTTCATTCAGACCCCTGCTTTTCATTGCCAGCTGATGTTTATTAATGACTATTTATTCTTATGCTTTAGTTTTTCACTTCCCCCTGCTAGTATTTATTCCTTTCTTCCTGTCTTTCAAGCCACAGTGTGTTTTATTTATAAAATAGGTCACTGGCAATTTTTAAGAAAATGCTCTATATAGATTATGGAGCAGACTGATAAACTGCAAATTACAATAGCAGCACAGGACCTTCAAACAGAGAGGTCCTCCCTTTCAGTAACTGAAAATTTGGTTATTTTACTCTAGAGGACAGAACCAGCAATGCAATTAGTATTATAAAATCTTAGTGAAGCTTCTAACTCTTCAAATTTACCATGACATTGTGCAGGAAACAGTGATGCACCACACTGCAAGGTCTAGATATGCTCTAATTCCTCTGTGGCACATATCCCAGCAAGAACCCTTTTACTTCTATAGCTTGACAGGGAACAGCGTCAATGCTGAAGTTTTTTCCTGGTTTCTTTGTTTTCTTGCAGAACTGCTTCTTGGTTTTTTGTTTTCTTTGATTTGTTCAAGAAAAACAGTTTTCTTTTAAATTCTGCAGAAGGTCTCAGATAAGGGAATATCTTCCTTTATGGCTTTTGAATAACAAGTTTCCCTGATATAACCCGCAGAGAGCATTCTCATATCTGTGAAGTCTGAAGTTCTCTAGGTACTTTCAGTGTTTCCCCCCCTTATAAGACTTCCTCTTCCTATGCTGCATGAATGTCGTACCTTTGCCCAGACCAGGGAGAACCTTGGAGCTTCTAAGCTTGGAGCTTGAAAGACATAGCTAATAATTTCATCACTGGTATAGCTTATTTTGTAATTGTGTCACATTATAGCATTAAAGCTTTTAAATGCCTACACATCACTTAAGTGTTACTTTCCCTAGGGGTAGGTACGTCTCTAACTGATTGTCGTGCTTTAACCCCAGCCAGCAACTGAGCCCCACCCAGCCGCTCGCTCACTCCCCCCGGAGGGATGGGGGAGAGAATCGGAAGGGTAAAGGTGAGAAAACTCGTGGGTCGAGATAAAGACAATTTAATAGGGAAAGCAAAAGCTGCGCACACAAGCAAAGCAAGGAATTCATTCACTGCTTCCAATGGGCAGGCAGGTGTTCAGCCATCTCCAGGAAAGCAGGGCTCCATCACGCGGAACAGTTACTTGGGAAGACAAACGCCATCACTCCAAACGTCCCCCTTTTCCTCCTTCTTCCCCCAGCTTTATACGCTGAGCATGACGTCATATGGTGTGGAATATCCCTTTGGTCAGTTGGGGTCAGCTGTCCCGGCTGTGTCCCCTCCCAACTTCTTGTGCCCCCCAGCCTCCTCGCTGGTGGGGTGGGGTGAGGAGCAGAAAAGACCTTGACTCTGTGTAAGCACTGCTCAGCAGTAACGGAAACATCCCTGTGTTATCAACACTGTTTTCAGCACAAATCCAAAACATAGCCCCATGCTAGCTACTATGAAGAAAATTAACTCTATCCCAGCCAAAACCAGCACACTGATTATTCTTCCTGCTGTAACAGCAATGTACAAACTATAGTAATGGTAAGTTCACAAAATTGTCTCAAGTTGCATAACTCCAAAGGTACATTTTTGTTTGTTTGTTTTCATTAGTCATTAAAATTGCTTGATCTGCCTTTTTCTTTATGTATTTTTCTCATCTTTCCTATGTTCAATCAGTGTAATTCAAACTGACTCTCCTGAAAGTGGCACATGGGAGGATATGATTAGTTTGAGACAAGAGAGAGATCAGAAATATCATAATGGGTTTCTTTCAAAGTAAAACACACACAGTAAAAATCAGATTATGAGCAAAATCCTAGCATTTCAGATTTGGTCACCCCATATTCAAGAAAAAGTATATTCCCTGAAACCAGAATTTGAATAATAAGCATATTCTGCATTTTGACTTATGTTTGTGTTTGACATTCCTTTTTTTGGTGGTTCTTTGTTTATTATGACTTTATTTACATCTTTTTAAAGTTGATTTACTGCCTAGGAAAATGTTAAACTGACAGATTTAGAAACTGAAATTGTTTTCCTGTCTGTAAGAGATGGACAATATAGGCAGCAGTGCTATTCCCACTGTCCTGACAGATGCTGCAAGAAGCATCAGCTCCCTGATGCTGAGTGGGTCTTGGTGTCTGTATCAGTTTCATTTCTTTGGCCTGCTAAAGAAGTTTGGTGATGCAGTTACTGCAATGTCTGCTGCATCCGAATGGACAACAGATCTTGTGTTACCTGTAATTGTCTAAATCATTCTTTGTTGAACGTAAAATCCAGCGGTATTCCATGCTGCATATCCAAATGTGTCTTCCTCCTCTATAATAGCATAACAATAAGTTCTTCATTTTGGAGTCGGTGCTTATTTCCTAATGAGCCTCTGAAGAGACTGGGTTAGGGATTATCTCTACAGAATCTCCTGTTTTTCAGTGTTACTGTTCCTGGTCTGCTGATGTAGTAAAGTCTCAAATATCCACAGGAATGCCTGGGGGAGAGAGTGGAGTAGCATGAGTAGTCAGGGATAAGCAAAAGGAAGATTTGACATTACAAAAATATACTGTAATAGATTACCTTTGGAAAAAACTGCAAGCAGATTCCACATTTTGAAAAAATTCAGACAAATTTCTGAAGAGTAGAAGTATCTTTAAATAGTAACAGGTGGAACTGAACTAGGGGAAGCTGCATGTGTATCTCATCCTCTGCAGCACCATGTAGCCGGGGGCGTTGAGAGAAGATACCTAGAGATACCTCAAGGTTGATCATAGATATTTACCATAAAAGCTGAAAATTACCTGCTCATTTTAACAAAAAGCTTCAGCTTAGAAGCTTATGATTGAAGAATCAAAGCAATCTCTTTGCTTTTCTTTAACCCATAATATCTGCTAGTTTTGTTCATCTATATACCTACCCATGTACAGTCACAACTCGAGGGATGCTCTTAAAACACATATTTTTAGGAATTTGTCTCTAGTTTTGTGGTGGAGCCAGTACTACTCTTGTACCCTGGATTACTCCAGTAACAGACAAATATAAAATGATTAAGTACAATTTGAGACTCCCCCCCCCCCCCCCCCCCCCAATGAAAGGAGTAGAGAATAATGAATCGTTGCATGATAAATTTCTTCTGAAAATCAGCTTTTAATCTTGCTGGATTCCATCTTATAAAATTAGATAGGATCTGCAGTTTGCTTCACAGCCATACAGATATTTTAAAGGAAACTACTCTAGGAGGAACAATTTTTCTGTCCTTAAATGATTTACTGTATTTAATGAAACTGCATGTTTTCTTTGTCCCTTCCTATCCCTAAAACGATAAGATGGTTCATTATCACAACAGGGGGCTCACTGTCATTCCCAACCATCACGTCATCTCTGACACATCTTGGCCCGTGCAGTTGCTGTGACTAAGTCCCTATGAATAATTAGCGTTTCTTTTAGAGGAGTGTTGGTATAAGAATGCATATGTGCTTTGCATAAAATTAGTGTAATGTATGTGTAAATATATAATCTATTACACATTATAAATGCCAGCACATAAGGTGTTCTTTTTCTTAGCAGAAGCCTTATGATCTCGCTGTGTTCAGTAGACACTGGTTTTGCTTTGTGTGAAGGCAGGATTTGCCTCCTGTTGCTTGTCAGTAGGCCTGAAAGTCCTCTGTTAACATTGCATTGGGGATCTCGCCACCGATTGACTCAGTATTTTATTTTTCAACTGCTTCACTAGAGATGAATAAAAGCAGTTCTCTAAAGTACTCTTCCACTCCCCTTTGAAAGCCCAATTCTAGACAATGTATGCAACAGGGACACAAATAATCATCATGCTTTTCAAGTTGTTTGCCTTCTGTTGCTAAAGTTAAATATGTTTAAATAGTGAAAGTTACCAACTTGAAACCTCCTATCTGTTCCTGTAATGAAGGCCAGAGGGAATTTAACCCTAATAATTTTCTTCTTCCCTGGAAGCAAATGAACTTGCTATCAGTGAGAGTGTACTGGTCCTTACCAGTAAGAATGAACTTCAGAAAATTGCCACTTGACATTGGAGAGCATTGTGTAGATTCTACCATCACAACCAGAAATTGAAATAGAGGCCCCAAGAGCAAAAGGTTTAATAATGCAGCAAGTCTGTCAAGCAATTGAATTTAAATAATGCTATAATGCAAAACACTAGTTACTAATTACTACAAGGAAGGAATTGCAATAGAAACTTTCAACAGTTTGTTATTATGCTGTGGCAATATTATGAGATTGGCTTGGTCTTGCAATATAAAATCCTGATTTCAAATTGATTTTAACAAAACAAATGAAACGAGCAGAAAGCCTATTTGGAGTGGACACTTGAAAATAGGAATTCAATACTTAGAGAAAATATAAACTGTCTGGCTTTCTAATAATAAATACACCAAAAACGTTGAATAGTTTTCATGACACAAGTAGGCTGTAATTCTAAGTAATGCTGAGCTCAGGTTGTGACCCATGTCCCAGGCATTTGGCTGTCTCACTCCAAGCCAAGTTTGTGAAGCACAGCTGTGTGACTGGCTTAGTTTTACTGAARAAAACCACAATGCTGTTGAGCTGTGAGGCTGTCTGTAAGCAAAAGCTTTGCAATATAAGAAAATAAATAATGGAAAAGTGAAATCTTGAGGTGATTATAGTAAATCTAGGGTTCAAGGGAAAAGTACCGACATGAAGAGATACGAAACTCCAGAAAAAGCAGGGTCAGAAGGTTGCAACTCTGCAAGACAGAGGATCAGCCCACTCTAAAATCTGCAGCGGCTGACACAGCCACCCTTGACTGATGACTGCCCGGCCAGCAGGGACTCAGTGGGTGCCAGCATCGGGCAAGGTGATCATGCTGGTTCTTAGCCTTGTAGCATACAAACCCAAGCTGTCTTCTGTAGCTATTAACCAAAATTATTTTTTGCTCCTAAATCGTATCTGATCCTGCTTGCACAACGTCTGTGTGTGAAAAAAGACGCCCAAGTAAATGTGACACAGAGGGATGGTTAAAAGGTGAGGCTGAGAATTATAGTTAAACAAACTTAACTCAAGAAAGTAAAGCAACTAGTTAYGTTTAGTTTGGATGTCTTCCATTTTTGTTTAATTTGTGCCAACCAGTTGCATTTAAAGAGCTCTTTTTGGCTAACATACTCAATATTTTTTCCGTGCTTTGGTTGTTAAAGTATTTAATGTGCTAGAAGTTTGAAACAATTATGGTATAAAAATAGATGGGCATAACATTGAGACATCATGTTAGCAGATTCTTCCAGTGAGAAGGAAGGGGTGGAAAAAGGACACAGCGTAAGAGGTAGAGTAGCAACAGCTAACAAAAATAAAGGTATTAAATGGAGTAGGAGGATTGAGATTTGAAAGCTGGGAGGTCAGATTATATTGCATTCCTCAGAGAAAGAAGAAATGGCAGTACTATAGGTAGGCAAGGTAGCAGAGATAGCACTGCGCTATTACTGATGCTAAGGAAAGGAAGAATAAAAAGATAACGTGAACTAGAAGAATAAAGCATGAAAACAGAAGGGCATATGATTTATAGCCTTTTCTCTTGTCTCTTTGGCGTGGGGTAATTTGCCCAGTGCATTAGTTTGCAACAAGGTGTAAGACACAGCTTTCAGTCAATAGGGTCAGTTCTGAAGCTTAGAGCAACATTTTTCTTTTGTTCTTTAGAAAATTATTGGTTCTGTCTGGGGACTTCATTAGGGGAGTAACGATTCTTTCTGCCAGTTCTTCAGCAAGAAGGGAACCTCGTTACCAATTTTTAATATGAAAAAGTAAGGGGCAAGTTTGAATAACAAAAAATTGAAAAGCCATGTGACAGCATAGCATTTCAACATGGTGCACTAACTTGTGCAAGATATGGCTGAGTGGTTACAGTAGTATCTGTATTAATAAAAAAATCTCTGCTGATTTATTAGGGTGTTACAGATATGGTGTGGATGTATAGATATAAACTATATCCATTATATATGTAAGCATGTGTACATATACATAGTCTTGATGACCTTAAATTGACTGTTTTAACAAATATGGAGTTAAGTTATACATGTTACAAAAGTCTCTTTTACTGTCAAGAGGACTAATAGTAGAATAAAATAAAATATCACAAATACTGATTGTGCATCATCCTGCATGCGGGTGACTCCCTGCTCTGGAAAAATCTTTGTCTTTTAGTTAGAAAAGGACTTCCTGCTTCCATGCTGAAAAGCAGTTAGCACATCCTGGTAATTAAGGTAATGTAAAAATCGATGTACTAATTGTTTGGGGTTGTTCCCCCCCCCCCCATTGCTATATGTACTAATAATGAAATTCAGACTAAACAGGTTCCTAATTCAATTAGTTGTTTTGGCTGCATCCTTGTGCATATTAGCTGTATATTTTCAAAAGGTTTTAATCTAGTAGGAGCCACTTGAGCAAATGAAAAACAATTTTAGTGCAACAGGTATAGGAATAGGGATGCTTCCTGGTAATGCACAGTTACTCTGTCTAGACGAGAGTAAAGAGACAGAAGATCATTGAGTTTGAGAACATGGTCGTGCCAGTAAACGTTTGCTGCTTGTACAAGATCTTCTGAAGTCATTTTTTGCTAAGGTTTGCTACTGCGAGATCGTATAGTGAATTTGCAAGAAAGACCCTTGCAGAAAAGGGCATTTCTTCATGTTAACTGGGATTCAATACCAACCATGTCTTTCCAAGACTTAAGCATATTATTTTCACTTCTCCAAAAGACATGGGTAAAGCCACCAGCGTAACAGGAGAATTAAAAAAACCCAAACAAACAAACAAACAAAAGCCTTAAAACAAAATTTAAAAATGGCTTCACAGTAATTAAGTCAGACTCTGGTTAAAAAATAATTTTAAAATACATTTACTCCTTTGGTGTGAATGAATTGCTAGGAGTAAGCCACCAGTCACAGAATCATAGAATAATTTAGGTCAGAAGAGACCTTTGCAGGTCTCTCTTCCAGTGTCATGCCCAAAAATAGGGCTACCATCAAAGTTTGGGGCTGTTCAGGCTCTTGTCTGGATGTTTGTAAAAATGTCCAAGAATGGGGTTTCTACAAGATCCCTTGGGGAGCCTTTAATATCACAAAGCTTTAGAGAAGTTATGTTACATGACGCATGCAAAGTTCTCAGTAAATTGAACCATTAGGCCAATTAACTGCATTTTTCTATAATGTAATTTTGTACAGGTTTTAATGTTAATGATTTTCATTGCTAATTAATGTACAAAGAAGAAAAGATAAAATATAATAGGATATAATAAGATAAAATATACCATCTACTTGGTATCATATGCAGCAGATGCAGGTTTCCAGTTTGTTCTCATGCTTTTTAGATTGAACTTCAGCTTTCTTCTCCATGAAGGTTTAGGCCTTACTTCTCCACACACATACRTAGATCTCCGTTTCTAGCCTGCCCAGAACCCTGTCCTCCAAGCTCTCCATTCTCTCAGAGTTACTACACATCTTCCTCCTCCCCTCTGCTCTTGAAAAATAAATAAAAATATTTACACCTGAATTTTCTGTAATCAAGCCACAAACTGAACTTAAAGTCTTGTATTCTCTGTGGGTGTATACATTCATATGTATCACTTAAAGATAATATTTTTCTGATCAAGCCTCTCCTGGAAGGTTAATTTATTAGAATCTTACCATTGCAAACAGCAATATACTTTAGACATAGGGAAGTCTCAGCTTCAGTAAAATACGAATCTTCTTATTTGTCCTGCTATATGTGAATCTGATCAAATTAATAAGAAACGAGCTTCCAATATATTTCAGAAATGTCAGGTCCTTCAGGGAATGTTTTGGTGGTGGTGTTGGTTTGTTTTTTGTTTTTGTTTGGTTTTTTTTTTTTATAAAAACTGCATTAAACCACACTTACTGTTTTCTGTTTTCATACATTAAGCTTCATTATTTGCTGATTGACAGTTTGAGTTGTTCCTATTCTCCTTCTGCTTAATTACATACAGTCATTTTGTTATTATTCTATAATTTCATGACCATGCTAATGAAAGTATTGGGACTATGGATTGATTTCCATGGAGTCTTATCTTTTTGTAATTTAGGGCCTGTTAGCAATGAAAAGAAAACCTCCAAGAATTTACAATTTAAGACCAATTTAAATCTAATTAATTAAAAAAGAAGTAAGTCCTGGTACTTCCATTACAACAAAACTCAGAAGCTTTGAGCGCTTTGATTTCTCACTTGATGTTTTAGAGTTCTGCAGATGCAGACCAGGCAGTATTCTATAAAACGTGTGTCCAATTGTCTTGTTGGATAGAGATGCACAGCTGGGGGCTACTAAGTATATTTTAAAAATATAAGGAAAGAGAAATACACTTTTCTAAATATGGAAAAGAAGATGCAAAAGTTTTAAAAAGTGAGTAGAGGCATCTGCCTATGACTACTTTATACAGCACATATAAACCTCCTACTGTCTAAGTGGCATATGGAAAGTCTAGCTGTAGTCCCTAAAATAAAATCCTAGATTTCTCCCTTAGAAGCCCTAGCTACAGTAGTCATTCTAGCAAGAAATTTAAAGAACATTTTGCAAAGGAGTGGTAATTCACAGTGAACTTTCTTAGTTTGTTGGGGTTTTTTTTTGGTTGGTTGGGTTTTTTTCCTGTTGTGGAAGGAATTATGTCCTCCACTGGTTCTATCTTGCTGCCTCCATATCATGTACCATCTTGTGCTGATGTAACTCCAGTGACTGCAGTGAAGTTTTATCTGATCTATAGAACTGCAAGATCAAAATCAAGCCTCAAACTTGATTTTTTATTAGCAGCTATGTCAGGCATTATATTGAGCTTTACTTACTTCTTTTTAAAATAATCTTTTTCACATTCATATTCCAGTCCTTGTACTTCAAATTAATTCTATAATGTAAATACCAAATGAACCAAGTCTGCTGAATATAGGACCAAAGAGGGAGGTGAGGAGAAAAAGTCATGAAGAGTAATCCATTAATGACTTGTAAGCACCAGTCTGGCTCAAGATATTTGCGAGCTACAAATTGCTGGAAGCTGGGTGAGTGTTTTGGGGCAGTGTGACAAGGTACTACTTTGGGGTTTTGTCGCTGGCCTAACTTGGAGACCAGAATTTTGGTTTGACCCACTATGGGAATTTTTTTTTTTTTTTAAGTGCATAAAAGTGAGCATTTAAGGTGTGTTGCTTTCCAAGACTATTTCATGGGTAGTAAAACTTGCATTATATTCTAGCACCAAATCTGTGTATTTGTACAGACTGTTTAAAGGAACATAGCCAATATCTGCTTTTATTTATGTTGCTGTAAATCCAGAACAATTTATTAGTTACTTCTCTGAAAGTCATGAAAGCAGAGTTTGACCCTGGTAGTCTTTGTCCAAAAGAAGCAGAATTCAAGTGTCCATGATGAATGTTTTTTGGGGAGATTTTTCACACTTGTCTGAGATCCAGGGCAATATGCCAGTACTAAAACTGTACTAGTATCAGGGATTGTGTTTGACTCCTGATGCCTCCTCTTTAATAGTAAAGTACCTAAAATCATACACRTGGCCCGGCATTTTTAGATTGTTGTGTGTCCAAGGATTTCAGAGATCTTTATGACTACAGCAATCCCTATACTCTTCCATGGGTGAGAAGTAAGTTTTATGCAATTTTTACAAATGGCTAAATGGAAGTACAATGAGATTAAACGATTTGGCCAAGAGTAGAAAGTGGTATCAGTGACAATTCGGGGAGTAGAAGGTGAGGTATTTAATCCAATTAATTGACCAGCAGGTCGAGGGAGGTGATTCTTCCCCTCTACTCCGCTCTGGTGAGACCCCACCTGGAGCACTGTGTCCAGGTCTGGGGTCCCCTGTGGAAGAAAGACACGGGCCCGTTAGAGCAGGGCCAGAGGAGGGCTGTGAAAAAGGTCAGAGGGCTGCAAGAGTTCTCCTATGAAGAAAGACTGAGAGAGTCGGGGTTGTTCAGCCTGAAGAAGAGAAGGCTCCAGGGAGACCTTATTGTGGCCTTTCGATATATAAAGGGAGCTTGTAAGAAAGATGGAGAGAGACTTTTTACGAAGGCCTGTAGTGACAGGACAAGGGGCAACGGTTTTAAACTGAGAGAGGTAAGATTTAGGTTGGACATTAGGAAGAAATTTTTTACAATGAGGGTGGTGAGACACTGGAACAGGTTGCCCAGAGAAGTTGTGGATCCTCATCATTGGAAGTGTTCTGTGATTCTGTGATCACTGTAACTGTAGTAGCATATAATGAGATACAGGTTAGTTTGGGTCCTAATTCTCCTCACAGATTAGCTGCACAGTTGTATGTCTGACTGCGCTGACTTCAGTTTGTTATTCCTAATTTCCCCATTGTAAAAAAGAAAAGAATTGAGCATGTGAAGTGCATTTAGTATACCTTTGTATGCATGTACCTGCACACAATGAACAGAAATACTCTGGATATTATAAACTGAAGATCAAAATGTCAGAAGTAAAGGAGTACACCATTGCCTAGTAGGTAACTTTAGATGTGATTCTATGGTTTTTGAGTGTTAACTACTTCATATACAAAAAGTATATAAGGTAATATTAAATACTCATTTGGAACATTGTACTATGCGTCACCAATAACTGAGGTGCAATACATGCATATATGCAGTGACTTAATATTAACCAATACTGAATAATGTGCTCTACAGTCTACATGCTTGAATAGCGAGATGCTTTGCATTTATATAGCACTCTTGATACAAAAAACTGCAATACTTTTAAAATAGGCTTAAGCATTGGTATCCCCACATCCCAGCTGGAAAATTACAGAACAGAGATTGAACTGTTTTAACAAAAAGTTGGTGATTATTTGGAATAGAATCCATCATCTGATATTCATTTTGACTGCTGTGACATTAGAAAGATTTCTAATGTGCTAGATGGATGAATGTTGCTAACCCCTTAGTATATTTTTTGGGTTTTTTTAAGATTTGAATAATGTTTCTATACAGAAAAATACTGTTATTTTTCTGAGTTTCCTAAATGAGCCATTTTAATTCATTTGGTCACTCACAGCTTGAGACACCAAGTTGTTTCTTGAAGCATTTTTTGGGAGCAGATACTCGTTTTATGACATGGTCACTTCTTTGTGCGTTAGTAACTGTTGAGATCCCTGCTAAATCCTAAGGGTTTTTTCCCCGCACTGGACTGTCTGTCTCTTTAAGTGAAAACTCGCTGTCTGTTCGGGAGGTGTTGGAGAAGTTTTCACTGGGGATGTGCTGTGACCTTGGTGTTGTGTGCCATTTGTGCATCATTAAAAGGTTGTAATGAAGTTCTGCCGCACACAGATTGTAAAAGGTCAAGCAGAAAGTTGGGAGCCAATGAGGTTGGGAAGAAAAATTGTGCTAGCAGCAGAGGTTGAGGGATTCATTATATTGATGCTATGGGGTTTTCAGCAGAGTAATAACTGAGTTAGCAATAGAATGTAAATCTTCTCAGCCACTTAGTCTGAGCCTGCTTCCTCTTGATTTGTGGGGATATATTTTTACTAGAGTACAGGAAAAGTCATTATGCTTTCAAGAAAGCCACTGGAACTAGTTAATGCATTGTAGGTAGAAAGACAGAAGATAAACAGAACTGTATGTGGCTCATCTGTAAAAGCAGGGCATTGGTGACAGAAAGAGAACGATTGTACCAAATGAAAATGTTTATGTAAATAATTGGAGTTGCTACACTACATAATTGTAGGTTTGCAGGTTTTGGTTGGCAGGTTGTGTTGTATATATGTAGAATGCTGGGATAATAACTGTAAAGGCTGCCTTTATGGTTCATAGCACAAAAAGTGGTAGTAGCCTTCCAGCATCATGGGACGGTATCCTTCAGTCCCATAGACTTTATCATTTCCCCTATTTCTCTGAAAAACGGCCCCTGTAATTGCAGAAATATAGGTGTTCATCAGATAGAGCAACATTTAACAGACCGTGTAACTTCTTGTGTTATAATTGACTTGAAATTAATTTAAGCTATTGTGCATTATAAAATAAAATGGAAGAATAAATCTAAACTCCAACTGCCATGCCCTTCAAAAACTTAGGAGTAACTAAAATATATGGAACAATTTTAGTTTCCAGTTCTCTGGATATGCTAAATTATGTTCTGGCATAATTTGTCACAATCTGCACATAGACAAGAAGTTATATGAAAGGCTGTGGGTTTGCTGTACTTTTATGGTCTTGCATACAGGACTTTCCTCAGTTGCTCTATAAAATTAGAGCTTTTTTGATACATATGGAAAAATTAGCAATTTTTAATCATTCTTCATGTTAGCAACTTGATTTCCTAGAAAGTGGTTTCCTTAACGTAGCAGAGGCACCAACCTGGCATGGCCAATCTAAGACATTTTTTGTTAATTACTTAAATATGCGGATACTCAGTTGGGGGAACTAAAAAACCAAGTATCTCTAATTTTCATCTAATGCGTATGGAAGTCACCAAGAGTCTTTCCATTGCTTTCAGTGATCAGAGCCCRCAATATTCCCAGATTGTCCTCCGAAGTCTTTGCATTTCATCTCTATATTTATTAATCAATTTATATTATTTAGGGAATTACATCCAAAAAGAGGAAAACTGCRCAAAAGCTGCTTATCCTCATGGAGGCTTATCATTTTCTATACTTGAGTGGTATAGAAAGGATCAAGCCCATTACTCCTAAATGGTCCTAAAAAACTAAATGTCAGCATTCATCCCTTCTCATTCCTGGCGGGTGATCTTGTAACTAATCTAATGTGTCAATTACAGCCAGCTTTGAAAAAAGGTACTCAAAAGATCTGGAGGAAAAAAAAAAAATACTGTGACTGCAACAGGTTATTTGGCATCCAGTCAGCTTCCATCAGATCACTGTAAATTACCTGTCACATTATTCCATTTCTGAACATGCTTTGTTTCAACATCCTCAGCTAAACAGTTACATATTTTGTACCTTTATTCTGTCACGCTTTCACACTTGCTATGCAGTTCTGTTTTGTTCTAGAAAACACCATCTCTCTACAGACTGTGATAAAAGAGCTCAGAGAGGTTTTCAAAGAAATCTTTAATCAATATTGGAGGCATATTCTTTTGTGCATTGATTATGCTAAGGTGTTTAATTAATCAGCAGACAGTATTTTAATAGAGAAAAACGTTACTGAAGAAATGATAATGGAAAATTACAGAAATTTCTTTTTAACACCAGCTGGAAGATTTCTCTTAACACAAACACACATGCCAATGCTGTGGACCTGAGATAATCCTGCTAATCCAAACCTGTTAGTTTTGGAGGCTTTTATATTCGTTTGGTCCCAAGCTCCATCATTCATTTATATCTCTACAACTGAAAATTTCAACCCCCAGATTTACATAGTATTTCTCTCCAAAATTGGAAGGATCTTACATCCCAGTATGGCCCTTCTTCCTTAAGTATATTACAGAATCAAATCCCTGAAGTCTGTTGCAGTGCTTTTGAGACATATATCCTCTTGGATGCTAATTCAAAGAGACCCAGTTTGTAGGTATTTCAAGTACAGTCTCAAAAGTCAGACTCCCAGATGTTGTCTACTTCATTCCTCTGCCCCAAACAGGATCAGCCATACTTCTGTCATTCCTGATGGATGGTAACATCCATCTTTGTAAACTTCCAGAGAGGAGATGACTGTATTTAACTATCCTTATCATTAGATTTTTTTTTCCTAATTATTAGCCAAAATCTCTCTTGCTTCACTCTTACTCCTGATACTGCCTTCCATGAAGGAGGGATTAATTGCAGGAGTCATTTACAATATTGGCAGACTGCTATCAAGTCTCTCTTTTATATCCTCTTCCTCAGCTTAAACATTTTATTTCACATTGTTTCTTGTCATTGCTGCTGTTCCCTGAACGATTCTCTCTCCTTTTAGTTCTGTCTGTGAAGGTGGTGTCCAAAAGCAGAGGCAGTACTCTAGATGAAGTCTTTCTAATGCTTATTAGAGCAGAAAGGATCATTCTGCTTGTCCTAGAGGTGATACTTCTGTTTGTACATCTTGTTTTATGAAAAGGCTTCTGCTGAACATGTGAGCTTTGGATAAAGACCAAAATACAGATCCATTCTGGGCAGTAAGGGTACAGATGCCGTTGTATAAAACTTCATGCCCGCTGCTTCCCTGTCATTGCCATAGCAAATACATTTGGTTCAAAAGCTAAGGAGTCTTAAACTCACTGTCTCGCAGCTAAAAGGCATTAATTTATTTACCTTTTACTTAATCCAAATGAGGTACAAACAGTCTAAATTAACTACAAACACTTTATTTGAAACTTGCAATACTGCATTTTACCTCCCAGTTGGGCTTCCAAGGGTTAAGAGTCTGGACTGTGCCAATATAACCAGCATATTCAGGTACAGGCTTTGTTATCTGTACCCCGCCTGCTCTGACTTTGCTGTTTAGGATCCATAAGGATGAAAGGAGTAGAAGGCTGTAGAGAAGTAAAAATTAAGGAGTTATTAAAGTAATCAGCTGTCGCTTTGTGCATTCACATAAGGCAAAGCTCTGTTGAGTAAGTAACACTTTCTTGCCTAATTATTTCTAAATCAGGATTATACTTGGTTAAGGCATGATGTTTGGTGTCACGTTGTATCTGGAAAACTTACTTGTGTTGAAGAATGTAAATCGCACGGTGATTATAGTATTTGCTATTTATATTCACTTCTCAAGATGTACATTGCATCAGGTATTAAGGCTTTCACTTATATTTATCAATTGTCTTTTTCCTAGTATGTTATAAATGTTTTGCTAATTATAATTGATTGAGATACATGAGAAGTTATGTCATGATTCCCATTACAGCATCATTTTTTCAATGAGTTATCTCTGTTGTCAACAGTGCAATTGTTTCACTGCTGGAGAGTGCAAACACCTATGAAAAATAAGATAGGTTGCCAAAAATAGCACTTTCAGAATAAAAATGAATAATAAACACCTGTGCCTTGAACAGTTTAGAATACATATAATCTGTTTTCAATTGCTTTCTCACAATCACCCACAATCACTGAAAAATAAAAACTGCTTTTTGATTCTTTTTTCTTCTCTTACTAAAAATGTGACTTGTACCTGAATAAAAACACTTGGCATGCATATTCGGGGCTACATGGAAACCTGAAGTATAAACACTTGTTTGTAAGACAGAAACATTTGCTTGAGTTCAAAATTTAGAAGATGTTGGGTTTGAAATTGCAGATCGTTTATTTTCCTGTTTTTGGTATTAGATTGAGATTTGCAATACCTTTGGTTTAGAAAATGTAGTTTATTAATGCACACTTTGTTTACCATGAAAGCAGATGCAATCAGAATTTTGTAGGATGCAGATACATTGTTCTCATAGTAACCATATACGTTTAAATTTGGTTCAATAATTTGGATAGACGAATTTGGGGTATGGTAGGGCACATGATCAAATGTGATCTACTACTATAATGGTTATTTTTTAGCACAGTCATAGGTTCCAGTTTAAGTCGTATAGATTTATCGGTTACTTCAGGAAAGAAAAGGTGAAGAATGTGTTATAGTATTGGTGTACATCTGGTGTCGGATCCTCTCACCATCGCAAAGAAATCTTGTTGTATGTGACTATATCCTCTATAGACACTGTTTAGGATAGATTGGAAAAAAAATCATGAACGTGACATTCAGAAAGAAAGAGGCAGCTACATACTGTTATACCAGTTTAAATCTCCAGAAGCTGTTGCTGACCTGACCAGGCAAAATATGGACTGTTTTTTCAGCCCATTTTTTGCAAAGCACTGATGGCAATGAACTTGCAGTGCTATGGCTAGTGTTAAATATAGCATAGTGGCCCAAATGGAATACTATTCTGATGAATTATGTTGTAGAGTTCTGATCTATGCTGAGTTCTCCATTTTGAATCATACACAATATTTTGTAATCCTGTTTTTGCTTTTCAGAAATTCATCTTATTATTTTCAGCAACAAATCGTGCTAGAGATTGTGAGTCTTGGAAAATGACTGAGCTTCTGTTGAGGCCAATTTTTGCAACAGTATGTTAATGAAGCTTGAAAAAAAGTCTCCATTTTCATGTTGAACCATATAATAGAGTTAGCACTTCAGTGCCCAAATTGCGTAAGTGACAGAGAAAGGGAGAAATCAAGAGCCCTACTCCCAAAGCAGTTGAATTAAACAGGCTTCAGATCATATTGAGAATCTGTGCTTGTGCTACTTCTGTTATTAGACAGAAAATTCTTTCCTGTAGGACATTGTTAATGAGCCAATAACTTTTGGAGTTACTCATTATATTCCCCATCACGCTCATACTYCTCAGGATACCCACCTTCCGTGCCCAGCCCATCCATACTGCTGTTCCTACTGTATTTCTGCTGAGAGATTCAAAAGGGAATGGTGTTACATTTAATGTAATTTAACAGCTTTAACTTTACTATCTCTTGTGGTGGCCTTCAGGAGATTACTGAGCTTTGAGAACATCCACTTCTTCTGGACAGTGCTGACTGTCTTTCCCAGTGCGAGTCTGTTGGAACTTTGTCGTAATGTGGAAGGGTAAGGCCCTTAGCTGCAAGTACTCACGCTAGCAAAGTGCCTTACCTAGCCCTTGTTTAGTGGGAAGCTATTGCAAATGGATGTTTTTATTTATGAAGGTTTGACATCATTCCTATTGAAATTTAATGGTGTATTGCTGTGAGATGGGGTCATCAGGCCACTTTTTAACTTGGCCAGAAGAAAAATAAAAATGCCTTTTGGGCCCCATTGGCAATATTTCTTGAGTACCTGCTATTTAATCACCTTCCTGCTATGTTCAGGATGTCAATTATCTCTATTACATATTTTATTTAAGTGTATAGAATGAGGTGTGGTAATGATTTCTACATTCATAGTAATGAAGTACTAGCTTCCCTATGGTGTCTGAAATTACTGTGGCTCAACGGCATCAGAGATACTTATGACACCAAAACCCAAGTTGCTGTATTTTATACCTTTGCTGCTGGCACTGAACTTCTACACGGTTACTTAACCGATTAAAACTGGTTTATTACTTTTAATTACCTGTCTAGTTTACTTTGTTTTCTAATTTATCAAATCAGGCTAGAATATTTTATACATGCATACTTTGTTGCTAACAGACAAGGCAGCTACATGCCACATTATGTACATGCAGCTAATGCTATCTCTGAGAATAGCGTTATGAGAGTTGGGAGGAACGTTTTTTAAATATCGTTTCAAGGATCCTAGACCCAAATCGTGACTTGTCTTACAGTTTCAAGTGCATCCCAGGCTGTAAATAGCAATATTTGCAAAACCCCACATTAACATCTGAGAAATTGCATTCTTTTCCTAGAAGCTATTATAGGGGAATCATTTTGCACTTACTTCCTTGCTGAATTTACAGCAAAAACAGTTAAGTAAGAGGGTGCTTTTCTCAGAGCTGTGTACTTACTTCTGACAGTCTTGCTGATTGAAGAAGGCATGTGAACACCAAGCAAAGACAGACCAAGTGGAATCTGCAGGGCTCCAACCGTGCATGGACGTGTGCCGAGTTACTTCTCACAGCTTCCCCACCTTCCTTTTCTTTTCATCTTGAGCTCATGGACAGTGTGTTTCCCAATGTTATCTAGGACTTCTCTTCTGGAGCTCTGGACTAAATGCCAGTTCTGTATTTCCTTTATGTTAATGAAAACATTTTGATCATGGCAAACCTCAGGATTAGTTCTTGGTTTTTACCCTGGACCTGTTGACAGTTGTCAAGACAGCTGACTCTTTCTTCTTTTTTCTCCTCTTTCTCTTGTTTTTCTTTTAGACTGCTTTTCAGGAAGTCCTTCTTTGATGCCATCCCGCTTTCTGTGAGGGTTCCTTACAGCTCTGTCTTGGTTGCTTTCTCTTTTCCCACTGTGCCTCATCTTTGATTGGTTTCATTTGCAACTGACTTAAATAACCACTTCTATGATGCTGAATCAAAACCCTACCTATCATCCTGTCATCCTGTCCAACAAGCATTCACTAAATAGCAGCATTAAAAGAGTCTGTGGACACACCATAACCAAATGGAAAACAAAGTGCATCAGTGTCAAGATGATTCCCCATATACTTCAACCRTCTCATTCAGTAACCCCTGAGGACCAAAGCTAGGCCGCAACGCATTGTATGCTCAAGTCTTAGATTGTAATCACCCGGTGCACTGGAGGGGCTGCCTGAAGACGCCCCAAAAAAAAAGGGAACCAAAAGTGCCAAAAAGAGGAAATGCCGCGATCACGGACTGAAATGGTGATATATAGCCAACCAGATGACTTCGTAAAAAGTGAGGAGAGGGGACTAACCAAGTTATGGCCCTGACAGAGGAACCAGAGGCRCAAAAGTGCAAGTAGTGCTAGGGGTGTAGGGGGACCCCAGCAACTCCAGAGATCCTATGTGACTGTTTAGTTTTAAGCTAAATTCATCATAACTAAAAGAGAATGCTTCCTCCTTTTCCCTCCCCCTTTTCTTTCTCTTTTCTTTCCTGATTGCTGCTTTCTTACCTGATGAAGATGGATAGCACTATATTGTGCCTCTAAAAGCTTATTTAAAATGACTTATAAAACTTGTAAATAATAACCCTACAAGTGTGAGATCAGCACTTAGCTATATGGAAGGGTTTCTAGAATATTTTTTCAGTTCTCCTTTGTTTTATTCCCTTGTTGTCTTGATTATAACCCAAGATTTCAAATTCTTTGGGGAAAATCTGACTGCACAGCACCTGCTATATTAAGCTAACCTGACTGAGACTTCTAAAAGATGTTGCAGTGAAAGTAAGTCAGAATATACTAATAACAGACTGCATGGAACTATAGGAAACGATTAATCTTTGGAGAGTTATTGAAATGAAAGCCTGATTTCATAGGATTTCAGTGACAAACTGAAGCTGAAAGTCAAATGAAATGTGTTCCATTAATTTTCAGTAGTCCTCTTATCTGTGTGTGTGCACCTGGAAAGACAAAGAGGCACCGCGTATTCCTCCTTATTGCATAAAAAGCCTTCAGCTGAATCCTGCAGGCTGGTGTGAACCTTGCTCCCAAACCTAGTAAAGCTCTTCAGTATGGGCTGAACTTGAACTAAAAGGGATTGCATCCTTGAAGAGTTTGTATTTAGCACGTTCTGTTCTAGTTTTCAGTAAGACCGCTCAGCAATTGCGGCCTCGGTGGCTTCAGGATGAAATTATTTCACGCAATCGCTTGTGGAACGTTCAAGGGAAACAGCCAGTGGGTCTACAGAGATAAGTTTCCATCCTGACATATGATGCATTGTTAAAGTGAGTTTACGTTGTTCAGGTGCACCCTTAATACACAGCACTCAGAAGCCTGCAGTAATCACACAAAGGAGTCATGTTTATGGCCAAGCTTCAATATATCACAGAATCTGCTTAGAAAAGGCGAGTGAGGGGGGGAAGTAATTTGCAATGCTTGAGGCACTCTCTTCTTCTGTGACTGACAGAGCTCAAGAAGATAAGACTTTTTTTGAAAACTTATAAACAAAAGATTATATGCCTGTTCACATACATACAGCCGGTTATTCAGTGCTATGTGACAAAATGTCACGAAGAGTGTACAAACATGCTGGTGCAATGACCTCTAACAGTAAGAAGTCCTTCTAGAACTGGCAACCATCAGCCTTCAGAAAACTCTAAACTGTCAGCTGCAACTTTTAGGCAGCAAATTTCCCGGAAAATAGACCATTAATCAATTTAGACAGCAGGAGATGTAACCGATCAGAGCAAAGACTGGCATCTTGATCAAAATACACATTTTATTTACTTACATTCATAGGTGATGTGGGCTGATTTGAGCTGAGGTAGAGCCTTCTAATTTGAAATGTTTTAAGTACAGAGTTTATAGAAGCCAAAGAAATTTCTATTTGATGGCTCTTTGTGGATTTACATATATTGAGGTGACTGTCTGGGGAAAAGAACCCACCTATTTATTTGTTTATTAGTAGTTCAGAGAACTTCAGACTGCTTAAGGCTGTGGGTGTATTGGTCTTTCCCCAACAGAAACACTCTCACTTTTTTTTAAGATCACAAAATAAAGGCCTTAATAAAGACATTTTGGTTACACTTCTAGTGCTTTACCTGAAAAATAAACCTTCAGGATTATTAGCCTGGCATCATTAGAAACAAAACATTCACGTTAAAAAGCAAATTGAAAATACTTCGCAGGAATAAACAGGATTCACGTTAAAAAGCAAATTGAAACATACTTCGCAGGACTAAACAGGATTCAGCCATGGTTGTTGGGTGATAGATACTATTTCTTTTATTGTGCTTTATGAGCAGTAAGGCATGAAACTTGTAACATTTTGAAAGTACTCTTAAGCGAATGGGGCRGATGGAGGAACAGGGCAGAGATGTTTGGGAGAATTTGTGTTTGATCTGCTGTAGGGACACGTTTTTAGAAGCAATAGCTTGTCCATGGTTTATCAAGCTCTGTTGGCAGGCAGCCTGTAGAAATGCTTCCTTGTAGTCCAATGCAGCAGAGGGAAAAGAAAACCCCTTAAACCACCCAGAAGTACTAGGCAGAGGAAAGCTTAAGACTATACATGTGGTCAGCAACCATAGGTCATTATCCAGTTTGTTCCCTCTCTGCGGTGTGTCCAGACCCTAATGTGTAGACCTGTGGGCCAGGTTCCAGTTGTAGAAGCATGGCTGCATAGCACTGTTCAAGATACCCTCAGGTATCTGCACCTGGAAAGACAAATACAACACAGGAGTTAGGGGAGACTCCCAGCCTTTCGGATCAGCAGCTGGAGGTGGGGCAGGGTAATTTGCAGAGCCTGAAAAAAGGCTAGACATTGAAATCCTGCCCTTCAGATGAAATCCCAATCCCATAGGATTAGTGGGATTTCTATTTAAGGAGTTAGGATTTATGATTTAATAAGTAAATGTCCTAATTTCTAAAAAAGGTAAAATTACATAGTAAACCTTATTTGCTAGCCAAACCATGGATTTAGGCAGCTGAAGGTACCCAATTTTTTTTCATTAAATAACTAGACCAGCATCCAAGTTTATGGCAAATGTAGAAGGACCTTATCATGCAGGTTTTTCTGCTAGTGTAAACATGCACTAATTGAGGTATGTAGTCTATACAGATACTCCACTGTATGCAATATAAATAGTAGGAAGAGGAGAGAAGCAGCAAGCCAGTTCCTCCTGCCACTTCAATTCATATATTTTATATGGTAGCACGTGAGTTCTCAAAACTGTTTTGGAAAAGCAGGTCTGCTTGCTGGAGAATGAAGAGGTCAACTGAGATGTTAATATTTTGACATAATTACTAATCCCTTCTGCTACCTCCAGGAATGATTTGTCTCATTGCTGTGCCAAAGCAAACTTATTTCAGATTTCTTACACACACTAAGCATGTATGTTTTTTCTTGTATCTACGATTAATACACTTTTTTCTGTCTTCTAACTTACTAGTGTCCTAATGTCTCTTTCAAACTGCACAGTTCTAAATAATAGGAATGAAATAATCAGTTGCTTTAAAACTCATCATTTGAATGATAAAATAATGAATGAATAAAACAGATAATAAAATATAGCTTTAACTGGGTCTGACCACATACTGTTCTTTCTCTCTATAAAGTGCGCGTAGAGGTTTTCCATTCCTGATTTGCAGCCTCTAGTGAATCTTTGCTACTTTGGTCCTCTGTTTATGATTTTTAGCAAGTGCCTATGGTAAATAACCTTGCACATGACTCCTATATGTATTAGAGCTTTTATAGTTTTTTTTGTTCCAATTCTAGCAATCTAGCTTTATTTCCAATGAGTCCCAGAGAATGTTCATCTCTGCTTTCTGTCTTCACCCTCTTGAAAGTTCAAATTGTTGGGAGCAGCCTTGCATTTGTGGGTGAATTCTTTCATGGATATTCTCGTCACTAAGGGCACTTGGTCTTGCTGTAGAAATATTATCTCCAGTGAGGCTCATCTCCTTGAAATATTTTCTCATTTTCTAAATACTGAAGACAAGGTAAACTGTCCTGCCTTAAAAGAAAACACTACAACGTTTCAAGCTTATTGTTTTAGTTATCATTAGGGAGCTTCTTGCGAGTTCATATTTGGATTTCTTTAATGAAAATCAGTGAGAGATTTTAAAGCATTTTCAAAACTTATTAGCTGTAGTACAACCTCAGTGAAAACTGGAATGATGCCAGTATGAGTAGAATAAGTGTAATTCAGGTGTAAAGGACCAAAATGCAAATTCATTCGCTGTAGTTCAACAATGCCAATCTATTAGCTGTCACCTTACGCTCATGTGCAGGAAGAATATGGGGTAAACCAGCGCTGTTTACCCCCTTCTCGCCTCTAAAAGAGGTTGCCTAAAAGGCCACTTCTTTCTGTTCCTGCAGCAAGATCTTCCAACAGCTGCAACTCTTCCTCACTCAGGAGGAGTGCAGAGGCAGCCTTGCAGTGAGAGCAGTGGGGAAAGGGGAAATAAACGTACAGTTTTATTTTAGTGGCACATGTTAACGCCCCAATCCCCCATATGTAAACGCTTAGGTGTTAACCAGTTCCTGTAATGTTGTGATGAAGCAATGCCAATACATCAGGAGTATAGCCATGTAAATGCTTTCTATGCACTTTTCTGCTCTCCTCTTTACTGTTGTGATTGGGTTTTTTTGTACCCAGATAACCTCACAGATTTCACAGGAGTGCCTTTTAAATTAAGTGAGATCAGGATCAGTGGTCTCCTACTTTGGGGCCAATTTTGCTGGTTCATCTGCTGAGTTGTGCTTTTCTAACTTCACAAAATCACTTTAATTCCAGTTAAACGATTTCATGTTATCAGTGACCTCAAAATGTGCTACCCTGGTTATACAGGATAAGGTTAAGACTTTTCTCTCAGAAACTAGCTCATTGAATTAGGGGGCAGATTCTGAGCCACTGTAAAGTGGCATAATAAAAATTGATCTCGGAGGAGCTACGCTACTTTGCATCGAGTGAGAACATAGCCCTTCGTAAATCTTAATTCTGATTTTCTTCATTAGCTGTATTATTGTAAGGTAACAATTAATCTATTACATGCATTTAGCTGCTAGTGCAATGGAAAGCCTACAGTGTAGTACAAATCAGCAGCTAGCAGAGGCTTTAATTTAGTCAGAGACAAGCTTTGAAGGCAATCAAAGAGCCACTGATGGAGTTCAAATGCTCTTTGTCCTGCAAAAATAAAGAGCCCATTTGTTCTGCCTTTTTACATTAGCATCTTCTACCTTGCTGGAAGAAAAGGAGGAAGAACTGTAATCCCAAGCTCTTGATTTTAACAAAAAAACAAATATTGAACTCATTGGTCTTACCAAAACTTCAGCTATATGGCAAAAAGATGCAGTTTGCAATGGCATTTAAGAAGTTTTACAGACCGGATAGTTTACACCCCAGAAGTATCGGRTAGTAAAGTAACTATTTCTCCTTTCTTATTTTCCTTTTATTTCTCTCACCGCCCCATGACCGCTGCAATGCAGTGCCGTGACAGATGTTGCCAGCAAAAGATTGGGTTTTGAGAGCTGCCAGGTACCAGGCAGCTTCCACCGAAGACGAAATACGCGGTATCTCAAATTCACAGGGCTCAAGCCATCAGTCACAAGACCCTCAACACTTGGCAGGGACTACTTCTTGGCTGTCAAAAAATTCTTTGATAGCAGTTGTTACTACCTAAGGAGGAAAGTAGTTATGATCAGAATACCTGATTATATGACAAACACAGTGGACTAGTTTGCTTCTCAAACAGTAGAAAAACATTTAAAATTTTTCATTGATTACACCCTTAGACCTTGCTTTGTTACTTTTGGATCAAGTCATTCAKGTGTGTTTGTAAGGATCTCCCTGTGCTAAACTGAAGATATTCTTTTCTATTCTATATCATTCTTCTGCACCTAATAAGACCTAAGATCAGGTAAGCATCTTCCCCTTCCTCCCCCACCCCCTCCCCAGCAATTGTTTCAGTAATGCAAAGAGTGAACTGGAGTCGAAGATTCCCTTCTCTTTTGCTTTGTGGACACGAAATAGTTTGTGTAGCACGCTTGCTCTCCACAGAACTTTCTGCTAGTAGTTTCTCCTAAGGACATCACCCCATTCTCTTTGCAAATTACTCTTATTCTCAGCAGGGTTTAAAGACGGTCCTAGGCTTACTGCTTTTACTAGTGGATAGATACAATTTCATCTGTACAGCATCCAGTAGAAGACAATGCTTTTATCGTTAGCTCTACCTTTATCCCATGGAGTAACATTATAGCCATTTAGCGTTCAGTGCTTTTGAAGAGTCCTGTTTGAGCTGATTATACCTGTGCAAAGCTCAGGTGGCAAATTAAGTCCAATCATTATCTGTTCACTTGCCTTACCTACCTATTTCTAGAGAAAGTTGTTTTCTCAGTTTTATCTCTGGATTCTATCACAAAAACTTCAACTTTTTTTTAAACCCAGAATCTCCATAGCATACCCATTAAAAGGGCTACCCAATTATATTTAGTATGGACAAAGACTTCTTTTGAAATCTGAGAGTCTGCAGCTTGCCTACATGCCTTTAACGGCAAAACAATAGTGTGTCTACACAAAGCAGTACTAGATCAAATGAGGACTGTCTTGACATGGTTCACAGTAAAATCCAAATTCTTCTTAATTTTCCTATTCAGACACTCTACTAAAGAATAAGATGTCTTTCCTTTTCATCCATTAACTCTTGAAGACCAGTATAGGTTTTTACCCCTCCTTCTTATTCCTGGYTAGGTCTATGCCCTTTTGCCAACCCTAATCTTGATCACAAATTTCCAGCATCTATCACATGCATAAGTCTGCCATGATTACTATATACAATTGCTCGATGGAAGATTGTTTCACAGACTGAATGGTGAAAAAGGTCAGTATTTATAATTAAACACTGGTGTCATAGGGATTCCTTTAAATGGGAATATGTAAGAATTACGATGTTCTTATAGTATGTTTCCTTATTCTATTGCTGTCATTAAAATTACCATATTTACTAAATTGTTAGTGTGTCTGGCAAAATAGAATGGAGGATATGCATAAATGTATACATAAATGCTTGTGTGCATGTGTGTATATATGTGTATTTCTAGCCTATTACACAACACTTGATAATGGACAGATCTCAGAGCGGCATGTAAGATTGTAGGAAGTGGAGCTGTAAAACTTCTAGGTAAAAACACAACTAGTAGTCTGAAATTTGCCCTGCAGAATAAAATAGGCTATAGAAGAGAGATGGTTTTATTAGAGGATGAACTGAATAGTTAYGCTACATGACTTTGGAGCTTTTGGGCTTATTTTCTGTGGTGTAAAGCATGACTATATCATCCATAGACACTGAGCAACTATGCTAATTTGCTTCAGGATCTGATTTTTTAGGGACTGACTAGACTGATTGACAAAAATCAGTTGTCCTAGGTTTCATTTTCTATATTTTGTGTGTGAATGAGTGTATTCTTTCAATAAAAGACATACTTTGATACTTTCGAAGTAGATTTAATCAATATGTGCCATATTTACTAATGCTGAATCTGAAGATTAAAAAGTAAAAGAAATTATAAATTAAGGGAAATTTTAAATTAAAAAAGAATTGCTATGGCCAAAATTAAGATACCAAAATGTCATCCCATCAATGTATAATGTTAAAGGCTGTTGGTGGCATTTAATGCTACAAGTTTTTCCCACAATCTTAATTTTTCCCAACATCTTATAATGCAGTAAAACAAGATATTGTCATCATGTACTTCAGTCTGGAAGGAACTGGGTATATGGTAGAGTGTCCTGATTACTTGAATTGTCAAATTATCCAAWATTTATTCAATTCTACAGTTCTTTGGCATAAAAAATTCTCGCCGACTTCAACAGCAATTCCCTGTATTAAACAGACAAAGTACACTTACTCTGTAACTGCAAGAAGGCTTCTTTTTTTATGTGGGCCCATTTTGAAAAAAGCATAAATTATTCTCAACGGCTACTCAACACATTTATTTAAGGTCTGATTTTGCAATTCATATGGAAGAAAAACACTCTGATTTTCATAGGCCAAAGGTCTAGTAAAGGATACCTTTTATCTTCCAGAAGAAAACAAGACACCAAACCCCTATGTACTTCTTGGGAATTCCAGCTTAAAGGAGAATTTCCTTCTGGAATTTGAATCACGGTTGATAATCTCTCATGTTTGCAGAATGTGCAAAAATGAACAAATATAGTAAACTGTGGCGATATTTGAGCTATATATAGTGTGTACCATAAATACAATAGGTTAAAAACTGGAAAATAATAGATTATAACAACTCAGTTCATACCTTTGGTGCCACCTATATGCAAGCAATGGTGCAAGAAAGTTAAAGCACTTTCCTGGAAAGTATGTTGCTTGAACTGACTCTGTCAGCAATATTCATCCACAAAGTAATCGCAAATAAATTTATTAAATGGGAAGCTGCCAACTTAGTAATAAGTTATTGTCTTCTAGTATAATGACATAATATTATTTTATCCTACAAAGAGTTCTTCCAATTAGCCAGCTTTATACTAAGACACAATAGTAGCTTTCTATCACATTGCTTTGAATAAGATTCTTGCAATTAAACTTTTGAAATTACCTTCGTCTTTTTAAAAGAAAACTTTAAAATCAAGCCTAAAAAAATCACAAAAGTTATTGTATAAGTGCTTGTTGACTTATCAAATTTCAGTTGTAAGTCACAGAGACTTTGAGCTGGCTTATATTTCATTTTGTGCACATCCCTTGCAAGATTTAAGTCTTAATACTTTGCTATTGGAGTTGCTTTTTTTATTTTTTTATTTCCAACATGACTTAACAACCAAAAGATGCCAAGTGAAATCTTGTTCAGTGTTGCTATTAACTTGCTACACACAAACTATTAAGCTTTTACAGGAACTGAGTTTCAGCAGCAAGTACCTAGTTCTGTAAAGTGATTTTATTTTATATCCAAGTAGTAAGAACAACCCTGTCTATGCCACCTGAATGTAAAGCCACAAAACCGCGAGTCTCTTCATAAATTTTTTTGCTGTCTTACTAAAGGGTACAAAATACTTATATCATTTCTCCAAAGACAACTAATTCAGACTATCGACATTTGCCACAAAAACAATTAAACAGGTGTTTTCATATTTCAGTGTCTTTACCACTCTATATTACTATTAATGGTTTTGAATTCAAGCATCACATGCTGTATAAAATCTTGTATTTTAGTAATGTATGCTGATATTTGGTCCTTGTTCATGGCAATAAGAGTTGTGTAGCATTTGTCATGCAAATCACTTGACAAAGTAATTTTTGAAACAGATGCAGAAACAAGGATGCAGGTAGGTCGGGTGCATGTCAGAAGGCCAACAGTATTTGAAATGGTTATAAGGCCTTGCTGTTCTGTCTCCAATCCCTCAACGGTTAACAGACAAGTAATGCAGACATCCACTATAAGAACATTACAGTGTTAATGCTGCAAAATAGGGAGAGGATTTATGTTCATAACAAGTCTGAATCTAAATGATGACTGTTGAGGAGTTACTGATGTATCCTACACCATTGCATTCTGCCCCTTTAGAGAAAAACCAAGTGCAAATACTATACAGATATTATACCTTGTGACAACTCCCCCCTTCCTCAATACGTACAGGCTTATCTGGCATTTCAGCTTCAGAATGGAGCAGTCCAAATCATACTAGGGTTGCTTGTAGCATAAATACTTCCTGTGTGCACTCATAGGTTAAAAAAAACCTAACCAAACAACCCTGTAGATAACAAAAATCCCAGTGACCTCACTAGGGTCAGAATTTCAGCTCTGGAATTAAGACACCAAAATGACTGCTCTTTCTACAGAGCTCGAAGAGGGATGTTTCTCAATCCTTTCTCTAGATCATGCAGTCAGCTCTGCTCAGAATATCGCCTTCAGTGTCTAATAATCAATTTTCATCTGAGAATGATGAGACAAGTAAGCATCTTACAATATGATTGCCAACCTGCAAAGAAGCTCTTTTTTTTAAAATTGAAAACATTGTAATTCATTTTCAAGCTTTTCAAGGAAGAGACTTTAAACACATCACTGATCGCTAAGCGTTGTTTAAGTTGTCCTGTAATTTGAGGTTCCTTTTTATGACAGATCTGAAATAGATCTTGAGTAGGCCATAGAAAAAGAATACCATCTCTTTAAAAAAATCAATAGCTTTCAAGGCCCAGCATGGCCTCTGTGCTGAGATTAATAAAGCTTGACAATACATTCTGAATGCAAGCAATGACTTCTATTACAAGGGGAAAAATGAAAAAGCTGCTATTACTGACATAGTCAATAGATTGCACCTTAGTGTATACTGTACTTTCTACATTTTTAATATAAATGTGTTCAGTTTCAGAGACGGGAGCATTATCAGCATTCATTTTACTTGAGGCAGTAATGTGAGAAGTTGTGTCTTGTGTAATACATAAATAACCTGTCTTTAAAACCATTTACTCAGATTGCTTTTCCCAAATGCTTATTTAGAGGTGCTCCGGAAGGTGTCATATACCAAGACAGCCATGTTATAAGGATTTTATAAAACGCAATTTCTTTATTTTATACATAATATAATTGTTCATGGGGTATTTTTGTTCTGGTTTTAGAAATAGTATAATGGCTGTCTTGTACGATGGTGGGATGGTGTGATAAGTTGTAAAATGTGGCTTGAGGCCCCCCTGTTTCTCAGGGGTTCTTGGTGGTCATGGGGACCTGCCAGTAGAGGCCAAAAAGCTTTCCATCATGGCTGGCAATCTTTCAGTTTGAGACTTATCTTTTTCTTCCATCATATTTTTCTGGACTTGAAAGAATGGAAGAAATTATCTTCTCTCTATAAATATACATATTCAGACCTTCATAATCTTTGTAGCACCCGCTCATGCTAAGAAATGATCTTCTCTGTGTAAATGGATCATGTTAGATAAAATAAGACACTGAGTTAATTCATGCTTTGTGCAGTCACTTCTTTGTATCTGTCTTGGCAAATACATTCATGTGAACAAAACCTTTTCAATCTGTTCAGAAGGATAGGGAAGGAACTATATATATTGCATAGGTAGCTTATAAGAACATAAAAATGAGAAAAAATCAGCAAACTTTGAATTACTTCTAACAGTATCTAATATTGAAGGAGGTGTTTTGTACTCTCTGATGTCTGGCCATAACAGATTTTTCTTTTAACATAATCAGAACAATGGGCCTGATATATCTCTAATGCCTCTTTTACATCAGCACAAATGTGCTGATTTCATTGGAGTGACCCTTGATTTACACTGCTGTAAAGAAAGAAGAATCAGGCTGTAAATATATAAGGGAGGGAAAGCATAACTGTCTTAGACTTCTAGAGACTCTAAGTACAAAATAGAGGAAGATTTATTTAGAGTGGCTCAGGGGTTGTAGCTAGCATAATAGGCTATAACGGAGCACAGGAAATCTAGGCTGACTGGAAACAGCATGGTTTACTGTTCTGTGGCTTAGCTATCCGTGGCTCAAGGCGAAAACTCCGTTGGTTAACAGACAGATGTGTTTCTGAGTATAGTTTAAAGAAACAGGCGGAGGTGAAGATATAATACCATTTATGCATTCCTAATTCTATACTCTTCTAGTGCTAGACCTGGTTTATAACTCAGAAAAATCTTCCCCTCCTGAGACCTCCCACCTCAAATGGCGGATTTTGAAGTTAAACCTAAAAGTTTATTCTTTCTCTATTCAGCAAAGAAAATATCTTTTCACTAGTAAGGGTGCTCTGTATAAAGTCTTCTGCAATACTTTCTTTAGGTCATACAGGGAAACCTAATTTAGAAATATTACAGAAGGCAAAACTTACCATTTTCTGTCCTAGAACTCAGCCCTGATCTGATTACTTTTGACTGTGATTCCAGGTTATGTACCTAATTTGTCTACAGTGTTATTACCAACATGTGTTTTCCCATGAGGAACATATTAATTTGGTTGTTGCCCTGGGGAAATCTAAACAAAAAAAAAAAAGATTAAGTACAAGAATTCTTTATCATGAAAAGGAACACCATATACACAATAAATGACAGGCTTGTATTTAGAAGAGTGTTGAAATCAAAGTATTTTCAGTCTGCACTTTCYGATATAAATTGCTCATTTCAAAACATAATGCTCTGCATAATTAGATCACACAGTTTCAGCATCTGGGCTGTGTATCAGTCTGTTAAGTGATGTGGTAAAAGCTATGGGTAGTAGGAACAATGAAAGAAACTGATGCCCACCTACAGAGCTTCAGCTGGACAGGCTCTCACTCCTGCATTTCCCATTTTCTGCTGGACAGAGGTGCTGTTTCCCTGGTGCTCTTTCCCACCTTTCCTCTCTGTGRCTCTCCCTTGGGCACAGAAATCACCAGAACTGGAGCAGTGGTGACAGTTTTGATGGTGACATAGTTTCCATCT
Organism: Phoebastria nigripes; assembly: GCA_035582835.1. NCBI lineage: Eukaryota > Metazoa > Chordata > Aves > Procellariiformes > Diomedeidae > Phoebastria > Phoebastria nigripes. The sequence continues at coordinate 1,581,891 of JAYKAV010000633.1, forward strand.
TCTACCCCATACAGTAGGGTGGCCGTGAGAAAATTCAGCTTTGAGCTGCAATTAACGATTGCCCACTCATTTCATCTGAAGCGCAGTCATCTAACTAATGACAGCATTTCTTCATCTGGAGATAACATGGCAGATAAAATGCGGTTCTGTGAGTCACACCACGTATGTGCATTAAAAGATTATTTTAATTTCTAATCCAGTGAGTATGTCAGACCAGCAGACCTGAAACCCCTTCCAGCTCCTTCTAGTATGGAAGAACAATGTAAGAAAATTCCTTAGCAAATGCTCTTGTGCTGCCCTCCCTACTGTTCCTTACTCCTTTCCCTTTACTTTGGATTTAATGAGTAAGCAGCCAGAAGCTTAATTGTGATAGATAGGTAATCGGTGCGGTACAAACTTAAATATTGTAAAAGAACATTGAGACATTGATTGTTAGCACGTTTTCCAAGTAATTTATAAAGGTACAGAAGGTGTTATGGAAAATGGTGATTTACATGGATAAAAATTAACTCTATAGTTTCTTCAGTAGACATATCCTTTATTAGGTCACGCTGTGGTTGTTTTAACATGAAAACTGTATGAAACGGACTTTGGTATGGTTATGTTGAAAAAATAATTTTGAAATGTGATTTTTGTTGAAGAACAATATACCATTATTCCTACTTATTGTTTTCATTTAATTCTTTTAGTTTGTAGGTGTAGTTTTGTTACCAATGACTGAGCTTCAGTAAAACTCAGGTGTGAGTTTCAAGTATTACTACAAATCCCTTAGTCTCTTGGAAGCAAAGTGTGAATGAAGAGTCTGGGCAGCTTCTATTATACCAGAGAACCAGATAATCAAAGATATCAAGCTCTTTAAAGTATAGATCTATTTCTTCATATTTTTAAAGAAATAAGCTCTTTTGAAAACATGATTTTTATATAAAAAATCAAATTTTTTTTTTTTTAGCAAAAAGCTTGGGTGATGCTTTAATACTCTACTGGATTTTGCCAGCCTGCAGGCTCAGAGAAAATTGTTGCTTATCTAATTTTACATACCCTGAAAGCAATTTTGAAAAATAGGAGTCACTGAGTAGTATCTTTACTAGTGCCATAAATCAGAGCCTTATTTGCATACAAATGAAAATTCAAACCCAAGTGCACTAAGAAGTAACAGTGCCCTAAGTTAGGGATCAACATTAAAATACGACCCCAAGTTTCCACCCTGAAGTAAACCAGAAATCAGAAGATATCTTCTATTGGGAGGTATCTTCTATGTATTTGTTGTTGGGTTTTTGGTTTGTTTGTTATTTTAACTCTGAACACATTCACAGAAGGATGAAATTATTCACTGGTCTTTGAGATAATGCCTGTAAACAATTCATTAAAATCTTATCATTGATAGTATCAAAAATACATGAAATATTCAGTAGATAAATCACATCAACAAGTCACGGCTGTAACCTGTAGCAATGCTAATTCAGAAATGTGTACTGAGGTGTGTGAAAAAACGCATTGCAGAAGATGGAGGTGAACTCTCTGTACTTTCTGTTAACCAATTTTTCTAGTGTCGTTCAAAAGAGGCGGTGGTGAATTCTGAGACAATAAAATCAAGGTTCATCAAAGAATGATATTGGCCTTCTTAGGAAAAAAACCCAGTGAACTGGAAGAAGGTGAAAAAAACCCCAACACTTTAAAACACTGTAACAAATTCTGAGACAATTTTGTAGGGTCAATATTGGAGCACAAATACACAAGTGGCCATTTTAGAGTTAGAATACTAAACTAAATCTAAGCTACAGCGGTCAAGGCAACACCACCTAATTAAAGGTCTAAAGAAGGAGTTCCACCTACAGGGAATAGATGAAAAAGCTTCCAGATGAAACAGATTGGAAGGCTGCAAATGAGATATGTAGTTTTTTATTAAAAGAGAGACAGCAATTTTCCCTATGGTAAGGCCAGCGGATGCAAAAGGACTATGTGCAAAGTTTTTAGAAATAGAATGTATTATTTAGAACAGTCCCTCCTTTCAATTTTTCAGTCTCTGAATGAGAGTGTAACTTTAATTACACATTTGCTTCTTTCAGTGGAGACTTCTCTCTGGGCTCAGGTTTGGTTTTTTTTTTTTTTAACCTTAGCTCATTTTGGTAGTCTTTAAGCACCCCTGTAGTCCTGTTGACTTTGCGCCTACTTAAGTAAGCACTACTGAATCTGAATTCAAAGATTATTGAATCAGGCTGAAGGTTGRTTATAAATGTATACTAAAACCTGTACAAATGGACATAAAGGCTATTTTTACATAAATCAAAGAACAGTGACTTTTTAAATTATTTGAATGAGTTGCGTATTGAGTAGATTTGTTGGCAAGCTAATATCATTACTGGTTGAAATTACATCTCCATTACAAAATCTATTCCCGTATATGTAGGTCATCATAGCAGTTTCAATGAAATTGTGTTTATATGGTCCTGTTTAATTTGTCTCAGATAAAACAGTGCACTGGTGGCACCATCCTGTGTCCTGATTGAAGACTGAGCAAAGATAATGTCAGTGGATCTAAAAGTTACAAGGTTACTAAAGAGGGATTAGTCAGAGATCTGATCAGCAGATTTTCTTTGGCTGGCCAACACAGCCTTTCTCTGGTCCCGAGATAGGTCCTCCTAGAAGAAAAAATGTAAGTCTCTGGGCTCTTTATATTCAGCGATCCAGTCAGAATTTAATGAGAAAAAAAGACATTAATTATACCAGACCTAATGGCATCTTTTCCTTTATTTTCTGTTTATATATTTAAGTATCTTAGTCTGTAGTCAGAAAGCAAGCCAAGGCTTTCTCCACCTTGCTCCAAGCTCCTTTGCTGCCATGCCATCCTCGGTCTTTGTTGCTTGAAACTTTGAACTAATGCACCATTGCAAACAAGGAAAATTTAAAGTCCTAAATTGGTTCCTGTTTGAGACATTCAATTAGAAGTGCCTCAACTACAATCAACCCCCACAGTGTTTAACAAACAGCTATGATTACTTTGTAGCAAGCTACAGTGACCACTTCAGGTTCCCAGGTTAGTCCTGCAAGAATGATTCAGGTGATGCCCAAGAAGGAATGGGAAGAGATGTCTAAAGATCAAAATGGAAATCAGTAAGGAGGAAACTGCTAAAGAGGAGAAGGAGAGAAGGAAGACTATCACAGGCATGCTTGTGAGAGAGAGTCCGGTGCTAGCAGAGAGCCTACTCGTTGCTAAAATTAAAGCTTGTTTTGGAGTGGTACAACAGACCAAACAGATTCATCTTCAGTCTGCTTTCTGGTTGAAGTTAATTTCTGTATGCAAAATTTCTTCTGTCCCGCTTCCATGTCTGATCACTAATAATTTAATTTCTTTCTGATACCACTTTATTAACTCAGCCATAATTCTTCTGCAGCTCTTCACCAGAAGCAGGGTATCACTTCTTGGAAGCTATCTAAACTGGCTGACTATGTCCTTCATGCAACAAAGAATCAAAATCAGTGAATCGGGCAAATTTGCTGCACTAAAGGGAATAGCCAGCCATTATGGAGCCTGCTGGGTTGGCTAACCTTAGACTTCTGCAGATGCGCACCCACATGAGACATTCAGGTCAGAGGCTCAGGCTACAGCTGTGGAAGGAGTAGTTAGAGATGCGTGGTGGAAAAATGCTTAACATCAGTTACTCCCTAGGAAGTTCAGGTCCTCTCAAACTATAACTGTCTCTTGAATGAAGAAGAATCTATATAGAAAATAATAAAATATGGACTTTGTGTTGTTGGTATTCTGGAGAGATTACACTAGTGTGTATTTTATGTTTTCAATATATTACACAGTCAAACTTTGTATAATTCACCAAGGACATTATAACAATGTTTTAGAGGCTAAACCCTTCTCAGGAGTAAACAGACACAGTGTCATCAAAGGTGACACATCATGCCCATTTCCTGTCTGGTTGCATTGTGCAGAGGAAAATCTCATTTAACACAAATTCTACCCTTCTATAATGTCCATGAATGAGGATAGACTGCTGAATTGGACATCAAATCAGTAATATCTGCAAACACTGGCTTTTAATTTAAGAATATGTCTCCTGCAGACCTACTTACAACTGATCCTTTGAGATCTGTGGGAATGTGAGTAGATGAAGATGTTATAAAAATTAAATAGCCTCAGTTTACCCTCAGCTAGGCTGTGAGGTGTGAAAAATATGTCAAAATTTGAGGGTAAAAATGTTTAATTTCCATCATTTTGCAATAGTCTTTGAATTTTGCCAACCATATGTAGTGCCACCACATGATTATCTTAAATTCAGTCTACTCTGAGGGGTGTTTAAGGGAGCTGCTAAACTACTATTAATATCTCAGTGGACCTGCTGTGCCATTTAGGGATGACAGTAATTTTGCAGTTGGTCAAATATTTAACATAGGGTTCAGGTATTGTGTAAGTTAGTATTCTATGCCTTGATAAAATCAACTTATTAGAATACAAATGGGTTTACTGTGACAGTATCATTCTTCCCAGTTCATATTTTTCTGCATCACAATATAGAAACGTGCTTTGCTAGGTTAAGAGTCCTTTTTTGAAGAATCCTAGGGAGAAATTAATAGAGGACATGAACTCTGTCCTTTGAGGTGTATTTATTTGGCCAGATTGGAAGACCTATTAAGTATTTGATCGTAGGATGCATAAAGTGTAATATAACCAGTGGCATTAGTTAGATCCCTGATCTCTGGGATGGAACAGAAAATCTGTTTACAGAACTAGTTAATTGAATATGCACTGTAAAAACTTTTCAGATCTCTTATTAGCAATATTACCAGTAATAAATGAAAGTGTATCTATTGTTTAAAATGGAACATTCATTTAAAAAAAAAAAAAAGTCCATATTCAAAATGAGGTAAGTAAAACCAGTCATTTGTTCATTAAAGCTAAATGATAATTCACATTGAAAGACCTGCACATCCCCTCACCAAAGAACCAAAATATTTCCACACGTATTATGTACATTATCCTAAGTGATCACTGTTGCTTGACTGCATGCCCTAGTACATGCAGTGAGAATACCATGCAATATAATCGTCAAGTAGTTAAAGGAGGCATTACACAGGTGGAATTATACAGAATTAGGTACCTGTTAGAATTTCAGCTGTAAAATGTTTGAGTCAAATGTAGTGTGGCAGGCAGAACTTAAGTGAACACCAAAATGCCCCATTTCTCATAAAATCTCACAAACAAAAAGCTTTAAAGAATATCATGTGAGTCTTCCATTATGATTAGAGATAAAACCAAGGAAAGCTGATTGTTTTTGTCAATCTATTGGTCTAAAACAAAAAAATAGCATTTAAGCTGCATTCCCATAGATCAGATTATCACGAGCAGTTATTTTTCCATACACACTATATAAGGATGTTCCCATAAGCTACAAGGGTTTTCTTTGTGTTCATGCCAAATTGCATGGCTGTGCTTAACAAACTGAGGTCATTCATGCCACAGTTGTTACAAGCTATTAAAACTCGGAGTGAAATACTTAGAGCGTTCATTTTGCAATTGGCAGAAATACCGCGGGCTGATAAGCACTGCTGATTGTCAGCAGCTAAAAAAAAAAGAAAAGAAAAAGCTTGGGGCTTTAATGTATGTAAAGAACAGGTATATCAATAATGTAGAGTTAATTTAGCTAAATGTACATTTTAATACCAAAATATTGGAGGGAGGAACAGTTGTCAGAGAATTCTTGACCATTCCTTGTTGTTTCATAAATGGAACTGGCTAATAAGCAGGGGGAAACCATAAAAAGATCACCCTTCTTTTCTTTTCACCAAATACTGAGYGATCTCTTTAGTGGACTAATCATTCCTGACTGTAATTTTTGAAATGGCAGGATAAATTGCACAGCTGAAGTTAATGAAGAACTCTGAGATTTGACAAATTTATTTCCTTTGACAAATACCAAATGTTTATAATGCTTGCTTTAGGTTCAAGCCATTACAGGTGCAGCAGAGATGGAGGAATAACTTCACTTAAAAGTGATGATTTTGCCAGGGAATATCACAATCATCCTGTCAATCAGAAATATATTTCCTTTCAAGTGCAGTAATTAAATAAGCAATAGTATTATTAAGTTGACAAATAAGAAATACAAAAAAAGGAACAGAAACTTCTCAGGAAGTGAGAGAAAGCAGAAGGTTAAGACCTGGGCTACGGTCTAGAAGAGGTTTGTAATTGCATTGTTGTCTGGGTGTTGACTGGCTGATTGAACAGCCTTGGAGGTGTCCACAAGCTGTCAGGCCAGGGAATTGGAGTTAATGGACAGCTAATATCATGATTGAATGGTAAAAGTGGAGCCTGATCTCTTTGAGGATGGAAAATCAATAGTCTATTAGATTTGTCAGGATGACAGGGGGAGAAAAAAGCGAGTGTCTGCTGTATTTGCTTGCATTACCAGGGCTGCTCTAATTAAGCACCCAGCTCGAGATGGAGGGGAACCTGGAGAATTGAAGTAGTAATGAGATTCAGGCTTGAAGTAAATGAAGTAACTGCAGTATAAGGCATGCTGACAGACAATTAAACCTCTTTATCAATGCTGCTTCTTTCCAGAAATAAAATCTCATATGGCAGCTATAAAATAAGGCTGAGCCTGGTATGATCATAAATCTTTCTGCAGCTTGTGGTTGTGCGCATTATTGTTCAAGTTGTTTTGGAATTGTTTTCACAAAAATTGTAGATGCATTGGCTAATGCTGAGCTTTACTAAATGAAAGTTTCTGCTCCTATGAGTACGTGTCCTGCCTAGAATGACTCTGCGCTCTTTCACTATTAACTACTGATATCCAACATGACACTCCTGGCTTGCTGATAGCATGGCGTATTCGGGTACGTGCCAGCCAGTTCAGTGGCACAAGGTAGCTCTCCTCTTTTTCCTTCTTGCCGTCAGAAGGTAACTAATCTGCCTAATTCAATCAACATGCACATATCTCATCCAAACCTGATAGTAAATGTAATGCTTCTGACATTGGGAATGTTAAGAATGAGCCCACATTCACCGGAGTTCAGTGCTGCACGAAATTACTGATTTGGATTAAACCTGAAATTCTCCAGGGCTTCAGATGGCTCACACACATACAAATGTATAGTATTATTATTTCGGTTATCTCTTTCCTAATCAGTGAGGTTGAGCAAGTGAAGAGTTTTGGGCTCAAGATTTCTTGTGGGAGAACGTTTTACTTTTGCAGTAAGCAGTGGCAGCAAAGGTGTGCCTTTCTTCTCCCAGCGTTTAAACTGACCACTGCTGGATGATGACACGAGTGTTCAGAGGCTGCTTTGCATTGCTTTGCATCATTTTTCAGCAGGCAGGTTTATGGGGGAAGAAATTCCTTTACCTTGCAGCCCCCCTTTGCTCTATAGCTGAAGTGATTGCTATTCACTGTAGCAAATTGAAGCCAATCTGTTGCGTGCTCTGTTTCTCAGAGGCAGAAGGCAGTAGGTATTATACAAAGTTAATTGCAATTTGAAATTGAAAATATATCATTTGGGTTCTTAATACTTTTGGCCTGCCATTTTGATTAAGTTAATTGTAATATTAGTTGCTGAATGCTCCAAATGACAAAATCAAGAAAGGGTTCTACATACACATATCCATCACCGTGAATTCACTTCATATTTTTGCAGTAAGTTGTGAGAGAATTTGCAAACACTTTACAAAACTTCTTTGATCAAGGAGAGTGGTTTTATATTGAGTGATTGCTTTGTCAGGACTCTTCTAAGTGATAATCTACACTAAATTCCTAAGTAGACTCAGAGGCAAGACCACACTGTTTGTTGCACTTTGTTGTATTTCTGTGAGTAGATGATTCTATTAGATGTGTAGAACCAGGGAAACTTTCTGTATATAAGGTCACTAGTGCCTTTGTTTTGGCTATTGTATTTTTTAGCCTGTTAAAATGAAAGGCAATTTATTCTACCCTATTCTATGTTTCCATTATTATGTCTATAGCATAATATATATTAGAATATGAATTTAAATAATTCTGTGTATCTAAAGGGGTATATGGAGCGTTTTGTAAGTGATAGAGCTATACATATGAGCCAGCTGTTTCTTTCACACGTATGTATGTATTCTTTGTAGCTGAATGTTCATTTGGTTGGCTTCCCTTCATTATGGATTCAGCTTGATAGGAAGTTATTAAATTCATTTCTGCTATTTACTATACCTTATTTGACTCTGCCTCCACTTAAAGATCCATTGGTTTCTCTTTGTTTCATCTCAAAATCCCTTCTGCTTTGATCATATTTATTTTTTTCATTTACTTCCGTTACTGCATTGGTTATACCAGGCTTAATATAAAGAAATTAAGTTTAAGACTACGGCTCCCTTCAGTCTGGACTCAGTACAGGTTCAAAGATGAGGTAGTTGAAAGACCTTCACATTTTCTTCACAAGAAAGAGATTATAGTTTGATCCCATTTCTTTTTATAAGGATTTTATTAGAGATTGTGGTGATTATGCTTTAAAATTTATTACATAAGTGCATATCATATATGAGAAAAAACATCTGATATTTCAAATATATGTTGAGGATGTTCCTTGCACTATTCTATTAGTTTGTTTGGGTTAGTAGATTAAATAATGACAAGTGACAGAGTGGTTTAAACTGAGTGCCTGGTACAACCTGCCTTCACATCTGCTGTGGTTTAGAATAAAACCAGATATGAGTACAAAGACCTTGATTTAATCTTTGGAGAATGTTTGTAAAGCATTAAAAGTTCACAAGTTGTCATGATGATGAACTAATCGACTCGTAGGAGGATACAGAGCAAGTGCCTGAGTCTGAAAGTGTTTGACATTTTCTGGTGTGTTGTGAATGTCTCACTGAGGGGGCTGGACCTGCTGGGAACTGAATGCTCTGAGACACTCTTTGGCACTGGTCAGCATTTCATTAAGTCAGGTCTTAAAGTAGCACAGATTTAAGTTCAGGTCTTACTGCAGAGTTTTGTAATACAGTTTGGAAAGAGCTTACTCATGTTCTCTCTTGACAGGAACTGGTCAATACGTTGTTGCCATGTCATTTGAAACGTAAAATTAAAATTTGGCATAGTGTAGGTTTAGATTTTTTGTTACAAAATCAAGGTTCACTGTCAGTCTGAGTCTGATGCCTTCTCTAAAGAAATGGATTTTTGAGCCTGTAGTGGCATCAACTCAGCTTGGTAAGAGAGCCTGTGGTCTCTAACAGTGCAAAAAAATTAACAACTTTTAATCAAAATGTTGAACAGTACAATAGCAAGTGACTCCCCATAGAAAGCGTAGGACTAACACACAATTACATATTCTTCAGTCTAAAGGTGCAGAAATACAAAATAAATAAAGGGCCTTACCCAAGTACAATAGTTGCCTGAAATTATTACATTGAAGTTATTACAATGTATTTATGTGATATAAATAAACACACATTCTAAGAACTAAACAGATTAGCTTTCCCTAGAGGTGGCAAGACTCAGGTTATTTTTTAAAATAATGGATAGAGTTAATACAGAAGCCAGAGACCCTCACTGACAGCAGCACCGACAGCCTGGCAGCAGCCACCTCTTATTTATACCAAGAAGACTGCAGCTTTAGTTTCTTTGCTTATCTTAGTTTGGCACTTAAGAACTTTGGGGGAGGGGAGAGAAGATTCCCTGATACATTCTTGTTGATGTTGGCAACATACATCTATTTCAAATGGAATACTGATTTTTGACAGTCTGGCTGAAATCTGATCCATTGAAATACATATATCATTGTAGGCTAGTGCAAATGTGGCTTTATAAATCATTCTTTTGACATACTGGTGTTTCAGTGATATTTCTTAACGTTCTAGTTTTCAATGCATGCTGTTCAGAATTCAGTACTGCTGTGGCAGAGTAACTGTATTAGTGCTTAACAGGAATGCAGGAAAGTGGACTTTTCATTGCACTGGTAACTTAAAGTAGCCAATACTCAGTCTTTATTTAGGTTACACCTTCAATATAAGAAGAATCAAGATAATGTTGCAGAACTTCAAACTTTTGCATTTAAAATAGTTTTAAAATAATTTTGGCTTTTATCAACCAGAATTCCTCTGACAGTCTTCAGTAAGATACTTCTGATTTTGTCTTCACTTGAACTAACTTCTTAGAAGACAATTTTGCAATCTAATATGCCAACAGTGATAAATGTGAACAAATTTTAAAAAGAAGGCACATGGCTTTTAAATTCTGTGAAATTTTTGTTTAAATTGTATTGTAAACACAACGCAGCTGTAAGTGATCATTCCATAATTTTACAAATCAGAACAGATATGAAATAAAAGGTTTTTCATTTCAAGTACTGGTCACTTTAAAATTGGTTTTTACTTTATTTTTTATAGTGGCTCTCCCTTAGGTCCTAGATAAGCCATTACTAAGGCTAACCAGCACCATGTGGAGGTATGATACAGTCTAAACCATAGGCCATTTAAGCAGGCAAAAGTCTTTCCACTTGCTTCACTGCATTTCAGGCAATGTCCATAGTTTTTAGCTTCCGTATCTGTTCTTCCTGATGCCTGGGAATGTGTTTCTTTCTGCGCTTGTATTTTTTTGCCCCAAATCCTAGATCATTAGGTTCAATTGACATTTAAAAAGTCCTGCTTTTRGATTTAGATCTCAGAACGACTGATGAGCGCAAGTCAGTTTTGGTTGTAAGTAATGCCAAGCATTTCCATTTCCAGTACTTGAAAGAATTGAAGTAATAAAAAAGATCAGGCTATGAGTGACAACTTAAAACCTTACTCACTAGACTGAAAAGGTTATAAAGTTACAATTTAATGTGTATGTACTCCAGAATTTTCAAGCAGAATATAGATAATTCTAGTAGCTCTATAAATACTTAACTGAGCTCTTCAGGCCTATTTTTCTGATGCTACATTCATTGCAACTATAAATTTAAACTAGACTGTGTCAAAGGAACAATTAGAGTTTGTCACAAAAAGGGAAATTTAAACCCATGTCCTTTTCTTTATAAATTATTAGACATATAAAATGTGCTATTTTCCTCTTAAATTTTAAATTCATTTAATGTCAAGTTCACTGCCATCTGGATACATTGTTTTATGCACTTCTCAAGGAGGACTTACTCAGCTAATTTTTGCTTCAGTTCAAATGAAAAATCTTTTTAAAACAAGTTCTCACTGTTTGCAGAGAGATGCATCTTGAGCATGCTGACCAATTTGTGTTTAGGATCATAAATCACATTCCATTAGGCATATTAGAAAACAAATTGTTCTTTTCAGAATATACTTTATGGAATATTAGACATGATGCAGCATAATGGAGCTAAATCTTCAGTGAACGTATTTTGTGTAAAATGGATCCAATTTGTGTTTAAGGAAGAAAGAAGTTAACGTTCTCTTTACACAGTGCATTCTGCAATGCAATTTCTTAGCATTTCATTCATAGGGACTGGAATTTTTCCAGCTGCATTCAGTTGAGATTATCTGACCTTGGATTTGAGTTCAGATAGTACATTCTCCCCAGTCTTTTGAGCGTATTTATACAGTCTATACATTTTAAACAGAGAATATTGATTTGTATAGGTTGTGAAAACAATATCTAAAAGCAGTTTACCACGTACGCTAAAGAAACGGAAATAGATCACTTCTTTCCCAAAGACCCAGCTTCTTTTGATATTGCACGTTTGTGTTATCTTTAGTATGTAGCCTTAATGAATGCTTTATCTTTGGCAGTAATGTGCAGAGCATAAGTGGTATTGGCCTTGGAGGGCTTTTTGACTTAATTTGCTAGATGCGAAGCCTCTGTTTCCAATAATTTATTATGTTTCAAAACCATCTCTGGGAATATAAAATGTGCACCTAAAGGCTAGCTTTTATTTATATCCGATCAATTTTTGAAGCTGCGCTATTTTCTGGCATGAAAAAGTAGATATCAGTCCACCTTTTTTCTGTCCCCCCTCTTACCGCTAATGTTTAAAGCATGAATAAAATCAATATGATCATATATTGATTTGTAGAACATCTTTTGTATGCTTCAAAGTGCATAGCAGAATTAGAAATCATGTTAAACTCAAAAAATAATTTGATGGCAGATTATGCTAAGTATTTAATCACTCCAAAAAAAACAACTTTAACAAATGCCTCAGCTGAAACTCTCATACCAAAATTGATTCTCTTGCACTGGATTTCAGACTTTGTAAAGTATATATTAAAGAGCTTAACTAGTAAATTAGAAGACAAGATAACTGCAATGTAGATAAATGAACATTGCTTAGAGAATTTTAACCAGATTTTTGCCTAATTATTTATTCTCTACTGTGTAGTAAAAATGAGCAAAACCAACTCCATGGAAATACAGGATTTTGAATGGATTGTTTTTGTGTAACTGGGAGCCGAGGGTGCATATCTGCATTTATTTGCATCTCATATTTAAGTTGCAAGGTATTTTTGGCAGAGTTTGTCATTCATTAGGCATTTCTTCAATGCTTGGTCTAAGAGGATCATTGTCTTGGTTGGGAACCCAACCCACTCGGTTGGGACATTAAAAAGAAAGGAAAGGAGCATAAACTTTCTGTAAATATGAGAACTTCAAAGAGTTTTTACCTTGTTCATATTCCTGTGCAGTGAAAGCCTGTTCAAACACTCACCATAGTTACTGGCTAGCTTTGGTCATTTTTCTACCCAGCTGGACTAATGGGGTAAAAACCCAGGTGAAAAAGCAATGCTGTAAATCTCCTTTATCACTCCCTATGAAAGCTAAACCTACAGCCCGCAAAATGTATGTGCTTTACTTCACATGCCTAAGTCATCCTCTTGAAATCGATGGGGCTTCTGAGGGGCATAGATTTAAACAAGAGCATCACTCCCTGCAGGTCCTGGATCAAGATTTATGGACGCGCTGTGTATGCTTCACTGAGAAATTTAGGCCACCAAAGCATATGAGGATTCCTGGATTTAGGCCTCATGGCGGCTTGTCTAGCTTGTTTGTTTAGTTTGTGCAATATGCTCCTCTACAGACAGGGTGAGGCAGGGGGAAGGCAGGGGATGTCCCGACGGTGCCCAGGAGGGCTGTGGGTGAAGGGCTGAGGAGAGAGCCTACAGCACAGGAAAACCAGAGAGTTGCGGAGCAGGGCTGGGAAGAGACACCCCCCAGGCCTCTGGACGACAGAAAGGAAATTTCGTCGGGAGCTCAGGGGCCAAGCAGTGCTTGCCACAATCCAGAAAGCTACACCAACCTTGGGGGAGAGGAACAGCCTGGAAGGGCAGAGGAGGAAGGGGGAATTCTTTCCTAAAACTACTTTTCATGTGGTTTCTGTCTTATCTAATCCCTTTGAATTTTCTCTGTCCTAAGGAGTTAATTATTCTGGTTCTTATTCTAATGATATTTCGCCTTTATAATTTTAAGAGACTGTCTGTCTTTTCTGTGAACTCACTGTAAGGAAAAGATCTAGGCAGACTTACCTCAAAGCTTTAGCCAAGTTAAAGTCCTATTACAAGCCATTGAGGTGATTTAATGTTATTACTTCAGGACACTTTTTATAAGGAAAGTTAGTACATGCTGCAGTGTTTTGCTGAATCCAGGCATCCTTGTCTTTCATTCCTATCTGAGCACTTGGTAGGCAAACACCATGGATGCAGCTGTAATATATGCTGGTATTTTAAAGTGGAGTGTAAGGATATAAGATTTTTTTAATATTGATTTGGCTTCATCTGCTTAGGTGACCCCTGGCATGAATACCATATTTAGCTGTGAACTTTGCTTTTTGCTTTTTTCTTTTTTTTTTTTTTTTTTTTTTTTTTTTTTTTAAAATTTTTTTTTTTTTTTTGGTTTTTTTTTTTTTTTTTTTTTTTTTTTTTTTTTTTTTTTTTTTTTTTTTTTTTAAATTATATATAAAAAGTCCAAACTATTACTATTTTTTCTGTGTAGTATAAGCCTCATCTGGCACTAGTTGGTACAAAAAAGCTCAACATCAGAGAACCAAAGTATATTTTTTCCTTCCAACTACTATCAGAACGAACACTAGGACCAAAGGCTCTCATTGAAAATAATTCCTTAAATAATCACTTACCTTGAAGGCATTTGATCTGTATGATCTGAATGAAACTGCTGATAACTTCAGAGAAATAGAAAACTGTGTTGAAAATCACTTTCTCCTGGGGACTGAAGTCCTGTCAGTCACATGGTGGATTAGAGGCTTGGCAACTCGCCAGCCCATCAGACAGCATGTAAGTTCTTTGATGCCAATTGCATTAGCTTTCCTCTACTAATGTGCTACATAGCTTGGAAAATAAAAGAATGAAGGTCAACATACCAGCATGTACCCCTGGTATAGCAAGGGCTGCTCATAATGTGCAGGAGAATGAAAATGCTTGAGAGTTCAAGCTGCAGGCTGGGTGACCTTCTCCTACGCCCAAGGTCCCGAGATTTTGTCCTCAAGTCCTGAGTGCAATGAGTGCTTGTCAGAGCCCTGTCCCAGGATGCAATTTACTCTGAAATTCCTGAACGGACACAGTTTGCCTTCAACATTATGGCCTGTTATTTATGTGCAGATGCTGTGGGCTATGAACTTTCTGCAGAGTGTAACCACTGCTGAACTCCACTCTCACTCTCCCGGTTTTGTTCATTGTGAGAGCCATAATGCATAGGAATCAGCATAGCTCATGAGTAAAAAAGCTAGACTTTATGACTGATTTGAATGCCCTCAGACAAAAAAATCTGCTTTACGTACATCTTCTCCCACAGGCATCTTGCTATAGAGATGTGTTACAGAGATGGATGACAGACCCATGTGTCTGCTGACTTACGTTAACCATAATACAGTAGAGACACTACACGGATGAGAGATGACCAGAGATGATCGTGTGTTTGCAAGGTAATTAATTGCTACATCCTCCTTCCTCCCTCAGAAACGGGGAGGAAGAACCAAACCACTCCCAAAAGCATCTGAAGTGTGATACTTGCTGGGAGGGGAAGCTTATGTGTTGAAGCAAAATGTAGAAACAGAAGTTAAGTCTAAGAAATCATCAAAACACAGCAAGGTGACCATATCCTAAGCGTATCTAGTCATCACAAAATAATTGGTTTTGATGTGGAGAGGCACGAATCCAGCCACCAAAAGACTGAGAGCCCTCCAGTCTAACCTCCATCCTACCCACGGTATACCTGAGAGATTTCCACACCTTTTCTTGTTCCTCACCCTGGACGTCTTGTATTCTTCCCACTGTGTGTGCTTTGGAAAGCTTGGAAGACTTCTGCATCACTGCTGCCACAGTACCACAGCCCTTAAATTCACACTTCACTACTAAGAAGGAGTAAACTGTAACTCCCCGGGCAGCAGCTGGCACAGAGTTTGGCATCAATCAGCTTGTAAAACTGGTAGATTGACACTGAAATCTACCTTGTGACTAGTAAAAGAACTAGAGGGGTATAAAATTGTGGAAAGGAAGCTCTCTCATATAGAATGACAAAAATCAAATAGGTTATTTTGGTCTTAAGCTGTTTTTGGTCCAAAGGGGGAAGGGTTTTATTTTAACCTCTGCTTTTTCAGTTTTACGCTGTAATAACCTCATCAGGGAGACAGGCTGTAAAGTGGGGAACAATTTGTAATATTTCTCCCTGACTGTTACGTGCTAAATTTGCCCTTCAAGATTGAAGTGACTTTGGTTTTAAGTCATTATAGGGGGATAGACCTCCAAAAGCAAGGGAACTCTACTGTACTTCTGTTCCCTCATACTGATGATAATTAATGCTCATAAAACAGAGGCAAGGGCCACACTGCAACAGCTACCCTTGATAAGCTTACAACCTTATAAGAAAACTCTCATTTCTTGCCAAAACCAGGGTTTGATTACACAACGTTATCTGACATAGAGTGAAAAAAAGCTATGTTACTTTACTAGTTTAAAAGTGGTAGCAACAAGAATATGTAAACAATGAAGAACATACTTTGTCATTAAATGAATGAGACAGATGATGGATGATGTGGAGATTAAAGTGCAAGAAATGTTGGAGTCATTTTTAATTGCTTAATTTTATCCTTTTTGAATGAAGAAACACATCTTCTGTGACTTCAGTGGTGGCAAAAGGTGAATTATGTATAAAATAGAGATTTGGCCTGAGATTAAATCCTTCACTTAGCTATAGACAAATCTGGATCTCCGTTTTGCAGCTGAGATATACCAACAATAGCAAGAGAAAAAAAAGTATTTCCTGTCTGTAGGTCTTGGAGGTTTTTTGATCAAGTGCAAAGATGAGTCGTGCACCTTTGGATGACTGATTTTGCTTTGCACGTACTCTGCTCAGGTCTTCTATAACCATCCAAATGTTCTGCTCATTTACAGGACCTCTGACTTTGCAAGGTTTGTACTGAAGAAATAATGCAGAGCATGTCCAACCATAACCTTGAATGTGTTAGAGGATAATTGCAGAATCTTGTTCATATAATTAATGAGTAAATTTTTTAGGATTAATACAGGGCATCCTGATACATAATGCTCTTTTCACTTCTGCTTTCTTTTCACCTGAGGTTTTCAAAGTCCTCTAGTAATGGTATTTAATTTCTCTTCTTAAGCAACTAGAGCCTGAAGATCTGCAGCGTTTATCTAGATTTTTTTTTGTTGTTGTTTTAATATTATTTGAGGTACTGATTTGGGAGAGTACTTACAGATTACTGGAAGATATGTGTTTGTATGTACAGTATAGACAGAGAAATTATCTAGGCTATAATTAGGGTTTTCTGATACTTCTGATAGTAAAATGCTTTTTGGAGTTGCTTTTATAATTTTTGTGCTGTATTTGTGATGAAACCCACAGCAGATCTTTGTCTAAGGCCGAATTAAATGGGAAACTGGAGTGATTTTTTTATCAAAATGTGAATCCAGAGGAGAAAAGCTGTTTTGCTTACATTAAGTATTAAAAATTCTGTCTGTGAAAAAACAGTTTCACCCACATATTTTAGCACATGGATTTGAAATACTACACTATGGAGAGGCAGCTTTTTTTCAGCAATGACTGTTTTGTAATCGTTGTACAAGTCCCTCTTACTTCACCTTTCACACAAGTCCAGTAGATACTTATTAGAAATCCAGTTTTGTAATTTCTAGTGTTGTATTTTTTCTATTTTGTTCTAGTTTTGTRTTATGTTGCACTGGGGAGGGTGGAGGGAGAAGCCATGCTACTCCTAAGCAGTTTTGTTATTTTTGACTCATATTACAATAGTAATCATCTTCTAAAAATTAAGTATAAATTTTTTATTATACTGCTTTTTTCTATCCTCTACTTCATTTCATGCTTTCTCACTCAGACTGTGGTCACATAATTAGATGATTTCTAAAGTGGCGTAACTGAAGGGATGAAAACCTTCATGGAGATGGCAGGAACAAATGTAGGAAGGTTAGGATTTTCTAACTAGTTTTGCCCTTAATGGAGTTTCTTTTGATCCACCTTAGGAGATTTCCCCCTCCACCCCCAGCCTCCTCACTACTCGTCATTGCTATGATACATCTCACAAACTCCTTTGTTTTAACAAATTCTTGTTCAGTTCTTAGTGAAGAGGTAAAAACTTTAGGCAAGAAGCAGAAGTAAGTAGCTGGAGGCAGGATCTCTCTATTATTTGGGAGGTAAACAGATTTATCCCTCTTAAAGTAGTGATTAGTAAATCCGTTACCATTTAACTGCCCTGTGGCTAAGGCAATACAAATACAGTTTATCCAAAACCAGAAATATGCCAATAAATATGATCCTCATAGTGACAATGAAGTCATTAGGAGCATTTTTTTTCTGTAAGAAAGGAGAATGTATCTGAGCTAAAAATACTGTAAATATACACTAGCACTTGAAATATTTAGAAAGATACAGACTCAGATCAACTAAAATAGCATCCTCTTTTACACATAAACAGTTAAAGGATACATTCGCTTATGAAGTATTTTATTGCTAGTGGTTTTCTTTGAGTTGGAGCCAGTAGAAACGGGGAATATGAGATGTCCAGAAAACAGAGAGGTGGGAACAGAGATGCTTTGAAGCTACGATGAGAAGGGGGAATTGCAATGGAGGTGGCAAGACACTGGAGGTCAGGGGCTGAGCATGCCGGAGCATTGGGGTTGCTTGCACAAGGTGACTGAAATGAGGCTATGTGGGGAGGGGAAATAAGAAGGTGAATAAGAAGGCGGACTGTGTAGGTGGCAAGATTGAGGCTGGGACGAGAAGAGAAACAGGAAAGGAASTAGCTAGACAGAATGCAGCAGAAGGCAGAAAACGCGGGGAAGCACAAAGAGGGTTTCCCTAGTAGAGCAAATGGTGTTTCAGAGGCTGGAAGGAGTCCCCTGAGAGTCCTCTTTCTTTTGCTGCCACAGAATGTCTGTAAAGCTCCTGTCAGATTGTCCCATTCTTCTACCAACCATGAAAATTTACTTGCTAGCTTCATAAAGGAGGTGTTACATGGATATGTACAATGCGTATGCGGTGTGTATATATAGTGGGTTTTAGCTATCAACTGCCTCTTTTACCACATGTTTCTCAACTTTTCTATCTTGCTTGCTGCTATCTTTCACACCATAACCTGATCTATCCATATAGATGTCCACTTTGTGAAATGAATGGATCTGAGCTTTTTTCTTTTTTTTTTCTTTTTCTTTCTTTCTTTCTTTCTTTTTTTTTGGAGGGAGGAGGGGTAGATGTGGGGGGAAGAGGAACAGTGTAAATCATTCATAGGCAAAAGATTGCACAAGCAGCACCAATTCCAGGCATCTTAATTTAAGTGCCTTGCTTTATATTTAGACAGCTATTTTTCCCACTGACTTTACTGCAAACTTTATCCGCAGCCCAGCATTTCTGTAGAAAAATACTGTTTCTTAGAGCTTGAAAATGTGAATGGATTTTATAGTTTGGAACCTGAGTTTATAGATTTGCTCAAGAACACAAACCTATTCACTATAAGAATCACAATTAGAATTTCTTTTTCTTCAAGGGCTCAATCTTACAGGAGGCTGAACATTATTGACATTAAACTCATAGAGGTAAGGTGTATATAATCAAAGTACACAACACTCCGAAGAATTGAGCCGTAAGCATAGAATTCACTAGACTAATGCATTTGGAAACACTTTGCTTTGCATATAGAGGGAATGATCACACATCAGACACCTGGCAATTTTGATGATCCTGGTTTCATAAGAATAACATTGCATACTCTATTACCAGAAGAGTAATAAATGAGAACACTGAACAGAAGTGCCAAAAGGAATCCTTAATATCATTTTTATGAACATCTGTCATTTTGTTTAAGTACAAAGAAAAATGAGCTTATGCAGAATGAAAAATCAGTTCTAAAATGGAGATTATTAGTACCTTTTGCAGAATGTTCTTATTTTTATTGAGCATTTTACTGTATGCATGAGAATTTGCAGCATTATTTTTATGGCTCTGCACAACCTCCATTGTGCATTCAGCCTTGGTATGGAACTGAGAGGAGCTGGCTTACACATAAGGACAAAAAGAGGTGTAATGAATCATGAAACAAGCCTGTTTTATTCAATAAGACATTGTCTGAGCTTTCTTTCCACATGAAGAACTGGCCATGCAAACAGAAATGACCTGCAGAATTTTTGCATAGAAAGGAAACTAAATGCATTGGGGCATATGTGGTAATAACTCTGTTGTTTCATGATATTATGAGATTAAATTAAACAATACTTGCATTTGGAAACTTCTCTAGTGCAAAGAACAATGAAGTATTTTCTCCTGAAAATGTCATCGATTTCTTTCTCCGGTAATTTTTCAAAACTTCTGTAATTGCAAGACCTTTGTTTTCAGTATAAATGCAGGCAGAGATGTCTGGCACAACAGAGAATGAAAGATTGAAAGGCTTTCTCAGGAAAGCAAGTGCCAACATTACATATGCTTTACAAAAAAAGCTCACGAATAAAATGCTGCACATACACAGCAGGTAAAAGATGTCACCAGTATACAATGTGGTATCTGACATGCGTTTTTAAAATGGAATTTGTATAGTTTAGGTATTACCTTCAACCTGTGAAGAGATGAAAGAAAGCTTATTATACTTAATAACATTCACAGGCATCAGTATATCTATAAATCCTGGGCCTTCGTTGTGCTATGTAAAGCACTGAGTTACAGCACACCACTGTTGAGATGTCATTATTTTAGAGGTTAGTGCATAGAGTAATGACATTTTTACTTTTTTTTGCTAAAATTAGTTTGTGTGGAATAGGTCTTACTAGGAGGAAGGACATGTTTTCATTATGGGATATGAAAATCTTCTACTACATAAAGGTTACTCTTTGTTTTTTTAGTCTTTTTTGAGCAATAATATGAAACTACAAAGCACTTGGAAAAAGCTTTTCTGCCTTCATATCTTTGCAGCATTCTAGTTTTAGTGGAATGTATAGATTTTTCCATTTAGCCATTCCACACAACAGGTTTGGTAGTTCAATGCATACCTTTTTCTTTCTTCTCTCTGTAGTCACTGATGCCTCTGGTTGATTAATTTTAGAATAAAGCATTCCTAGAAGAGCTCTTCCAGAGRGGGTTTTCTGTAGGCATCTGTTCCAGGGCAAGATGGTCCCTGCATGGTTAGGCAGGCTGTGAAGTTCAGTATATAGAAACTTTGATTTTTACAGTCTTTTAACTTCTGGATGTGACTTCTTCACATAGGAAACACATGCTGCAAGTCAAAGTGCAACAAGCTATCAAGTCAAATAAAAATGGAACATGGAAGAATTTTTCTTCCACCCCAGAGTAGAACACTGGCTCTAGTGCACATCAAGGTCTGACCTTAAAGCTTTCACCAATAGGATTCTTTAATAGAGCAAGAAAATGAGTAACTGAGGAAAATAGGAAAAAAGGGAGAGAGCTGCAATCCACAACAGTCTTTTGACTCATTGTTACTGTTAGAGGAGTCAGTGCTGGACATGCTGCTGCCTC
The DNA here is from genome assembly GCA_035582835.1 of Phoebastria nigripes. Taxonomy (NCBI): domain Eukaryota; kingdom Metazoa; phylum Chordata; class Aves; order Procellariiformes; family Diomedeidae; genus Phoebastria; species Phoebastria nigripes. The sequence goes on from JAYKAV010000633.1 coordinate 1,602,809, forward strand.
TTTCCTCACTTTTACACACTTTAATGTGTCTGATTTTTTTTTTCTTTTTTTTTTTTTTTNTTTTTTTTTTTTTTTTTTTTTTTTTTTTTTTAATATGTGGTTAGTCATTTTCATTAGGAAAGGTCAGTCTACTTTTCTGCTGGAATTTGAATGTTGTCCACATTTTTTTCCCAAATGTCATTACATCAGCTAACATTTTTATCATGTATAATGACAAGATTTTGTAGTGTTTCTAGCACACATCTTTAGAATACATTCTGTCTGAAGAGTTCTTCTTTTGGTAATTAAAAATGACCTGGCTACATACTAAGTGCTAAAATATTGTGAAATGTTAATGGCCATCTTCAAGGTTTGAGAACCTTCTGTTCCCTGTAAATTGTGCAAAATGTGAGTTTGGGATCTTTGAAAAATGTCTTCCCCCCTCATGTTCATAAATTTCAGTTAATTTAAATGGATAAGGTCACTGAGTTGGTCTGGAAGACCATTTAAGAATAACCATTTCTGAAAACTTCATTTCTTAAGCTCGCATTCTCAAGCTCTGCACAACTCCGATGCACATTGCTTCACAGACTCCCGTTTCATATAGGCTGATTGTCCCCCATGCCTGCATTTCTATCCACAGAGTATTTTTCTAATTATAGCAGCAGTTACTAGCTTAGAAAAAATATACACAAGACCTGTAGCTGGGCTAGGGATGAAGCTGTAGCTGCCCTTCAGACACTGTTGCTGTCTCTGAAGCCGGCCTGCAGGATGCCTTTTATTTTCCCTTTGTGCGTATCAGTTTTGTTATCTGCAGATGGAGTTAATGCCGCATGGCTCCTCTTGGAGCACTTGGCACCTACAGGTGGAAAACGCTCGTTTGTTGTTATCTGTGAATTTTAGCAGTTCTTAATTCATAACCATTTAAACCACTTGGAAAACTGTTAATTGCATTTCTGCTCTTCCACGCCTCCTCCTCCTCCCATCTGCTGCCTTTTTCTCCCACCTTTCCCTATCACCTCTTCTTCTGATGAAGGTGGAGTTCAGTTTTTCCTGCCCGATGGCCTGTTATTTGGCTGCGTGCCTGTGCCTCTGTGCTTCCCTGGTGTCTGGCTCTGGGCATCTTTATGTGTGATTTTAGCTCCCAAGGTTCTCACTTGAACCTTGTTTCTCTCCCTTTCTCTGCCACAGAATATTCTTACTTTCCTCCTGTTGGTAGTTTTAACTCTCAAAGGCAGTTGCCAAAGTGAATAGAATAGMGAGGTTGGCCCCTCTGTGGTCTCCCTTGGCCCTCTGGAGCCGGGATGCGTGCACCCGCAGGTGGGTGCCACACAGTGGGATGGTCCCGCTCGACAGCAAGCCCAAGAGGACTCTGTGAAATCAGTAATTACAAAATAGCTGAAAACCTCCCATCTTTAACAGTTCTTTACATAACACCACRTCAAAATTTGTGCTATGCTGGGTATTCTGAGGACATGGTAAGTAATCAGAAGTTTAATATATCAGATTATAAAGAAATTATATACATTTCTTGAGGGCAAAATTAGAATTTTTTTCCATGTATTTTAATGGAAGATACAGATGCAGAGAACTTTTTTCCCTAGTTCATTGGGACTTTTATTTATTATTAGAGACAGAGTCAGATGTCTGGTTTGTAGTGCACTTGCAAGTTCTAGGGATATTTACAGTTGTTAAGTACATATAATGGAAAGAAATGAGAGACAAGAGCTAGTCAAGAATTTTCCAGCAGAATGCTTTTTCCTGGAAAGTGGTGTTGCAAGGAAACTCAGATGTTTCATGGATATTCTTTGGGGTTTTGTTATGAACTTGTACAAAAAGACAGGCTGTGATGTTAGAGAAGGGAGTCTGCCATACTTTTCATCGCTCCTCTTGATTTGACATAATATCGAACAGTATAATTGAAATACTTGGTTTTACTTTGAAAGTCATTTTAAGGGCACCTGTTATTTATTATTGATTGTCAAGGTGTCAGGATGTTCCATCGTAAACTAAACAGGATATGTTTCAGTCCAGAAAAAATGACATGTTTTCATCAATGCTGGGTGGCAGATGTGTCTTTGATGATTTAAAAGTAAAATATTTCAACTCTTATGCTATAGATGACTGTATCACTAATTGTAGTGCACTACTGCTGGCGTGGAGTGCAATTATATAAACAAAGAAAACAAAAGGCAATGTCAAAATACATTTTAAAAGAAAATTAATTTGGATTCTGAAATTTTCCAAAAAAAGCATTGTTTTGTCAAAGCATGTTAATACATGGAATTTTTTGTAAATATTTTGTTGAAAATACTAAGATTTTTAGAAATTACCATTTTTCATTTAAAACAAAAAGTTGATGGATAATTTCCAAGAAAGGTCTTGCCATTTACTGTGCTCTGTAGTGAGACCACTCCTGGAAGAAGAGACTGGCCAGAGTGGCTTTATGTTCCCACCCTGGTCTGCAGCAAGAGGTCTAGCTCAAACTCCATCACTCTGACTCAGGCAGCATTTAGCAACACAAACTCTCTCACATTACTRACTTACCTCTTCAACTTCTGACACTCATCTATGAAAGATGGTTGCACAATTTACCATATGTAATTTTTAAACCTAATTTAAGTTAGTTCTGTTCAACATCTCATCAAGGCACTTTCAATTTAATTTTTTTTTTTTTTTTGAGAATGGTTTAATTAAATTTAACATAAGTCAATTCATATTGATTGAAATTACCTTAAATGAGTTTGGCTTAAGCCCAAATAACACAGTCTTTTGCACCTGTTTTAAGTTAAATTGGTTTAAATTTATACCAACAGTTATACTTTTGCCAACCATCAGTKGTAGTCAGCACACAGAAAGCTCACACTTCTAGGCTGTTATGCAGTACCAAGTAGAGAAATAATCTAAGATTACTTATGTGTACTCAGCTCTCAACAGTATCATTTGTAGAGTAAAATACCATTTAATTAGTATAAGCTTCTGAGAAACTTATCTATACCAGGTGTTTGATCTTCCATTCCTTCAATCCTAATTTCCCAATATATATTATACAATCAAATAAATGGTGATTTTCTATATTCTTAGTTTTTTAACCATCAGCCTTTATTGTGGCTCTTATTAGAACTCACAGTCTTCTGCTTTAGTATTCTGATATGCTTTCCTTTCTTCCCATAGCTTTAATGGGAAATACCACATTCTTGCAAAATAGGCTGAACTCAAAGCAGGAATAACAGGAGGATTCTCTGTGCTGAGGAAAGGCAGCAGTACAGGCAAGACCCCTACGCTAAAATTTTCTCCGTAATTCCAGAGCTCTCAAACACAAGTGGAAACTGCCKCTTGATTTCATCTGAACTTTCCCCTTGTGTCCCTCTAAAAATGTTAGTTGGGAGAAAGGCAAGTAAAACTCTGTTTGGGACAAGGAGTGTTTTGCTAATTTGATCTTAAGTTCACTAAGTCTGTAGGTAAATACTGGAGCTAATTCTATACTCGCATCACGGTAAACTAGAAGAAATCAAATGAAATGGAAAAGAACGACTTGGGTTTTTCCCAGATAGAGGTTGTACCTGTGATGAGCTTATTGCTATAAGAGAAAAAGCTGACCTCCCCTTCTGCTTATAAGCTAAGGAGATGAGTAGAGCTAAAATGAGGTGTACAAATAGCTGCAGAGGCTAGTGGAACATGCATTCTTACCCTATACACAAATAGGCAGGTGTTTTGACATGACTATGCAGGACAGTCTCATCTGAGTGCTTTATTAAGACCATAAGGGTGCACACATCTACAAGCTTAGGAATTTCTAACGTAAAATAATTTTTTTTGTGTATTTTGGGGTCGGAAGGACAGTTGTTTATTTTATTTTTACTTTTATCCATTTTTTCTCCTCAGTCTCTCTCTTCACTACAGAAATAATTTTCTGGTGCAGAGCATTGACTGATGTAACCTAGTGCGTATGAGCCGTGTAAATTAACAGAAACAGAAAATAATGTGCTGCCATGGTTTGATATAACATTTAATACTGCTGCGTTAATATCCATTGCAATGTAAATATTACTGTTTAGAAAATGCTTGACCCTTTCTAATATAGTAGGCCACACTACATTATATCAGACTGTGCTCTGTCATGTTGTAACATGAAATGAAGTAACAAGAAGTGACATGAACCTTTGTAAAATACCACAGCGCAGTAACTCATTTTTAATGCTGTCAGTATAAACTATGGTAGCAGGTAGAAACAAATCAAATGTAACATCTGAACAAGAAAATATTGTTAAAATTACCTACAGCCTTCAGTTAATATCTGACTGTCAGGACATCTCTAGCTGGAGTATCAATTCACACTAATAAATCGTGCGGTTTTGTGATGAGAATGACTGTGAATCTCATTATAGAGATTGTCACTTCAGTGTTATTTATTGGTACCTCATACAGCATTGTGGTGTAGTTAGCAATATGAGTTTTGTCTTGGTAATTTTCTTGACTAACAATCCCGCAGGCCCGCCTCGCCTCTCTTCCCAGGTCTAAATGAGTAAATACTGCAATGGTTTGATTAAGAATCCCAGAAACTTATTCGCCATTTCACCTTACAGTATTTTTCTTCCATTTACTCTCAAAGTTTTCTCCTCGTAAACTGCCCCAAAGCACATTCCTACTGGCATGAGAAGGCTACCAAGGTGCTTGCTAGCTTTCCTTCGTAATACTTCCCTAAAGACTAACAGCATCCATCTTCTATGGTCCTGACATTTCATCAGTCCTAGGGCCTCTTCCGCAAACGAATCTCGCACTTGATGCCAAACTATATCCAAAAAGCGAAGGCAGTGCAAAATGCATGAATTTTATTGGACACTGCGGAATTAACTGGGCAGACAGCTTAAGAGTGTAGAGACTGATTCACCAGCATTACTGCTGAGGAATAAAGTAGCAGATTCATTGGATCTGGTATTTTTGGACATAAATAATGTTTAAGGCAATTAACAATGGATTTCAGGCTTTTTCTGATGACTTTATCAAACTGCAATTCTGCAGAACTAATGAGGCTTGTAAACACATGTATGTAAATAAAAATCCCTGTTTTACAATGAGGTTCTTTGGCATATGTTATGCAGCAGGTAGGTCTTGATCACACCGCTCTTAATATATATGAATGAGCACTATAATAATAAAAGTGATTCTTCTGTTTACACTGGTTAAGTCTGCAGCGTATTAGGGCTTTCTCTTTCATGTGATCTTTCTGCTGCACTTTCTTTCTTCTCCTAATGTTCTCTACTCCCCGCTGAAAGGAGGACGATTTCACTGGAGAATATTCCTCAACAACAAGCAGGTGAATCTTGCAATCTGACCCAGTAGTGGGAGATTTGGTATTTGTCCAATTTAAGGGATTTTCACAACCGCCATACAGGTAGAGAAAATTCCCACAGCTCTGTTTTCTAAGTGGTGCTGTCCTGGCATTACATAAATCAGTGATGTGATCTGAGACAGGGTGGTAGAGGCTTTTGTGTTGGTAAACAACACAAGAAACAGGGAAGTTCTAAATAGATACTGGGAAAAGTATTCGTAATGAGGATGGTCAAACATTGGAACAAGTTGCCCAGACATGTTTCATCATCTCTGTCCTTAGAGGTATGAAAAACATGACCAGATAAAGCCCTGAGCAACCTGATCCAACTTCAAAGTTAGATTCAACTTCAAAGTTGGCTCTGCTTTGAAAGGTCATCTTTCCTAGGTGGCCTGCAGAGGTCCCTTCTACCCTCAATTATTCTATGAATCTTTGCCAGCAATTTCACACTGTATAGTATTTGGTCACCTTCTCATCTGTATTGATTTGCTATAAAGACTGACTTCAAAGGGTTAAATTAATTTTGTTTAGGGTTATAGGATGAACATGAACTGTGGTCTTAGAAGAATCCCATTCTACTGGCTCATCCACTAGACATCTAATGTTACGAATGCTTCTAAATGTACCATGAAGGTACTCTAAATTGTATTTGTTTTTCATGTTATCTTAAAAACTCGTCTAAAAACTGAAACACATACTCATTTTAGTTCTTTTTTTGTGTGTGTGTACACTATGAAAGAATTAAGGACTAACCCAGCTTGCTGCAGGCCATCAGATTTCCTCTTTGACCTTGTCTGATATAATCTCATCTGTTTGTGTTCAAGACTGCTTAAAAACCTAACCCTATCCTGCACAAAATAAATATAGGAGAAAAACTCTTAAGAAATGCTCTTTATTCTAAGCCCAATGGGCTATCTTTATTCGATAGAGCTAAGTATTTGACTAGTATCTAGTTTTGCAATAAACAGAAGCTGAAATGTAATTTACCAGCTCTTCATGAATTGTTTATTCATATCCACCCTCGGGATATTCCAGTACTATTGAATTACTCAGTATGATGTTGACAACTAGTTTGTTTTTTTTTTTTCCCCTCCTAATTTCTGAAATGTGCTGTTACCCAGTATTTAGATCTGAGAATTAATTATCGAGGACATGTGAGAATTTTGCAAAAAAAGTGTAGACAAGTTAAGTATAATGGGCCAAATTCTACCAAATTCTATTAAAATGGTGCAGCCCAACTCATGACAGCAGAAAGACAGAATGTAGGCAATTAAATATTACTGCAAGATTGTTTTTTCATGTGTGACATTGCTTTCTAGATCTCCTAAAAATACTCCAGGGTTTGGGGGGGATTGGTTTGTTTTTCTCCCCTGTCGACATAGTGATACTGTAAACTTCTGTAATAAGAAAGGAAAAAGCACGTGTAAAAAATCCCTTGACATCAAATTATTTTTCAGGAAGTTAATAGGGAGTGCTATTTACTTTCTCCAAGAAATTCACAAGTGAAGGTAAGATTGTTTTCCTAACCAGCAACACAGGACAGAAAAAACCAATGTTTTCACCAACACTTCAGAATGATGAGTTAGAATTCGTTGAAAATCCTGAGAACTGGTTTGTGCCTGGTCCCTTGGACTACATAGAGCTTACTGAGGGGTTTCACTGGGACAAAAATGTCTGCCCAAATATGGGGACTGGAAAAAAAAAACCCAACCAAGACCTAAGAAAATAAAAACATATATAGATTAAAAGGAGGGCACTAATTAACTGAAGTCCATAGCAGCTTTGGTGTTTGACCTGGAAAGATATGGCAGTTAACTTTAGAATAGGCAGGACTTGCTTGCAGCAACATAAGATATAAAGATGAGTGGGGGTATGAAATATGAAGAAGAGAGAAGACTGCCATGCATATTTTCAGTTAATGTTGAGACAGCTGGTGTTGAGAGATTTCACAGGTTAAAAATAACATTCTTATTTTGTTACAATTTTAAATTGCAGCATTCCTTTTTCAAAAACGGTTACAGCACTGATTAGTTAATATCCTTAAGTATTTATGATCTAGACTAGTGCAATACTTTAAGATATGGTTAAAATTAAGGATGATTTTGTGCAGTTTTCTAAAACAAGGCTCTGCAGTAAACAAATAAACTTAAAGGTAAATTATATTGTGAATATTCTCTAAGCGTCAAAGCCTCTATGTTGCCTGCAACCTACATGCTGCAATACTAAATTAAAAATAAGCACCCTCATTTTATTTATCAGGAATCCAATACCAAGAGATGTATTGTGCTGTATACTTCCCATAGTGGCAGACATTATATTATTGGAATTATCGCCAATCCTTCCTTTGCCTCCCTATCAGAGTTGCAGCATAAACTGAAATATCCAGCTGACCCACAATTCACAGTGGGCTCTGTGAGAATTCAGACAACAGCCATCATTCACTTGGGGTACTTTAAAAATGATAATCCTTCAAATTAAAAATCCTTCAACTGATAAACGTACTTGGTGGGGAAAAGGACCAGATTCAGTTCCTAAAGCTTCCCACTTAAATAAACAATGCTGGCTTGAGCTCCCCCTTGGCACTCCCTGACCCCTAGCTGGGCTCGGGGGATGCCTGCTTGCAGTCAGGGAGTCCAAGGTTAACAGAATAGATTTTTCTCTAATAGATAGAGAAATGCAGTCATTCTGGCATTACACAGGCAGACCCTCATCAGAGTGCGCTGTCAAAGCTGTTCTCCATGATGCCTGCCCCGTCAGTCTCTGTGTCTCGTGACAAGTCCCGTATCACCAGGGCTCTTGTCGCAGCTGCTTCCGTGCCGGGGCTCCGACTTGCTCGTGACAGTAATCTCTGCAGCGCTCAGCTCTGGGGACAGAGGAAACAGCAGTCAGGATCCCAGCTTAGACCTTACCCACCGAGGTGATCCAGAGCCTTTTTCCTTCCTCTCCCTTTGCCCGAAGCACTGTTACTCAGTCACTCRGATGTCACTGGCTGTGGCACTGCTGGGAATTACGCATCCCCTGGACATGCTGGGTATAGGTTGTGTCAGTGTGGTCATGTAATTAAAGCCCTACAGCTTTTCTGTTTTCAAGACTGCTACATTTGTCTCCATCCCATACAGCTTATTGCACATTTAACTGTTCGAACAACAGGCAATTTTCCTGGTGGTTACTCAAATTTTTAATTATTGATATGTATTGTGTTGAGTCCTGCCCTTTTTCCATATGCAAGAAATGACTCTCTACATAGTTATTAGACTTTCAGCTTTCCTACCCACTTCATGCAATTACGTCCGAAGACTCTGTGACTAACGCTCTGTAATAAGCAGCCTTTCTTATTTCTCATATGTGAAATCATTCTCATATTGGATATGCTGATGTAGTATTTGAATCCCCAGGTTTACAGAAATCGCATTTCCTTTTTTAACCTTCTTGTGACACTGCTTAAGGCTCCTGTTTATCTCTGGCGCTTTCAGCAGCACAATAACTCCATCATAAATGTCCTGCTTCATTGCATTCCTGCTGCAATGATTAGATCGCACTTCTGCTCAGATTCTTAGTCCTAGCTATTTATTATGGCCACGTGGCAAAGTGTGGAGGTTTCTCCTCTGGAGCTTTGGGATGGTAGTCTAGAAGGGCAGAGCTCTGCCTCTGGAATTCAAGTTTTACACAAACTAGAGAGTTTTACATATGAATTACAGAGCGTGTGAGAACAAGCTAAGCTGTCACGAGTCCTAATAGCCACAGTTATCTTGTCCGTTCATTATGAAGCATGAATAATAATATTCTATTCACCCATAACTTCCAAGCATGAAGGCAGCCTAACAAAAACATTTGTAACAGACTAAACATCTTTCCATTCTCTGCTATCTAGCCATGACTGCCCACTAAGGAATGGTTGTGTTTCTTTGGGACATCAGTCTAGGATTCAGCAAGTCTCTCGACACTCCAGGACTCAGGAACCTCTCCTTGGTCATCAGCAGGTGTCAGCAGTGAAGTTTCTGTCCCTTTCAAGTTTCAGATTAAACAGTATACAGCTCTAAAGTTCAAGTCTTTGCACCATGGGGCTGCAGAGTAATGCAGATCTGGCAGGAAGGAAGCCATCATATTCATCACTCCGGCTTTAGAAGTCATCTTACCCTTTCTAGCTGTTGTCCTCTATTCTATGAAATGCAAAGTGCCTTTGAGAAAGCATCATTTATTAATAAGATATATTCTTTTAGATTTTGGCAGGTTACATTCCAAAAAAAAGACCCAGTGTGTCCTTATGTAATGGAACACTGCACAATTCATGTCTCACCTCCTGCCACTGCTTTTAGAAATGGGTGGAAATGAGTAATTACCCATAAATGCTAGGCATTTCTCCATTAGTTACTAAGAGTATTTGGCAGCGATCATTTAGGCTTTAAATGCTTTTTTAAAAGCTAATACTATTCATAGACCTGCCAGTTTCAGAACTTTAACAAGTGTCCCCTAAACTCTTCAACCAATTTATTACAAAATTACTCCATCTTTTAAATTCAGGTCTATTTACCTCTGTCTCTCTGTCTGCTCCATATTTAAACCATTATTGTGGAGTTCTTTGTATATGCCAGAGTATGAGAACATGAAATTAAAGATTGCTCTGAGTACTATAATTTAAAAGAAAAGTTTGTGTCACCTGTAATTCAGGCAAGAATTGAAGAAACACTAACCTGCTGCAGTGCCACTGACATCACCATGACATCATCATGACATGCTTAGGTCGGACTTCTCAGTGTAATGAATGGGAGAAGAGGGCATCTCGCAGCTTTCCCCATGGCCCCTCACCAGCAGCTTGCTGTCATGGTTTGGTACCGTGTGCCTGGGATGGGAAGCCCGCTGCCCACGCCTTCCTGGGGTCAGCGAGGCATGCCCGCCTCCAGGCAGGTGTTGCTGAGCCAGCTGTGTATGGTCTGCATCCGTATGGTAAAGCTGCATTGCAGCGTGCAGTTTTCACTGGATTACCACAGGAGTTTTCCTGATCATTCAGTTACTCCCATACATCTTGAATGCATGGCTGAGTTTTCAAGTTGCAATTTAACCTGTATCTGCAGTTATCTTTTGTGTAATAGCATTGCTGAAGTCCTCTGTTTTAGAGACCTCCTCTCTTCAAGAGTGACCTCATRTATGGTGACTGGCCTAATATAATGTAGCTATAAACTTCGTAAAGCYGCATTCCAGCTGCGATCACAGATTTGGGAATTTATTTCTTCTGATGGTCTCAAAAAGCTGGACTTTTCAGCAATAGCAAAGGGCTGTTTCTTTTTTCTTTGCTCTATTTTTTAGAAGCGTGTTAGAGGCAGGTATGCTAGTTACAGAAAATAGTTTGTACTGTAGAAAGTGTAGTTTTAACACTTAAAAACAGTAGATTTATAATTTTTTCTTCATTCCTCATAGATGCATTGAATTATTACATAATCTCCAGTAATATAAACTAATATACTATAATTTGACATACAAATTATTTTATATCTTATTTCATCTTCTGATGATTTTACTTCCATTGTCTTCTCTTCTTCAGCAAGACACCATAAGCAGTAACCACTTGCATACATGGACCACTTTGGACAATAGTCCCTCCTAGCTTCAGAATTTCATGTATTGTTAGAGCAGGAATTGTATGTTGGGTGATTCTCTTAGCTGTCTTTTGTGTGTATGTGTATAAATATCTATGTATACAGAGAGAGAGAGAGTATTTATAGAGAGTATATTTGAGAGTATATTTGAGAGTATATTTTTATATATACATTATTTACATAATATTAATTTAAATTTAATGGACTTTTCCATGTGCCAGGGAAAAAATCCCTGCTTTAGCCCTGAGTAAACTCAGTGAAATTAGATACGGTCAAATCAAGTTGTTTAAACTTGAGGATTTCAAATACAGGATAAGTAAACAGACTTGAAGAAAACGGCCAGAACACTGGCAACATCTGATGTGCTATGGAAACATTAAAACTCTCTCTAAAGCATGTGTAATAGAGCAAGAGAACGATATGCATACACCAGCTGATATAATAGGAGTGACTTTCTTGGAGAGGCAGTAGAGATCAGATTTAGACTCAGTATATTAGTTTTCTTTCTGTCTTACTGATCAATAGCAGTACTCTATCTAGCTCAGCTTTTATTCTGAGTGATAGTGAGTACTATAGTATGCTTTTGCTTCAACTAAGGAGAATTTCTGATGAACACAAAGCCTCACTTCCTTGTGCCTTTGTTTTTACCTTCACTCGATTACTTTATTTGAGCATGCTGAACTTAGGGACTTAAGCTAAAAATAAAAATAAAAGAATTTTTCCTTCAGCCAATGCAACTGAAATGCCACTGAGCAATGGCATTGTTCAAACAAAGCCCAAATTACCAGTGCAGTACAAATATTGTCGGGTTAAGTAACAGTTCATTTAGTTCTGCAGACTTAATTTTGTTCAGGCAGAGGAGGCTTCTCGGTTTACATTTACATTTTCTATAGGATACACACTTGCCAGTTTTGTGAAATGAAAGTCAAGAACAAGATTCTCACCCAGTGGATTCTGGAAGCTGTTAAGAGTATCTTCCTTAATTTCTGTGGGAACTGAACCAAAAGGCTGGAAGGCAATGTATTACAAAACTGCCACAGGGAACCTTTTTGTTACAAAGTATATAATGAGACCATAGGTGTTTTAGTAGAGTTTTGAGTCTTCTAATCTTAGTATGGTGTGGGTGGAAGTAACGGGGTTCTGTGCTTCCTGTCATAATGCATAGAAAAAGTATTTGAAATTGGAGTAGTTTGAACAATTTTCTGCAGTTAGTACTCAAAATAAATAATCTTTGCTAACTTGGTAGAAATGATTGATTATTCCCTAAGCACCACTTTGTATCTGGAACATGGAGACTTGCTGGTGTGCTTGAAACAGCATAAACAACCCATTGTTTTATAACTTCAGCTAAGCATTAATTACTCAAGAGTTTTACCACTAAGTGTTATGGTATTGATTAATAGGTTGGAATTTGAAAGTTTTAAAACTCTCTCTCAATGCCCACATAGTGCACATCTGAGAGCGTGGGGAATGCTCAGAGCTCAGGTTTCAGTACATCTCCCATTAATTCTCATTAAATAGCTCCCATTCTTCTTCTCTTCCAGGATCTAAAGTGGTTGCAACAGATTTCATGGATTTCACATTCAAAAATAAMTTTGACAGGGCCAATAAAAGAGTAACCTTTATTTAGTGTAGGTTAGATGTGAATGTAAAAGACATCCATAATTAAAGACGTGGGTTTGGGGGCTGGAGAGGAGTGCCATTCATGGTTTAGGACTAAATGATGCGCTCTGACTGATGAGCTCTAGTGGTGACAATTATCAACATTGCTCCTGAAAGAGAAGTCCACAGTCCCTCTCCTCCACCGAGGTGGCAGAACAAGACGGGTGTCCCCATGTGTCGCTCCAGTTCCCAACCTCGTGTCTGACCTTAAACCACCAGTGGAATATATTTGTGCACAGATGCTGGATTGTAAACTCACCCAGCTGCGGTCCGTGCGAACGCTTCCTTGTACTGACTTTCCTACGGGGACTGTAGTCTCTCACCAAGGGGCCCAAAACAAGTTCCTAGAAGCAATAGTATTCTGAGCCACTTAACCTCTCTGGTCGTCAAACATGAGTCAGTTTTCCCTCCTAGAAGAGACTATGGGGGGATTAGCTTTCCAAGTATATGGTGACAAAGAGCGTTACTGAAACTTCCTAAAAAATCTGCGATAAGGCTTGATTAGAAGGAAATAAACAAAATCGGAAGTGTCATGAACTACAGTGAACTTTGTTCTTTCTTAAGGGCAGGGAGGAAAGCCCAGATGAAGCTTGGCTGTTTTGCTGGGCTGATGAGGCTGAGTGTAGATAACAGGGGAAGGCTCTGTGTGACAGAAACATATATGCAGTTCCCAAGAAAGATCCACAAAAGCAGTGGATATTTAAAAACGCCAGAAGAAAGATAACTGCAGTTGTGCTTTTTCATTACAAACAGGATCCTAACATTTAAAATAAGTATCCCTGCCATAGTCTTCAACAGAAGATCAAAACCCTATCATTGTAACATCAAAAAGCATATTCTGATTTTTTTTTATTTCAGCGAAAACCACCCCTTGCTATGTCTTTTTTTTTTTTTCTGTTTTCTTTTCCCAAAGACTAAGGCATTCAGACTCTAAGGTGGAGGCTGTTTATGTCTCTTCTTTTCAAAAAATGTTTGACAGCTGATCCCGGGAGAGGGTCTCTCAGTCTTTAAAATTTTATTAAGCTGCAATATTTGGAATTTTGAGGCTAGACTTTAGYCTTTGAGGGAGAGTATTCAATGGCATGAATCTTTTAAGCTGCAGTGCTGCAAGAAGTGATTTCAGCAATTTGCCACAGACCATTTGTCAAAGGGACAATGAGGCATTTGTGAGCAATATATGGTGGGAATAAGCTTCAATTTTTTCATACAGCAACGTTAGAAGAAACACTGTTAGGTCTATGTGGTTTACATGGTACTTAAAATAGCTCAGGCAGACTCCAAGGGAGTATAAAGCCAATTTTTAAAATATAAATCTCAATTTCAGGTCAAGCCGGACAAAGAAAACAAAGCAATTTAGGAAAACCTCTCACAGTTTTTTTATCTGAATTTGTAAGCTTATAAGTGTAGGTGAAAGCCAGGCTCAATTTTGGGCTGCTTAAAGGAATTCATTCTAACCCACCTGGTATACGAGCGTTGGCATTTAGTGTCTTTTCAGGGTTTTCCATAAGGTCAGATTCTGTTACTGTTGCTAAGGTTAAGAGGACTTTTTAATGTAAATTTTCAGCGTAAAGTCTATATGAACATGAATAAGCAGAACAGGAGGGAGAAAAGAATCTTGAGTTAAAGTTATTGTAAACCATCTGTACTACTGTGAAACCTGCCTGAATTTTTCCATCATGGGACTGACCAAAATATCTTTTACTAAGTGGAGATTTATGTATGAGCATAAGTATACAGTAGAATGAGACTTATGCAGGTTAGGAAAGCTTGGGTGGAAGAGTCTAATAGATTCCTGTAAAATTTGAATTTTTTTGCAGGTTTACTGACTGATACATACTATGCAGATGCTTCACAGCAATCATAATGCTTAATTTATATTCCAGTTACACACATTTGTTCCCTATGATTTTCAAGATCTAAACTATAATGAGTGTTTTGGTGATGTAAAWGACATCCAGATCTATTCTATTCCATTCTAAAATTCTGCAAATAAGGACGTTGAGATCCATGGAAAAAAAGTTTAAATTGCTTTGTGTTCTCATTCTGTTCACCAGTGAAGTAAAGTACTGTACGGTGCAGCATCATCATAGACTGCAGATGAAACAGTGGAAAATGAAGTTAGCAGCAGTGTTTTTCCCTTCTTCACGGAAGATCTGTAGTGGTAAATAGAGTGCCAATAGAGGAAAAAACATAATGTTAACACATCTCGTAATAATGACTCTCTCATTCATCACTGCAGTAAGCCAACTGTTCTCCCCCTTGGTGTCACAGCAGTAGGGAAATTTCAGCTACAAGGATCCACAACATCTTTATCTACTTTCTGTCTTTGAACAGGCCCAAATGACATAATGATAGTGCCTGGTGCTGGGGAGTGAAAGTTTCAGCATCCATCTGCCCTAGCTCCTTCACCAGTAGTCTCTGTCATTACTAAGTACTCAGTTTAAAGATATAGACTAAACAATTTCTTGTTAAGGCTGAAGTGAAGTTCTGAAAAAGAAATTATTGGAGAATTAGAGTAAATTTATTTTCCTTACAGATAAGTATTTAAAAACTAAGCTATTGCAAGACAGGTGGTAGGATTGCTCCAGCTTCCTTTGAAAGTGGAGGAAATGCACAAGCATGTCTTTACATCTTAAAGCTGTCCAGAAAGCCCAGTTATTCTCCTGTGCTGCAGAATATCGTGCTGTAAGTGCTATACATACATCACTGCAGAGATTAGACTGTCTTGAGCTATTTTAATGCCACTATATTTTCAGCTCCCTTAAATGTTACAAATACACATACATCCTCTTGCAACCTGAATTTCCATTGCAGTTTATTTTCCAGTGCTTTTTTAATTATGCCAGTGACAGTGAACACGTTCATTATTTTATTTCAACATGCCCCACATGATGCTTGTGTGAAAAGTCTGCCAAATTCATCCTTTAATTGACTGTTTTGGTTCTTTGCTATGCCTGCGGGGTCCACAAAGGCGGCACATAGGCAATATCTTCTAGTTAGGAATAAGTACTTCATAGAAAGGAGGGGAAATACTAACTCATATCAGCTTCCAACTGGAARTGTCACTCTTGTATTTCAAGAACTAGAATGAAGCATGTTGCCAGAGTAGACAACCAGACATTTCAGAAATGTTCATTATGTTTATCTCTTTCAACTTTTGAATACTCAGCTTGAAGAAACTGATTTTCCAGATGTGTGTAGCAGTCTCCACTCTGCTCAAAGTTACTAATTAAATTGTCATTAACTTCAAAAATCTAACAGAAGTCCTTCAATGATGGGCAAAGAGAAATCAGAAGATTCAAGGCAAGTGCAACTTTTGAAAAACGAGGCCTATAAAAAGAAATGAAATAGATTATCCRGTTTCATTTTGAAATAAGTTTTCAGCTTTCAGTTATTATTTTACTGCTGAATTCCTAAAAATCTGCCAGGTATGCTGCTGACCCTGCTCCCATGAACCCTGCTCCCAGTTGAGCAGAATGTGCATCCATTCCCCTTGAATGCTTGCCCTTTAAAATGGGAACAGTGAGCAGTAGTTACAAATTAAAAGTCCAAACCCGGACTTCGAGGCCGTGCGTGCAGGACACAGGCTGACGTGTTACYGCCTGGCACCACTCTACTTTTGCATAGCGCTAATTGAATCCTCAGCAGGAATTCCCTGCAGTACTGGCCCCTGGGAAGCCTGTCGGGATGCTGAGCCAGAGCCGGCGCTAACATGAAATCAGAGCTCCAGCTTCATGCTGTCTACTGCCAAGCATCGCCATGGGAGGGCGGTGGTTTTGTGCCTCAGTACGAAAGTCAGCTTTATGACAGAAGCCAAGTAACTAAACAGAGAGGAAAGCTAGTTGAAGACTATCAAACCATATGAAAGCTCTGTGTGTGTGTTTGTTTTTAATAAAAAGAGATAGCAGCAGGAGACAAATGACCTATTAATCTGTGTAAAATGAGGGCTGRTGTTTATAAAGACCTGCACCATTTGTAAATTCAGATGTAGAAGTTTTCAATGAGTCCTGCAGTCTGCTTACGACACAGAAGTGAGAAACAGCTAAGGCTCTTTGAGGTCCTTTCAGTATGTTCATAAGGAAGAATAAGTGGCTGTATGTCTCTTCCCCCGGATTTGTTGATAAAACTGAAATCAAAAATTGTCAGTTTGTCTTGAATTATATTTGATGTATTCCTACTGAACTTTCCTGCTCCCATTTGTTTGAGACAGACTACTGAGACTAATAGGAGACTTCCAGAAACCTGCTCAGAAATTTGCTCATTTAGATTCAAATGTGAGCCACGCACATCATGTTTTGTGCCATATCAATCCCTTGTGCCTAATTACTGAAGACATTTTATGCAAGGATGGGACCTTTCACTTTTTTAGAGTTCATCCGCTTGTGCTGCTTTTCCATTGTGTGAAATCAGTCTCTAGCAGCAAAACACATACCCATTATTTTTCTCATGTATTCTTGAACACTTGAATGTTTGTCCATATTTTTAGTATCTCTACAGAATCTGTATTATTTCTCTTGTTTTCCCTTTGGAATCAATGTGCCTTGTTACACCAGTTCCAGGTGCATTATTCAGTAACCAAAGTAATGAAGACTGTAGAAACATCTTGATAACATTATCCTCCCTGTCACCTCTGTTATGGCTCATTCCCATTAATCCACCTGTCACAATGTCACTGCAGCCTCATTGCTTAGTTGATGTAATACATCATCATAACAGCGTCAGACAAGAAACAATGTGCTTTAAGCAGCCTTCTATCATACATGTTATTAAAATGAGATTTTTGAGATGGTAATGATATGATGGAAAATATTCATGGTGAGTTCTCTGTATATCATTGAAATCATTATTAATGCTGATGGTGATGTCATTTATTGTAATCGAAGAAACAATAATTCAGGTTCCAGCCCAATTTGTTGAAAGATATTCTATTTTGCCCAGGTCATTATGTTGTTTTTTATTTATTTAGTGCTTCTATTGTATTTTATTTTTTCAGCCAAGTCTTACAAGCAAAATAGCAAAAAAAAAGAGTATTTTTTATATTTACAACGGCAGTATTAGAGTATTTTTCTTTTCAAGCTTGAGTTGAAAATTGTATCAAAGGAAACTTTTAGTCTGGGTTGCTAAAGAAACAAGGCTTAAGTGATTATGCTCTCTGCTGTTTTTATTGTAGTGCTTCCTGTCTGGTTTCCCATGCTAGTAGCTTTTTAATCTATTGGTCAAATATGACTGAAAGTTAAAGATCCAAAAATATGTTAGGTACCTACATGTTTCATGAGAGTAAGAAGCCAGATAGAAGAGGAAGATACAGCTTAATGCCCTAACTGAAGGAAAAATTACCACATGAATTTAACCCCGTTACTAGAGAGCAAAGGTCAGAGGAAAGCAGGTTTCATAACTCCTGCAGCTTGTGGAAATACTTTTGAAGTAGAAACATAAGAGAAGAGTTCCTCAATTGGCATTTATGGGCAAATCCTGAGTGTACTGTCCACAGCTATTAATTTTATAGCTTTTAGCTTCCTGCTAAAGGTTCATTCAAAGCACTTGCTTTGAAACCCGATTTCATTATTGGTTACCAAAACACCAACACATGGGGCTCATGGAACGTTTTCTGTCTACCACAATAAATCACTAAGTGAGTCTTCTGAAAATGCTTTTAATGAAGAAATCCACATGTAGTTGCTGTCGCTTAACATGCTGTCTCCTTTTAATATTTTGACCTGGATCAGCAGTTTAAAGATAATGTTTTTTGTCATGTACAACATCAGTTTGGGTGGGTTTGATCTTTCCAGTGGAATGGTATTTTTCTTTTCTGGCAGTAAATTTGGACACAGATTTCATTTAGATCTGGTGTTCAAAGTTTCATAATCCAAGGAGGTTTTTATAATAATAATAATAATTATTATTATTATTATTATCCTGTTATCGTAAATATATTTTGCCTGAGAGACGTGGAAAAATGATTTTCAAACACTTCCAAAATAAAAGCTGAAGCACAGTATAGATGCACATTTTTCTCCCTGTTGTATTTTTTTGAATAGTTGTTCTCAAAATAACTGTATTAAAAGTGGAGATAAATGGAAGAAAATGTTTTAGATCTGAAAGAAGGCAGATGGAAATGAAGGTACCATCTCTATACTGAGCATGCAATGACCTGGGTGGTCTAATCTCTGTGGGATGTAGCAGGTTTTTATAGATTGGTATTCACCATTGTTTGGGTAGCAGCAGTAAATTACATCATATCTGCAAGTCCAGAACTATGTGTATTGGCTTCATGATGTACTCTGTTCTTAGAAAGGAATTTATTTGAGTTTTAGTGGTTTATTTTATTTAAGGCTTTAGAAGGAACTTAAAAAAAACCCCAACAATCCACAAGCCTCTTAATTGCACTCAATAAAGGACTCATTCATCCAGCATTGATTCATATATAGTATATCAACCTCTAATTTCTATTTGATTTTAGTTATAATACTCCTTGGGCTTATTTCCTCACAATTTAAAAGTGACAGTTGCATTAACTTAATAACCTTTACAGAATAAATGAGAGAATAAATGAGAAAGCAGCAATGCCTTTAATAAATGTTGTTCATAAAATACAATTGTTACAGGATACTTAATTAGAAATATTGTGTGGTCAAAATAAGAATAGAAACGAATGAGACAGATAATGGTTCCTTGCTGGTAGCAACATCTTGAATGCTCACAGTAATTGTAATAATTCTTGTTATAACTACCCAGACATGCTGCACGCTTTGTAGCAATGTTTGTACTTTGCCTAACTTACAAATTCAGGAACTGGTGAACGTGTTGAAAATATAATGTGTAGTGTTTTATTGTCAGTACTGTATTCACTAGGGGAGTCAAAGATGTAGCTATGAACCTTACAGTCCTTTGCCAATATCTTGGCCATTCTACATGGACAGGAAATCTCTTCAGAGGGATCATGATCTGGAGATTTTTTTTTTAGAAACCAGTGCAGAAGCCTGGTTTATTTGCCAAGTAATATTCATGTTTCATAGTGGTTTGGGCATAACGTATGTATTACTTTCACAAATGGGCTTTCTAGGTGAATATTTCTTAATGAGATTTAATGAAGACATTGAATGAGGAGAAGAGCATTTAGTATTTGGGAGAAGAGCAATGGCAAAGATGAAATAGCAGAAGGAAAAGAAATGCTGACCAGTGAGGGACTTGATAAACGAGAGCTTGGGATCAGCACAGCGTTTGACAAGAGAATTGGGAGGGAATCAAAATACAGTTTTACAGAGTTCTTGTGTAGTTGCTGAGGTGTTCTTGTTTAGTTGCTGAGGTGCAGCATTTTGAATGTATATTTCTGGATGCATTTTTTTCCTCTTCATTTTCACATGTGTGGATTTGCTCATTCAATCAGATAAATCTGCTTTTATGTAATAAATGGTAGATAATTTCTGTGTGAATTGCTATTAGTGAACTCTGTTGGGGGATAGTACTTAATTGTAACAAATGAAATAAAACTGACATAAAAGACAGCAATCACTTCAAAGTAAATACACTATCCAAAGCAACTTCTTTGGCTTTTAAGTGAAGAATCATCTCTACTAGGTATTGGTTTTAATTGGTTCTTTGGGAGATTTCTTTATAAATTTATTATAAATTATAAATTTATTCATATTTAAATGCATCCATTCACTGCTGAGTTGGCCCAGAACTTGAAGGACAGCAATATCATGTTCTTAGAAGTGTCGCTGACTTTGCTAATGATTAGAGTATTTCATGAGCCATCCTGATCTTTACTGCTTTGGAAAATTTGTAGTCCAAATATTTAGGTCCCAATGAGCACTGTAACACTGCTGATTGGTTAATTCAATATCTGTAGTATTGCTTGACTCAACTGTGTGGAAGAAACATAGAGAGAAATATCTCAAGTTCAGCATTTTGTTAAGAGGAAGTGTCAAAAGAAGAAAAAGATTTACATTACTGAATTGAACTGTTCCCCCAGCTTAATGACTATATGTAAAATACAAAAAGAACAAAGAGAAGATGTAATTAAACAGTAATGAAATGTATAAATGAATTTCTAGAGAAGCTAGTTTTCACATTGTATGTCTAGCCACTGATTATAAAGAAATTCTGAAAAATTAATCTTGTAAACAAATCCTGATGACTACAAATACATGAGTTGAATAGGGGAGCATCACATCTACCTCCTTCCCCCTCTTTTTAATCTGAAAGATTTGAAAATCAAAGTTCCTTCCTCTTTGTCGCATTATAGTCTATGATCTGAACCAGGGAAAAGTGTATACTGCTGCACACAGACAGCTCCATTCATGCTTTCAGAAGGTGCATTGTTCTCCATAGACCACAAAATAGAAATACATTTATTTAGCTGAGAGGTTCAAATAGAAATGCCAGCCAATATTAGTAAAGTAAATCTAAGGAAAGATAGATTTTGGTCAGAAGTAGCTTATGAAAGGAAAACCAAACCACCTACAGCAAGCAATACTGAACAAAAGGAAAGTATTGATGCCCCAATGTAAGAGCAAAATGCCTTAAAAACCAAAGAAAAGACAGCATAGTGCATTTTTAGGATCTCAGTCTTCTACTCAGGTTGAAGAGGAAGCTCTGTTACAAGCTCTGTTACAGCAGTCTCTGATAGCTCAGATCTGTGTGCTCTTGCACAGCAACTAGAACTGGAAAATCCTGCCATGAAGTAACGAAGCCAGTATGGACTGCAGTGYTTTACAATACTGGTTTCTCATATATGTGGTCAGAATAAACTGTAGGAAAAAGGCACTTTGATTAAAGAAAGGACTTGCAGTTAAAATTCTTTAATAGGTGGGAATGTAAAATATTCTAGGAGTTCCAACTGAAAAAAAAAAATCTAGCTGTGGAAAAAGAGAAAATACTCTATTTGTCTAAAGAAAATGTAGTCACAACTTAAGAAGACTAGTTAGTCTTCAAGGAGGATCAGTGACTCCCTTTATGTGCCCTGAAAGTACCCAACCTCTGACAGATAATAAAGGAGAGGGGATTTCTCCACAGAATTTCTTTAGTTAATTTTTTTGAAAAAGCAATTAATAATGAGCAGTGCAGAAGTTTCAATACAGAGCAGGTGCTCTGTACAGCATTATATAAATGAGGCTAGTCCACTGAAGTTTTTTTTCACATGTTCCCTCTGTTTTCCTTTAGAAGGTGGTTAAGAGTGTACAAATGAAATATCCCACTGGTGAATAATTTGAATACATTGGGTCTCAGGCCTTAATAGTGTATCTTTACATAATAAAGCAAAACTATATGATAACTGTAGTGGTGAACCATGATAAAGCATACTGATATTACTGTACTTGTAATGTCCACTGCGTTTGCACAGCTGACTAGTGTAGGATAAAACATCAAAATGAAAAAGTATTTGGAAAGAAAGTAATTTTCTGTGGTTTCTCTACATTTATTTTACAAAACATTACTACAGTATAACTGCCAAAATTTGTGTTTATTGAAACCCCTATTTATTTCCAGATATGGGACCTCATTACGCTAATAGTATACTATTATGTAAATGTATTTTCTATAAATGTCTAGTATCTGTAAGTAGTTTAGTCTCTACGTCCCTAGTGTAATATATCAAACAATAACTCATTTGTCAGAGAGAGACAGTTCATTAGTATTCAGCAATCATTTGGACAGAATAAAACAGCAACAGTATAAAAATTGATGTTGCGAAACTTAACAAATGAGGGAATAAGGAAAGTGTGATTCAGGAAATTGCAGGCCTGCCCTCAAGGGCCATTTTTAGGTCACTTGTCTGCATTTTAATATTACATTTTTTTTAGAGAGAGTCTCCAAGTTATTAGGTTGGGAGGGAAGCCAATTTGCAACCATGACATCAATATCCAGGGGGTTCAATAAATGGGAACATAACAACACTTGGGACAGAGTCAGGGTGAAAAGGTGTAACACCACGAACTGTGGTATTGTAACTCCGTTTTGCAATTAAATGACTGAATGACATAAACCTTCACTTTTAACATGTTTAAATACTAGGAAATTTGCTCTTGAAATCTCGTATCTTTTAAGACACGGAAAGAAGTAGGTACATGTGTATATGACTTAAATTATGGTACTTCTTGCATTCACTTTAAAATTCAATTACTGCATAGATACATACAGATGTGTTTTGTCTACCTATGGGCAAGTTTGATAAGATGCCAGCATCACAATTTTATGTTAGCCATTCTGCACAGATATTAGTCATGTGTAATTGTCAGTTTCTTGCACGGTGTTTTGCTTCTTCTCAAACTAGCAATTTCTTTTCTTCTCACATGTGTGGGTCTGTCTTCCACTGGTGTGCATTATCTGAATTGTAGAGATATAGCATTTTTACTGACTTAGTTAAAAGAGGCATTTACAAGGGAGATTTCAAAATATTTGAAAGTACCTTGTCTTTCATCACTGCTGTAAGGATTGCTTGAATATGAATCTCTTTTATGTGAAGAGTTTGAAGAATGTTGTGTATGGCCTTTAAATACCTTGCTAGGCAAAGATGCGCTTTCTTCTCTGACTCAGAAAA
This sequence comes from Phoebastria nigripes, assembly GCA_035582835.1. NCBI lineage: Eukaryota > Metazoa > Chordata > Aves > Procellariiformes > Diomedeidae > Phoebastria > Phoebastria nigripes. The sequence goes on from JAYKAV010000633.1 coordinate 1,625,919, forward strand.
TGTCAGCAGCAGATTTTGTGAATCTGTACCTATTTCTACATATTGTTCATCTCAGGTCAGAGAACAGCACTGGTGGAGTACTCTTGCTTTGGCTGTTCTGGCTGCTATCATTGTATATTGAAAAGAACTGGGTATATTCTAAAACAATCCATTGTTTTTGACATGCAATTTGTGCACATTTTACTTTTAATTGGGTTTTTGACCTGAAAATAAATGAACCAAATAGATAGGTACCTAGGTACTGAGAAGCAGTTTTCCTATATGCTTGTTGCAGGTGTCTCTCTTGTCAGGCTTATTCATGAGGATGTGCCTGTTCATTTGATTCAATATTCTGTTCTCCTGTTATTTTCCTCCTAAAAGCACTGTAACCTCCATTCATCAAGTCTAAGATTAGCCATCTACGGCTTTTCCAAAAATACCTAGAGCTACACAGTTGCTGTTGAATCAGAATTAGAATAAAACCTTCTTATAATGCTTTCTCTTTTATATTCAGCACCCTCATTTCCATCTTTCACAGCTAAATCGGGTTATTTAGATTACAGCAAGGTCTGAACCAACTCAGATGAACAAAATTGTCTACAGAGCCTATTTACATTTCTTTAATGAAACACTACGTTGGCTTTGTATTAAAAAGATTTTTTTTAAAAAACAAAAACCTGAATGTGATAAGCATAAAACTATTGTGAAGTAAAGATAAGCTTAAAACTGAAGCTAGTTTTTGAAGAAAAGAAAAAAAAAAGATAATGCTTTCAGAGCTTGATGTAGATGACGGTTAATTAAATGACATGTTGCAGTGGTCACTTTATATAAAATTCAGAACAGTTCCACAGTGGTATTTGAAATACTTATTCTAACCACTGCAAATTACCGTCACCAATTCAACTGCAGCTGTGATAAAACATTTGTAAACACCAGGCTTGTTTTAAAAAGTAACAAATATATGCACACCTGGAATCCAATATCTGTCGTGTTCCCATAAGGAAGCTGTGGTGCAAACCAGCCCCTTCCCACACACCACTGGGATAGCAGGAGCCATGGAGTGACGCCAGCTCTGCCGCTCGTGCATCTCAAGTTGCCAAGAGGAGGGCATCAGGTAGCTGGCATTGCAGGAAGTGCCTGGCGATCGAGCTATCCATTTAGGACATATCAGATCTCTTTATTGTATTTTCACAGTGCAAAATAAGCCAAGATCTGATTTTTTTTTTTTTTTAATTTTACACAGCCATGGAAGTGGAGCCCAAATCTGAATCAACAGTATTTCATTGGCTGGTAGATGGTAGCCAAAATATGGCCCTTTGATTTTGTCTTTAGTGACAATAACGTCCTTTCCATATGTGGAACACCTACAGAATGAATTTAAATGAGGCTGTCATTCTTTTTCATAAGAAGTGAATATTATCTCTCTGTGCATGAAGAAGGAAATCCTATAGCTCAGGCTTTAGGTCTGTGTTTTTCCAACCTCTACTCTCATGATGAAAAAGAGGTACCTGCCCAGTCAATCTCTAAAACCAGGGAAAATTTTAATTTTATTTAGTCCATCCTTTTAATTATGCAGTAATTGACAGAGTAGGAGGTTTCTGACATTGTGAAAATGTGACATGAAAATATTTGATTTGTGAAAAATAACCTGCCATTTACAAGGTAGTTTAAAAACCAGACAGTTCAGAACAGATGCTATATGGTGATACTCTTTTCAAAATGCCATCTCTCTACTGTCATGCTCGCTGTGCTGCTTTGGTGAGCAAACAAGAAATGTTACAAGTGCAGCTGATGAGCAGGCAGAGATCATGCATCAATGAGACTGAAGCAGTATTTATCTCTGGGTTAATACAATACTGAAAAATTAAAATCTAGCTTCACAAATAACTGTTTGAGAGGTAATGAGTCATTCATCAGCAGTCTGCTGATGACTGACTGTGCAGCTATCAGGTGTGGATTTACAGAAGGCCCTAGGATAGCCATGCTAAATAACAAGGTTTTTATTTATTATAACCTGAAATATCTCTTAAAGGCAATGTCTGACTGAGTTGTCTATATTATCCCTTGTTACTGTCATTTTAGAACCTCTGGGGTTTTAAGGTTTTTTTTTTTTCCTTTCAAAGTACCTCAATGTAAGTGTCTTACAACAATCTCAAAGATTTTTACAAACACATATTATTAATAAATGATACGTATATCATTTTATACCAGTAGACATCAAAATAATCCTCAGAAGAGAGAATTGTAATCCTCATCTCTTACATGGGGAAAAATAAGGCTTGGAGCTATGATCTGTCTCAAGCTAAGAGGAACGGATGCAGCTGACAAACCAAGAGAGTCTTGCCACCTACTGCTGGAGAGATGCTTTGTATCCCAACATGCTCAAGCAGTGCTCTTGAATAGCTACTTATTTCTCAGTCATACACTAGCTGAAACAATATACAAGAGGAAAAGCCAAAATCAGTCCATGTATAGGTAGGCAGACAGCTTGCACTTGTTAGGAATTTAGCCCTAGTTTGTCTATTGATAAAACAAGATTCAAACTCAGAAATACTTACTGGCCTCCTCTTTGGGGTGGTATTTCTTGCATTGCAGTAAGGCGATTAGTATGTATGTCAGATTTTTTGGGCTTTTTTGTATTGTGTTGTTGAAGCTCCTTGTGTGGTCAAATTATGTGACCAGTTCAGAGTTGCTGTAAAAGCCATAGCTGCCTTTAACCCAAGGGATTATTGCTTAATCACACGAAGACTGAATTTGGTCTGCACAAAAATATGATCCATGCAAAACAAGGCACATGTTCACCTAGGACTGAAGTCCAAGAGGAGCAACCAGGTTATGACACAGGGGAGAAATCACTAATTAAAACAGAATTATAACATAGCCTGGAAATACCTCTGGAAACATATTTGACCTTCATCTAATTGGGTCCAAACACTGAGGTCTGCACTGGTTTCTTCAGAAGAGATTTTAACAGTCCTTCTCTGAAGGCTTACCAAGCCATGAAAATAGGGAGGTAAAAAGAAGTACCCCCACACTAAAACCTTGGTTTGTTCACATTTTGGCATCATTACTTGTCTATATGATTATTAAAGATGTACTTGGTGCTTTACAGACATGCAGTGTCATTATGAAGGCAGGCTTTGTCAAACTTTGACTCGTCAGATGTTTCACATCTGAAAACTAGCAAATACCAGCCTACTTCAACCACGAAATAGTTTGCCTTTTTTTTTTTTTAAAAAGGCTGGTAACTAAACTGTCCAGAAACTGGATCAACAGTCTATAACCTCCAGGGACAATGCCTTTTTGGAGCTACCTAGCTGCCTGGCAGTTGGCTTGCTGCCAGGCAGACACAGAAAGTGTCTCTCCACCTTGAACGACAAACGATTCTCTTATAGAGCCAGCGAACTTCAACCAATTGCTGCTATAGATTAATATAGAGGGCTAGTAAATGGGAGCTGATGGTCATGCAGATGAAGGCAGAAGGCCCAAAATGGTGAACTGTACTTCTAGCACGGAAATAATTCAGTCGCCCTAATCAGGCTTTGCGGATGCAGAGCTATCCAAGGTCTGCAACATCTCCTCAGCTGAAGTCCATAGAAAGCTTATTTATAGTGAATAAGAGTTCTGAGTTGTTCATGTTTACAGACTTTCATCTGATAGAGCTTAGTGTATTACCAGCCTCCAACTTTCCAAATCTTGAATTTCCTGGCTGGTGAACTATTAAAATGCAGATTAACTAAACTTCAAACAGATTTATTGCAGATGGCTCCTGCAAAATCCTTTTGGATTACCTGCCTCTGGACATCATTTCCTAGTCTGTAGGGGTTCATTAAGGACAGATTTAAATGTGTTAGCTGGGAAAAGGCCAGCAGGAAGAGTATGTTGAAAATTATTCATATTATTATGCTTGATCTAGTGATACAGACTTACCTTTTACGAACTCTTAAGTTTCTCATTTGCAATAATGAATAAGACATGCAAGCATGCCTCGTGTATCATGGCTTTGTTTAAGAGTGTGTTTCATAACCTTTGAGTTATTTGTGGCTAAGAAGGTAGCTTGTGCTGAGAGTGCAAAGAGAAAAAACAATAGCCGCAATGTATGCCCCTCAGTTCTCAGCTGCAGCAACTTTCTATTTTCCTCTGAGGAGAGCCTTGAGATTCAAAACATAGCCATGAAGCATTTTGCTTTGCTTCTGCCATCTAACCTGTTTCAAAATACAATTAGCCTGGGGTTAGATCTAAGGTTTATTTCATTATGCTTATAAAAACAAAAGTAGCGATGTTTAGTCTTACATGATTCACTAATTGTACTGCCACTTGTTTTTTTACAAATTGGCTCCAAAGCTCTTAAGTTTTTTTGGAGATGTATTTAATCTAAATTTATGCAAGTGCACTGTAATGACTTCTCCTTCAGACTACAAGGGGTTTTTAATCACTTTCAACATTTAGTCCCTGACTGGGCAAAGCACTTAAATCTAAGTACTTGGGTGCTCAAACTACTCCCTGAATCAGGTCTGAGGGCTAAATGCTGAATTCTCGGTTGCCTCAGGTTTTTAAACAAAGTGGAAGTGCAGCCCTGTGAACAGGCATCATCTTGAAGCTATTTAGCAGATATGCAGTAAATTGGAGCCCTCAACGGGTCTGGCAGTACCATTTGAGCAGCAGAAGCCAGGGTCTTTCTTGAGCTCAGCTATCTCCCTGCCTGTGTACCACTTAAATGGCACACTCTTGCCTCTAGATTTTATTCCGTACTTACACAGGCTAAATATAGAAGTCCTCCTAAGTTGTTTGAAAATGCTTTCCACTTCGGATCTCTAAATGTCTTATTCATTATTGCAAATGAGAAACTTAAGAGTATTTTGACAGTGTCAAGCATACAGTCCAAATACTCTTCATAAGAGCCTGATCCAATTTACTTCGACTTCGCTGAGTACCGAAGCCAGTTTCAAACTACACCTATTTCCAAGCTGAAGCAGCATATTTCATTGACAAGGACTTGCCAGAAAAAGCTGCCAAGCACTGGGTGTTCAGCCCTTTGGACTGTAGACTAACTTGTCTACGAGCTGGCTATAGTCTAACAGATACATTTCAAATATTGAACCCTGGTCTCCACTGATGAAAATTTAGTGCATTAAAGAGTGACACCAGTTTGTTCCTCTGACTAGTGCTGACCTCACACCTGCTTCAACAGTTTTGTATTCAGTCGCTGTGTGCTGGAAACCAAATTTTCAACCATGTTTCCTTCTAAAATGTGCTCCTCCAGTCGTGCGAACAGATGTTTTTGCAGCTACACTTGTGCAGGTTAACAACCACAATAGTAAAGTGCATGCGGGTTTTAGAGTTTATCCCCTTGAGCTTTCATAAATGCTCTTTTCAGGCTCTAATAGCATTGCTGATGTGTGTGTGCAGGTGTCAGTTGTGTTGAAGTACGCTTRCAGGCATTCATGGCTGCACAGGATTGATGAACATGGCAACTGGGGGTTGAATAGCAGGTGCTGAACAACTACCCTTTTTTCTTTTGGTTTTTATTTTTCTAGAACTCTTTAACTGACTGCAGAACTATTCAATTGTATTACAAATACAGCTATTTTTCATAGCATTATAAGCATAACTATCATGATTGCAGTTTTAATCTGCCATGGATTTGATCTCACCATCTAACAAAAAAGAAAAGTTTTATTAGAGGCATTTTCTAATAATGTATTTTTAATCCTAGATGTCTGCAAACAGGAGCTATTTGCCAAATTCTAACTGGTAAACAGCACGAATGCTTCATATGCTGTAGCCACTTTCAAAAGATGCTGCCAAGGTACATAATGCATCAAAGTTTGCATTGAAAAAGGAAAATCAATCAGTTCAGATACTGTTTCAGCCTGAAGCTTGTTGTCATGCTTGAATGTTTGCTTGCTTTCTGAAAAGGTTGGGAGCCATCTCCTCTCCTGGTTTGGGAAAACTGGCATGACTGAGCCCTTCTCTAATGGTTATGTAACCCCTGGAGAGCCCAAGATCTCTGTTATTTTACTTTGAGTGAATGAAGAACAGTAGATATACAAACGTCAGTAGGAACGGACAAGAACTACCAATCAGAGTAAACTCTGGTAACTTGGTCTGGTTACGTAACGGGTTGAGTTAACTTTGTTGTCTCTGGAAATAAAGGGAGGCATGAAGGGGAGGTTTCCTAGATAGGCAGTTCATGACAGAAAATGCAAAATTCTTCAGCAAACCCTGACCCTTGCTTCTAAGGCCTTATTGAAATCACATCAACATCCTTTATAAAAAATGCCTTTTTTTAGAGATCTATATAGAGGATCTGAAGCATATTGTGCACTCACATTCCAGGTTCTCTAACCTTCTGCAATAATTGGCAGCTAGCCTGCTTCAAGGATAAAATTTATAAAGCAGAGAAAGCCTCCCATATGCTGCCCTTTTAAGGAAAGTCTTCTCATTACTGGAAGGCAGGAGCACAGTGATGGTAAAATACTGTAAGGTTCATTTATCAATCATGCTATCAGCAAAGCTGCAGAAACACAGAACTAGAGAAATTAGACAGGGAAAAGCTCTATTTTTCATCTTCATCTCCCTATTTCCACCAATGCAAAACTTTCTGGTGCTTTATGTCTCTTAGTTTTAAAAGTTCAGATCAATGAGGTACGCCACCATTTCTCTCAGGAAACTTTCCCTCATTTTTAGCAGTTCTCATAACCAAGAAGTATATTTGTTACCTATTCTTATTTTGGTGCTATTATGTCTAGTGATAACCTTATGTGGCAACCTGAATAATTCATACTGTAATGTACCTGTCATCCCTAGGGTGTTTTTTGACCAAACTATATTCATTTTACCTTGTGTTGTTTACCCACTTTTTAATCTTCTCCAAACGCTTCCCCTTCAGCACCTTATCATTTTTGTTTCTCTTTTGTGAGCTTAGTCCCATTTGTTTTTCCTTTGTATTCCAGATAAGAAAGACAGACTGTGACACCTGGGTTGTTTGGTACCTTTCAACTGCTAAACAAGTGCTGAGCTGCATTTGCAGAAGCATCACTTGTGGCTGCTATATAGCAATGCAAACCTGTGATGGACTTAACTGGGGTAGAAGTGGAGAAATCTCTAACATCATTATCCTATCTTCTCCTGTTTCTCCCCAGGTTTAGCAGTCTGCATTTTTTCTGAAGCTAACCTTTCTTCACAGTGTTTTTATACTCTCTGCCTCTCTTTTATTGCTGCTGTGTTCACAATCCCCTTTCCTTCTTAGTGTCATTGGTTAATTTAACTGATCTTCTTCCTTCTTCTCTATTATTTGTCAGGGTTTTAAATGAGGTGCTAACCCTATTTTTTGTGATGCTCCCTTCAATACCCTGTACCCCCAATATGGTTCCCAAAATCAAGAGCTCAGTCCATGTCAATTTATGAAATCTTCAGGTCATGTAGGAAGCGTCTGAATGAAAGAAGCAGACAATCATAAGCAAGGAACAAAATCTGATAAACAGCATTCAATAATCTCAAACAAATACAACTGTCAGCTCTATGTTGATGAATCACAGATGTACCTCTCTATTCCCAGCTTCTTGATTTCCCCTTCCTGATTCTCAACACTAATTATCGGGAGAGTGAGAGGTTTGTTACTTTATCCTTGCAGCTTCCTTCTGTTTCTAACAAAAGTATAAATACATTGCTAGTCTTCTAATGTTTCATTTGTTTTGGAGTTTCTTCCCACTAAATAGTTGCAGTATTCTTTCCATTTAATGAAACGGTTTCAGCTTTCTCTCCTGTTTAATGGGTTGGAAATTAGCAGCGAACAGGAATAGTCCATTGCTTTGGTCTGTAGTTTAGGATATCTGTGAGAAGAAAAGGAAATACTTTTCTGTCTGCAGACTCAGGAATGGTCTTCATTTTGCTTTTGTAATTTCATTTAGAGTACAAGGCTTAGTAAATTAAAACAGATTCAGTTCAGCAGAAGGCAATGTTGTTCAAACGCTATAGCTTTTTGTTTTCCCAGACAAATATTATTTTTCAAAACTTAGGTTTTAGCTTGTGGGGTTTTTTTTTCCCCCCTCAAATTTACTTACATTTATGGTTAGCAATCTATAAGGTCTAAGAGGATTTTATGTAAGTTAGGTAACCACAYGTAGACTTCTGCATTCTGATTCTTTTGTTGTTCTTATTATAGTGTAAATAAGACATTTTTAGATGGCTGTTAGTGTTGTATTRTGTCATACTAATTGATTAGATTGTGGTTTTCTAAGTAATATACAGTGGTCTTTAAAGGGTATATGCAACACCATAAGAATTTGTATGTTTTCCAGATAAGTCCATTATATGGAGTCACGCATGTAGGATAAACAGGCAGCACAAGTAGGCTTTATCAGCGTAGGGCCCCCAAGGGTTGCACACAACACAAGAAAATCCAATTAGAGCCGCAGGGAGTTTTTTCAATCTCTTAATCGGCATTGCAGCACTGCAGATGGATATTATTGCCCACTACTTAAACTTTATTACTCCATTTTTCTGTCTGTAGCCCTTCGCCTTGCCAACCCACCTTGAAGAGACGGCAGGCAGAACCATATAATACTTTTTATTACCTTGGCATCTGCACTGTTTTGTCACATGAAAGATAAGTAAGACTGTGACAACAAAGATGAAGCCGGCAACCCCTTAAGTTGGTTTTACAAGTGCGGTTTTGCCCTGCATCCCAGTCACAAGAGCTAGCAGATCCTCCTGAACAACACTTCACCCGTCCTTAATGACTGTAAACAGAATTTGCAAGACCAACTTTTTTTTAAGGCTAATGCTTTTAAAAGAGGAGGCAGGATGATCTAGGGCAAAGGAGCAGGTGTTGGCTGCATTCGAGCTCGGGTTTGCACGGAGGTATAGATTCATTGTGTGACCTTGCATTGAGTCACTTGACTTCCAGTGTTTCAGTCGTGCTATAAAATTGACTAAAAGCAGGACTTAAACCAGACATTGCATCCTGGGTAAATAATATACTCAGAGAAAACATATAGGAGGAGGGGATTATGGTTTTGTATCTTAAAATACCTTTCCTGACAGAGAGGGTGGTTTGCTATGGATGAATAATCTGTTAGCATAAATTACTGTTATTTTCAGTGATGGCTTACCAGGTATATGTATCAAAGAGTGATACAGTCTGCTTGATTGTATGGTACATTAACTTTGCCAGAATGCATTTATTATATTTAAAACCTGCTAGGTACCTGCAGTGGGAACAAAGATTGTATAATTATTTTTTCTTTAGCTTGTGGGAAACCGAATGCTTTGAATATAAAAGATTCTAGGGGTGAAAAGTTCATTCTGTTCACCCCTCCATGGTGAGCGTATAGTCAAAAGGTAATCTGATTACTAATTTGAAAACAGATGAAGGAAACCAATATAGTGATGAAATAACTGCTACTTCCATTTCTGCCCTTTGTATTATTGGAAATAGTAAATAGATGCAATAGCTGAGCTGTGAAGCAAATCTTTCATTATTTTATAATAAGCATCTTCTCCAATCAATTAATCACTCTGGAATAAATAGCTTCAGGGTTTTGATTTTAAAACATATACGCAAGATTTTGCTGCAACAGCAATAAACAGCAGGAAATGTACCAATTTTCAATCCCTGTTTTAAATGAGGAATGCAGAGTCTATGAAATTAATGGAAATATCTTCATTAAGTTCATTGGCTTCATTGCCACGTCTGTCCTTGAAAGCACCGCAAAATCCCCATGAGCAAATTCATAGGAAGTGACAGATAAAGGTTTCAATTTTGGATGGCTTTTCCATACAGGTCTTGGGTAAGTTCATTCTTACATCCCAACTCAGTTACTTTATTATCTGATCTCTTATCTTTTATATGATAACAACTGTGCCTCCTTATTTACTCTGTTTTGTACATCGGTCAATACCTGCTCTGTCTAGGTGGGGAAAATGTGTCTGTATGGATACTGTGATATGCAGAAAGCTGTCCGATCTTTATTTGTCAACAGTGAAATTCGTTGATCCTGATATATAGATATATATTAAAAAAAAAAGTTAAACTCACCACTACATTTTGAAAGCAGAGAACAACTTGCTAGTTCCACAACTCCTCCTATGCTTGGAACAAGATAAGGGATTAAAGTTATACATACTTAAAATGTAAGAAGCCTGAAGCCCCCAAGCAATAGCAAGCCAAAGACGACAGTTAAGTTCTGTGATCTAGACATGGACATTGTCCTTTTCTCTATGAAGTGAGGTACAACCCACAATATCTGTGAGCTTATCAGAAATAGCTTTTAAGTCACCTAGAGCACTGTGAATGCAAAAGTACCAATGAAAATAATGGCCATATAGTTACAAATAGTGATGTGTTGTACTGCACAGGGGTCCAAACAAACTTGCTTTTCTTCTGTCTAAGTTTTTGACTGTCCAGCTATAGCATTCTTTTACKCGACATTTTTTTAGTACATAGCACCTTTTCTCCGTGCTCTGTATCTATTTTGACATCGTTCTGGGAAGAAGGACAAAGGTAGAAGGAAGCATAAACTCTCCTACATGGCCAGTTCCCAACAGCTATCAGGAAGTATTTACAGTATTAAAGTAAATATTTTTCATACCTTGCACAGCATTATTTGTGTTCAGTCACTTTTAGTGTGAGATGTAACATGATGTTGACTATGATGTATACATATTGTGAAACAATAGCACAGCAGTATTTAAAAATGGTTTAGAATGAAGCAGACACCAATATATGTGTTTTAGTTTTTAACACATATAACTAATGACACAGGGAAACTTAATATAAACTATGTATTTAAAGAATTGGAAAAGTATTGAGAGTATCGGGAAAAAAAATCAGTTCAAGGTTTGATCAGATCCAGCTCCGTGTAGACTGTGATAGCTGGATCTTGACTTAGTGACAGCAGAGGGGAGCACAGTATTCCAGCCACTGTAATGCTTTTAAATGGTCTTCCATAATGCTGTTAAATAGTCTTCCAAACTTACAGCAATGAATTTTAATTCTGAGGAGAAGAAAGAAGGATACAGTAGAAGTTCTAGTTTCTATCCTAGAAAGAAATATATTGTCTTAAAGTTACTGAGACTAGTTCTAAACATTTAGGGACATATTCTACTTATTTCTTAAATCATATGTGATTTTTCCGTGAGAATTAGCAAAACATTTTCAAAATTAATATTTTGAAATTACGATTCATCATCTTCTTTGAATTTGACTGATGGATCACTGAAAAGCAAAAACCATGTGGTACCTTTTGTTCTGATGGAGGAAAACAGCAATGATATACAGAATGGTACTAAAGGAGACTGCTAGTCATTGAGCCACTCTCTTCCTTTCTATAGTCTATGTCGTCAGCCCATCACTGCTGTTTTCAGAAGTTAACAAATGAAAAGAGATGAACTTTCTTTCTTCAGTAACTGTCTCGTGAGTAAAGAACAAGAACATAAGTACTTTAACTGTCAAGTGATGTTCCACACCATTGACTACAAATACAAAGTTATGCACATGTTACGTTAGAAGCTGAGAAATCATATAAAGATTAATCAAGCCAGTACATCAACTCATTGTATCACACTGATCCTCCACTGAAAACAGCTGGTATTTTGCTAGCAGTACATTGCCAGAAATGGGACATGATTCTATATTGCAGTGTCAGAGATGCCTTTGTTAACTGAAACAATCCTCRGAGTCAGCAGAATTAATGTTGAGTATAAATACATTTTCTGACAAATCTCGAGCATACCAAGAATGCAATCCGTTGCAATCTAGCAGATGCGCTTTACATTCAGTAACTTTGTCAGGATGTTGCTTGAGATCTGATGGTAATTACTGATGTGTCATTTGGGGTGTGTTGTTGAGCAAAGTCTATTAAAACTCAATTTATTTCATCAGTTAGCACCCAACTTACATTATACAGTATGTTAAAAGAACATTCACACTGGAATTTTAAAGGTGGGCATGTAGTTGCAAAAAATCTTCAAAATATAATGGCACAATAATTCTCCAGCTATTTCATTGCTTAAGTCTACCAGATCCTATTTCTGGCCTCGTAATGCAGAGGCAGGTTCGACTACCTCTTCCACCACAGCTTTCTTCTATGATCTTGGGTGTGTCACTCCCCTCTTAGTGCTATGTCTCCTTGTTCCTATGAACCAAGTATTACTACTACCTTATTATTCAAAGTGAGGATAAAAACATAACATACTATAAACCATCCTGATTCCAGAGTAATTCAGGGCAACGTATAAATGTCATAGAAAGGAAGAACAGTAATAGACCATTTATATTTTGTTCTCTCAACCTGCTCCCTTAAGGAGCAGATCATGACTGAAATCAGAGTAGACCTTGGGACTTGAGCTTGCTTACGCACCATATGGAAATGTCTGACTTAGAGGAGGGAGAGATGGGAGATGTTGTGCAAGGAGGTGCAGCAAGGAGGTGCTCCAGGAGAACAGGGTATCCTCTAACTGGCTACTGCAGGTTTTGTGAAACTTTTTTTTTTTTTTTTTTTTTTTAAGATTATGATACTGCAACAGCATGGGCAGAAATCTGCTCCTCTTAGGCTACTGAGAAACTGTGAGTCATGTTGGTTTAAAAAACTCTCTTTTAATACTATTTCACCTTCCCAACTTTTCCACGTGTTGATTCCTTTCCTTCGCACAAAGCCTAAGAACACCCTTTGTTACCTCTCTAACGTAGTTAAGCCTAGGGCTGTGGTGAAGTTTTAAGCCTTTTACAATAATAACAGCTAAAATCACCTGGTATTACCTACTGTCTGCGATCTTTCTTTTCAGATGAGGTGGTCTTTAGTCATATGAGTTCATACCTCCTGCCTTCAATTGGTGTACGTGAATGAGGTTTACTGACATAGTCCTGGCTTTATTTACCTTCCATAGGTAATGATACTTCTTGGCCTGGAATGAAACATTTTCCCATTGTAAATAACACAGACACCATTGTACTGTCTGTGCAAAAAATATTGGTTTTAGTGACAGGCTTTGCATACATAACGTAATTCTTTGAAGGCCCAAATTCTGCGACTTTTCTCCTATTGAGTGTATCTTCCTATACAATTAAGGAGGTTGTTTTCAGTTATTTAAGAGAAATAAGTGCAGGAGAATAGAGCCTTAAGAAATGAACATTAGTTATCCCAAAAGGGACCTAGTGACAATGGAAGCTTAAAAGGGTCTACACAGTTTAATTCATGCACCATCTGTTTTTGGGAAAATTAGCACAGATTAGATTTTCCAACTCATCTGAGACAAGAAAGTGCCTTTAGAACCTGTAGTATTTGGTTAAGTGTTAAAAACAAATTAGCACCATTTTACTTACTGCGTGAATACTGTGCATATTAGTTCACTTTGTAGTAAGCTATAAGAATTGTAATGGCAAAATAGAAAACTGATGCCTCTGAGCGAGCCACTCTTTGCCGTAATGTTTCTTAGCTGCCTCATAGATGTGCTTCACATTCTTGTCCTGAGCACTGTTTTGTTAGACATGACCATTTTGTATAAATTCAGTTCTTGCTCAGGACTGAGAATTTGTTCCCTGTGACCTCTGACTCGTGTTCCTTCTCTCACTTTGGCTGCAAGTGAGTGTTGTAAGCTTCAAGACACCTAATTTCATCCAAATGTGAGTAACTGAAGAGTATTACCCTCCCCATAAAAGAATCCTCCCACTCAAAGACCATGTAATTGTATTGTATCAAAGTATTACTTTATAATTGTAGAGTAGCTTTCAAAAAAGTGTTAGATTTTAAAATCCATGACAGAAACATGAAATAATTTAGGTTTTGTGGTTTTTAGGTTCCTCACTTTGCTACTTACCGGGTTTCTGTATTCTTATGGCAAAAAGGTGAAACTAGCCATGCTAGATGAAGCTGTTATGTGGTAGTCTCCAATTAGGCAATATTGAATAACTGGCTTCCTACTGTGGACCGAATATAGGGGCAGTAAATGCAAGGTTAGCGGCTTTAACAGTATATTTACCTCAGTTGGACACTGGTTTTCTTTCACTGTATTTGTTGCAGAAATCTTTAAATGTAGAGCAATCTCAGTTATTGGGAGCTGCATGGCATATGTACACACATTTTTCTTTTCAAAGACTTCCAGAATCTTACTTCAGCTTCCAGTCATCTCACATACTTAATTATCTGAAACATCAATTATTTTCTGCTACCCGTTAAATATTACTTAGTTTAGCCACTTTGTTGATGCTGTATATTTGATGCAGTATCTATGAATGCACTTACTAATGTCGTGCTTTTACATACCTCAAAAGATGAAGGGCCTGGAATCACACCCTTGCTTGGTTTGAACTGACAAATTTTCTTGACTTCTCTAGAATTAGTTAGATTTAGAATAGCAATAAGCCTGGCCCATCTGTAGATGGGTATATGCATATTTTCAGATGATGTAGTGGTAGTGCATATGATACTCACTGTGGAGTGGAATGAAAGGATGCCACATCTTATGGAAAGCTAGAGCTCTGCATTTAGTTGAGGCTACAGTAGGCAATCTTTCAAAGAATTCCCTAATTGTAACAAAACAGAGTAAAAAAAATTGCCTTTCAGCAACTGAATAAACATTTGAGATCATTATTGGAAACAGGACAGGCATTTTTGTGTTGGTACTTTATTGGTGAATGAAACTTTATTTAGTGAAGCCTGAAGATCAACATGCTGATAGCATGTGTCTGTGTGTGCACACGCGTATAAAGTATTTCTTACTAATACTTTTAAAGGTATTTCAGCTTTGCTTTTGTGATTTCAAGATGCTAACTGAAAAGCAAAACTCAGAGTACTACAACATTTGTTCTTTTGGTACTCCAGAAGCCCACTTTGAGTTAATCAGTGATTTTTCACAGACGACATCTAATCTATAAGTATAAATTACTTCGCACTCTTATTATGCCTTAATTGAAGTGCACCAATGTGAAATTGCAATGGATGGAGCTGCAGTGATTCTAGCCTCAATTAACTTTGGGTGGATTTGAGGCTTTTTTCCTTCCTTTTCCTTGAACTAAGGACGATTCTTTGACATCTTGTATTTATTTAAATTGTTGCTAGAAAAGTTAGGGGATATGTATGTGACCAGGTATTTTATAAGACTGCTCTGAAAAGACACACAGGAGTTGTGCGTATGATTTATATATCAATACATATCTTTTATGTCCTACTGTTTTGTGTAGCAGCTGTACAGTCAGCAGTGGCCAAATCCCTCAGGATTCTGCTGGGGAGGAATAGTTTAATAGCAATCATTTTTTTTTTTTTTAAATGGCAGTTACCATCTCTGTAACAGCTACCCTCATCCCATTCTTGACTTTTCCTCAGCTCCCTGCCTTTAGAACACAAAATATGTGTTGCAGGACAGTAAAATCATTGTGAAGAGATAAAGTACCTTGCCCTATGAACAGGAAATTCAGACGCAGCAGAAAGCAAAAATTGTACTAGGAGAGGCAGGATGCCATGTAAGAAAGGAACAGGCACATGGTGATGCAGTTAATTCTTAGTTACTTCRCATTTTACCAGAACTGATAGATATTTACCAGAAAATTAAATTTGATGCCTCTGTCTAGGCATATATGCTCTTACAAATGTTTCTGGTGTTAATAGCAACGAAAACAGTGTAAGAATCTCGCTAGCACAAGCCTGTGTATGAAGATGGTTGTTTGCAACATGTTTTTGTTACAGACCTCTCAGAGTTTTCCCTAGTGGCTCAGACGGTCATAAAGTACATTTGAGTTTGCTCTTAATTGGTTTGCTTTTCTTAGTGATCTTTGGCCCCTGAGTAGTCCACAGACTTTTAGAGGTCCATAGGTATAAGTGGAAAACCTGCTATATTTCTTAGCTTTCTCACTGTTGGACAAGTCCTTTTCTCTGGGTAAGAATAGATTCAGCATCTATGCCATCGTAAACACAAATGGCAGCTGCAATAACAAGCCGTGATATATAACCTGATGTGCTATAATTATGGTGGTGTTGCAGTGTGCTCCAACATGCCTCACTTTACAATTCAAACTGAAACTGGGTTGCTGCTTTTTCTACTTACCTCTTCTTATCAGAAGTTATTCTTACATGCAGGCTAAGATAGCCACAAATACAGTGTCTTCAGTAAGACAAATATGCCTCTAGGTGTTTAAAGGGACAGAGCAGAATGTCATCTTTCTGATCACTGTGCTACTGCTGCGTATTGTATTGCAGCAAGGAAACAGATGCGGATGCGATGCCACAGGTAGGTCAAGGAGTTGGTCAACCACATAGGGTGTAGAGAGCATGGCAGATTGTTATCACAGGGTATTGCCAGGTATTCCTAAGGATTTGTCAAGCGATAAATTCATTGTGTGCCCCCAAGTATATTTCAAAGAGTGTAGTGGACACGTATATAAATTCACATGAACAACAGAACTCCCAGAATAATGTTGATACTGATTAAATAAGATTAAGCTTTGCAAAAAGAGAAGGGAAGAGAAGAGGAAAGGGAGAGGAACAGAGAAACAAGGAAGGTAGAAAAGCTTTATTTTTCAGGCTTTCTCAAAACTTATTTAAATTCCCAGTACATTTAAAGGGTCTATCATCTGCACTGATCAGGCTACAGAAGTCAGATCTTGATTATTTAAGTCTCATATGTTGTTTAACTCACACATTCAAAAGCGAGAAGGCATTTTTGTGATGATCTGCTATGACCTCTACCTGTATTATACTGTTCATAAAACTGTCCTGAATTAAATCTTAGCTGAACAGGGACGTATTTTTAGAAAGGACTCCAGTTCTGATTTAAAAATGCAAGTGATGACATAGTGAATGCAGTTCTTCGTAAATTGGTCCAATGGTTAATCTTTTCTATTTATTTTCAAATAAGGAGATCTGAGTTCACAGTAAATTAGCACCATAATTTCTGTGTTCTGATTGAAAGATTGCACTTTCAAATAGCTGCTAGGCTTCTGACTAGTGATTTGCATATACAGTTTTACATGAAGATTTCTGACTTCCCTTTCATCAGCTCATAGAATATATATTAGCATTGATTGAACCCTCATTGCAAATCTCAACACTGTGAAGAAGTATCAAAAATTATGGTGCTGTCCCTCTCAATGGAACTCGTAATTATGATTTTTTTATTTCTAAAATATGAATTTTCCCTTCTAGTGAAATTAAACCCATACTTTCTCTCATCCACATACATATGCAAAATTCTGAAAAACTGCGTGGTATTACTGAAAACTTATATACAACCAGAATGACCATTATAAAGCAAGGACGATTTCCAGGTGTAAGTTAGAAAAAGTGTTCTCTGGCATGTAACAATCAATTAAAATGTACTACCTAAAAGATGCTTTTGAAAGCTGAATCTGAACTACATGTAGTTTTAAGTAGCTGCACATGTTACACAGCTCATTATATAGCAAAAATTTCTCTAATATATTGGTTAGAAAGATCTTGAAGTACCGTCTGGGCTGTCTTGAGGTAATGAACTCATTTTGCCCAAATCTTGAAGGAAAATGGAAAGCAGACTTTTTTATGGGGTCAATTTTGATTTTTAAAGCCTTGCACATTAAGAACATTGATATTTGTTAACGCTCCACTAGAACATGTTTTCCAGGTTTGTAGCTGCTGCCTTTAATTGTATCATCTAAAGTTAAAAGTTTTGTCATATTGCATGAAAGACTAGCATATCTTAATGCCTTGTTTCTGATCTTGCTACTGAAAATGGGGATGCTGAAAGACCATAGTAAAGGACAGATATTTGATGCAATGTGCTGTGGGCTACTTAATTTTGCATATTGCACTACTTGAAGTAAGTAGGACTGGAACAGCTGTACACTCAATCCTGGTGAAGACAAGAATCTCTCCCTCGGGGCATCGCTTTCTTCTACCAAGTAGGAGAGTCAAGTGATGGCTTTGGCTATGGACTTTTCTGTTCTCTCATGTAGTCTTTCCTTATCATTTGGGCTTTGGCTGAGTATATTTGAAAGGATCAGTATGTGTTTGATTTTTATTATTCCACACTTTATCCTATAATAAGTTTTGGTTTTGCCCATGCTGTCTTTTAGAGACTATTGATTTTATTTATATTTTTGTTAAAGTTCTCAAAGACAGTGCTTCATAAGAGCGTTGCAATTGTATTACTTAGTAATACAGCGTCGTTCATTTCCTGTGAAAAGTTTGTACGCAACTTAAAAATACTTTAAACTACAAGTTGTGTTGCCCTAGAGCATGACTCAGCCACGTACTAACAACTATGATTTTTACCTTGTGGAAGGCATTTAAGCAGATGTTCTCTGCTGGCAGTAGAATTGCTTATGTTTTCAAAGATGAAGATATTCATAGATATCTGCTCTTTTCTATAGCATCTAAACCCCATCTTCTTTATGTATTTTTAAAGAAGAAGAGGAGACAATCAAATGAAACATACTCCAGCTGCCTTTTGCATCCACCTATGCCAAATGTCATTCATCAGTTCTTAAGGCTTACTTCTACTTTCCGATACCTGTCAGCACGTATCACTTAAAATCCTGTAAAATTAGTTTCTGCAGCTGTATTTCTGAGACTAGACTTGCCTCCTCCTTTTCTTTTTTCCTTTTACAGCATATCCAGAAATCAGTATTAAAGATCACTTCTAGTGGACAAGCCATATGGCTTATATAACTCTTTCAAAGTATCTCTGAGATTGTTATCAGGCTTTCATTTGACTCTTCAGTAAAGATCATCTATAATAAGCTACGATAGAGCTGATCTCTCTGGTGATCATTTGGGACCGGCTATGTTGTCCTTAGAGTAGAGGTCTGACAAGCAGAGGGCAGCTGAAGCCCCTTTTATCCGTGCTCCCTGCGCTGAACGCAAAATGTTGGCTGCAAGAACTGCCGGCAGAGCACAGCATCAGTTTACACTTCCCACCCCGATACCAGCTCTACCGCATGGGCTTAGAGAATTGCTTCTGTGAAACTTGTCTCTGCAGCTGACAGTACTGTAACAAACATCTGACTTTTTGTATTCTCACCATTGCCCCGCGTCTGACAAGCCTGCCACACGCTGCGGGAGCTGTGACCCACTAACCGGTCATGCTTGACATGTGGGCTGGGAGAGCTGGAGAGAAACAACACCGCACCGCGCCGTGCTGCAGGCAGAGAAACCGGCCAGCTCGGTACTTTACAAACAAACATTGACCTGCTTCATCGTGTGGACCTGCCCCATACGACGACCCCATGTGCAAGCATGGGATTGTCACAGGGACCAATATATGAATGTCTCACACATTGAGAATACCCAGAATTTGAGAGACTGCCCGCAACTGTCCCAACATGACAGACAAGGCAGAATGGAAAATAACCATTGACCACATGAGGAAAAGGCAGCTAAAGCTTTTGAAAGCACTCTCAGAGTTTTATCATCTCTTTACTGAAACTTTAAAGGCAAAGAGAGTCATCCTCTTCTCAGCCTTCAGAGAATGCTAGAAATTGTAATCTCAGACTGTTTCAACATCTACGACATACTTGCCAAGAATATCACAGTAAAACTAAGCATCTTCMTTCCTTCTGTAATGGTTGAGGATAATTTTCCAGGATAGGAAAAAATCTGGCTTCATCCAGACTTTTTTTGACATTTAAAGGACTTTGATGTAGCCTGTGAAAGAGAACCTGTGTTTTGGAAAAAGACCAAGAGTTAGCCTGCTTTGGGCTGCATTGCACCCAGTGAAGTCGTGCCAATACATCTTTGACAATGGAATAAAGTTCTCTGATGTGAGACACTTCAGTCTTTCGCAGTCTGCCTCAATACTAGAAGTTTGCTGTAATGCATCAGCGCTGGCACGTGACAGATGCCAGACTGAAACAGCTGTAAGGGACTTCTGTAACTTGCAGTGTTCAGTTCATTTAGCCTCTCACGGGAAAAGAAATTGAGTAAAATGCAAGGAAGGGAAAACTTCTGTTGTTTCAAAAAGCCACAAGGAAAGCCCAGCCTTTTTGTAGGCTCTGGCCACTTCACTAATATTAATTCGAAGGATCTGGTACTCAGGGAGGAGTGTTAAAAATTCCAGCAGTAAAATAGCGATGCTGAAAAAGCACATCCAAGCTTATACATCCTCACACACTTTTCTCAGTGTATACTTTCAAAATGCCAAAGGATATAGTTACAAGTTCTTATATTTACTGATTCAATTCTGTAAGTTGTTTACTTTGGTGAAATAAATGGGCATTTCCAAAGGCTAACTGCTGGGGCAATAGCACTGGCCAGTGAAGTTGGCACTGTTGGTATTCTTAAGCAATTCTACCTCACAGATGCAGCACTTTAGTTTGGTAAGTTAATGAATTACTGCAGCTGTTTTGCATTGCTCGTAGTACGGTTTATTTTTCATACACGTAACCTTGAGGTACTGTTCTTACAGTAACACAGCTTAATTAAGACAGTTAAAATAGTTGAGCTGTTTCCTAGTTTTTTACCGAGTGACTGAGCTTATGTGAACAGTGGGAACAACTACTCACAAAAAACTTTTCAGTTTCTGAGCTGTTCTTTTTAAGTCAGCCATATAGTCCAGCCA
>JAYKAV010000633.1:1646451-1758414 GCA_035582835.1 Phoebastria nigripes
AAAAAAAAAAAAAAAAAAAAAAAAATTCCACAGCTCTAGAACATTTGCAATTAAACTGGCCTCATATCAGAACCCTTCCCGGTCCCCCCCATCACTTCGATCAGTGTTATATGGCACATTCAGCTCTTTTGGTAGTCACAACTTGATCACTGCAGAAATGCAAGCCTAACACATCCCAAAACAGAGTTGTAGGCTGAAAAAATCAGTGCAGGCTATTTGTATGGAAGATACTTGTCCTTAATTTATAAAGTTTATGGTATGACATCAGAAAATATAAGTAAGTTTTCAAACAATTTATGTGACCAGTCATGTAACCTTACCATGTGAAAAGTGAATAGTTTGCAAATATATGCATATAATGTATAGAATCATAGAATGATTTGGTTGGAAGGGACCTTTAAAGGTCATCTAGTCCAATCCCCCTGCAATGAGCAGGGACACCTTCAACTAGATCAGGTTGCTCAGAGCCCCATCCAACCTGACAATGTACATCTGTTAACAAATATTTTGCAACACAACGTTCATCTTCTAATTGTTTAAAAGTACAGTGTGTCCACTTGCAAAGATTCTGACATATTAACTTATCTTCTATACATAAAATTAAAATAAAATCTGTATATAAATGCGGTGTCTCACGTACCTTAAACAGCCAGGAAAGAGTGCATAAAAATGTAGCATGATACTCTGCACATCTCATGGAGATAAGCTAAAATCTTGCACTTCTGAAATCATTAATCTTATTACTAATATGTATGTGGCAGAAAGCTACAGAAACAGATGAGTACTTTGCTAATGTTGCAATTACTTTTTTGTATATTAAATGAATTTGATACAAAACTCCTGACTGAGCAGCATTTTCAGAAGACTTGCTTATCTGATTCTCGAGCAGAGGTATATTGCAGATGTCTACGAAGGAATATTTTTCTTGCACTGAATAGTTTATATTCTCCTACATCTTCCTTATGGGAGYTCCTAGTCCTTTTAGTCACCTTACCCCTTATCCATTACTAAAATATGCTATTAATATTAGGATGTGCTGGTCAGCAAAGCAAGAAGCAGTATCCTCTGCTTCATGAATATCACATATACATTAATGTTCACAATGCTGCTCCCCACGTAATTCGTTCAGATTAGTTAGCTGATGCGAATTCAAGAGAGATGTCTAAGATGACAACAAATGTGCTCTTTAATTTTAACCATATTGCTTAAAATTTGCTTATCTTTCTCACATTTCTAACTGAGTAGGTATAGTTTAAAGGGCAACCGAAATCTTCTGTAGATGGCAATTACTATTCAATATTAATAGAAGGTGTCAAACTGAAGTCCTAACCAAGGAACTTGCAATCCAGAGGGAATATAAATTCTTCCCTCAAAATATGTCCTGTATTCTTCCACTATGCGTTGATGCATTTATACTTGTACAATTTAACATTTGCTTTTAAAAAAATAAAAGATGACATTTGACTGCATATGGAATTGTAACTGGAAACATAGCTAAGTTATTATAACACATGCCTAAACAGGTGGGTAATATTAAAGTCTTCAGTGTTTCTGCTTTCAGTAACACAGCTCTTTGAAAAAACCCTTTAAGCATGTCAGACCAGTTCTTATAAGCTCTTCTGTTTTATTTTTAGAGTAGCATTTGTTAGGTGTATTTTCTCCAAGGGAGATTTTTTTTTTGTCCAGCAAAACATTCTTCCCCTTACTTTAATCCAGTCACGAAGGTTGCTGCGTTATGAAACACTTACATGGACCGAACTCATCAGAAGGAAGGTTTAGTTCTCTCTTACATATCCACCAGCCTGCGTCTAGTCTTTTACTGCATCATCGGGTTGTAGCAGTCATTTACATTAGGAAAAATTCTGTCTTGGCCTTCCCCTCTGCATTAATTCGAATGTTCAAATTAGGCCAGAGCTTAAAATAATTCAATCTACTAAGGTTTTCAACAAAATATTTTAACTTTCCCAACTCTATTATTTTATTTACTCTTCAAAAATGCTGGAATCATCTTAGAAAAAGATTTATCTGAATGGCAAGCAGAAATCATTACCCAGGAGATAAGCCTATAAAGCATTAAAATTTGTCTTAACACAAAATACAGGGCCTGGTTGTGGTGCACACTGCCTATTTGTCTAATGGACATGGAACAGAGAAATAGTCCAAATGAGCTTAATAAATCTCTTTCTTAAACTCACAAAAGACCACATCCTCACTTCCATAATTCTATTAGAGTCTGCTCCTTTGGAAGAGATAAAAGAAGAGATAACCTCTCCATTCAGAATACAAAATAGCAATTGTTCAGCTGATGATTGGAATATTTCCAGTAGAAGGACTTAATTATGGAACAAAATTAGCTCAGTCTGACCTTTTTAGAGAATAATGTAAAAATAAGGTTTTTTGCAAATGTCTTCCTGGAATAACTAAAATAAGGAATAATTTACTTAACTTTTTTTACAAGAGCAAAAGGTGGTAGCATATGATAGCAGCATTCTTAGTGAGACGACAATCCAAGAATAATAAGACAGCATTTGCAGAAAGGGATAATATATTTTAATAGACTAGCTGATACAGTTTAAAAAACAGACAAGCTTTCAGAGACACAAGCCCTTTTCAGCAAGAGCAGGTTCATCTCTGTGACTCAAAATTGTTAGCTTAATATCTAGATAGTGTAATGGTCGTGTCATAGAAATGCATAGAAATGTATGGTATCTGTATTAATTACATTCTGAAAGCTCCTCTTGGGATAAAGGCAAAACATAGTGTTGCAATCTCTATTTTATCTAAGTGATAAAAAGGAATAAAGTACTTGCACCCACAGACTGGATATGATGCTGTGTGTTAAAGCATTTCTCTACAGGTGTTTAGTTAGGTGAGTTTATCTGTATTGAGGCACTCCTCGCTAGGAAAAAAAAAAAAAAACCAACAAAACTGGAAAGAAAAACCTCATCTGTTTTATCAGTCCTATCTCTGATTTCATGACATTTTGAATGCTTCTAAGCCATGCAGATACTACTGCATACAAGAAAAAAGGCATGAACAGGTGGCGATATTAACAGGCTTCTTCTGGTTCTGAAAAATGAGATAGAAATGTTTCATGTCATGAAAGTCAACGTCAATAATCATCCATCTTGTGTAGATGTGGAAGTCAGCCAATGTGGTTCTTGCTGAGGAGGCGTGAGATATTTCTTTTGCATTGGAGCTGTTGCTCTGGACACAAGTTGTAATTTGTCTAATATAGATGAATGAGGAGAATATTACTAATAGTTCCTTTTTTTTTTCTTTTTTTTTCTTTTTTTTTTTTCTTTTTTTTTTTTTTTTTTTAAATAAACTGAAAGCTCCCCCTTCTGGCACATTTCCTGAACTGAATGCAAGGTTCCTCGTGTCTGCTTTTAGCAACAGGAGACATTTCCTCTTTTGCTCTCTTTTTAAGATCCTTTTCGCAAAGATTCTTTAAAACTCGTATATTTCGAGTTTCCCATTTCCCCGTCGAGCTTCGGGGCTTGATGGGAACTCATTTAACAGCAGGGGATTGCCCTAAAGCTTTACCTATAATTTTCATCTGTTGCTTTTCCAGGCAAAGACTTACTTGCTTCCCACTTTGCTGCATATTATACGCAGTATGGAAAACAACTTTTTCAGAAAGTTTGAGTGTTAGCATTTGTTTTCYTTCAGGGCGATCACTGTATCTCAGCTATAAGCCTACCATCTATTTTCCTAGTAAGTGCCTTGGAATTGCTTTGAGAAATCGACAGGGTCTTTTCGAACCAACGCTGCAGCTCTGCTGAGAGCAGATCCTGCCCAGGCTCAGGGAATCTGCAAGCCAGGGAAAGGGGAAAAAGCAAAGCGGGACTTGTTTAGGGCACAGTTTTGGTAACTGCCCTAACTGCTCTCATCTCATTGCTGCCTGTGTTTCAAGGAAAGCCGGTGTCAATCGTTCTCTAATCCCTTAAACCAGTGCAGTCACTTATGTGCTTAATATGATGAACTAATTTGTCACTGATTTTCTACAGTCATATACTTACACAAAGAAAGGGGAAGACTTTCCCAGCATGTGCAGCCACAGGATCCTGTAGTTCCCATAAATTCCTACATTTTAATTTTGTTACAGTCACTGGTACCATCCCTCAACTCCAAAGGCAGTGAGACTGGTTAGGAAGCTTTCATTAGATTTGCTATCATAGATTCAAAGACATCAGCTCTCTGTGCCCTTAAAAAATATTTATGGGGGACAACATTTTACTGGAGTGTGAAGACAGGAATGAATGCTTCTGTGCAGGAAGGATTATACTGGGGCCATCCTTTCACACAGGCATACACACCAGCCCCTCTGGCTACTCAGAAGAAAACGAGAGAGAGTGAAGCAGAGTAAAATAACATCATATTCATCTCAGCTCAGTACTGAGCTGTAATAGTAAAATGAGAATGAATTAATTATATTTATGACTTCCTTTCTGGGCTTTCCCTGAATATCAAGGTGGTATTTTCTTTTATGGTAGTGATGCTACTTTGCTTTTTTATGCAGTTAAGTAGTAAATGTGGCAGGTTTTAGTTGTAGAGTAGTGGTTATTTTAAAGTCTAGTATCAGAGTAACAATTTACTGTGGCTACAGTGAATGAGGTATGCCCATTAGACTTGGTACATTAGGTCTGGAAGTGGGAGAATTGCTGGCCTGGCACCTTATGCCACTTTCCTGTTCCCTCTCCATGGTAACAAAAATCAGGATTGACCTACACAAACAAAGCTGCTCGCCCTAAACTGAGCATAGCTCAGCTATGGAGGCAGCGAGGCCAATTAGCTTTCAGTGCAGTTTACAGCAAAGAAAGTGTTAGTATAAATGTCTACACATACGGCAGAATACCAAATGTAAGTTTGCCGTTTGAAGTCAAATCATCATAATAATAAAGTAACAAATGATATGTTCATTATATACATGAATATAGGTACCYGCATGCACCTATCTGTACTCTTGTTAAATCCTTACTTTATATATGTGTGTGCACACGTCTTTCTTCTTAGAAATGTCTCAAAAGCTGCTTTTATTGTCATAATGAAACAGTAGGAGTCCTTTGAGAGCCATTTGTCTGAAAAACTACTGTAAACTTCTTTTGAGTAGGCTGTCTGTACTCAAGAGAGTTAAATCAGTAGAACTTCAACGAGACTAGAAGACCCACTAATATCTAATTAACGTGGAAATAATTGTTGTAATGGTTGCATTTCTCTACAAAGCATGTACTGAAAAACAGTTCCACTGTCGATTTAGTGAGCATTAAATCAGTTAGATATGCAAATGGAGGTGCTGGGCTACTTCGTAATGCTGGTATTATTTAAACATTTGTTTATTAAGCTGAGAAAATTGGAAATGTCAACAAATGGGATCCAAAAGCAAAGCAATGTCTTTTATCAACAGAGACTTTCTTCAAAGTTTTTATTGTCTGTTTCTAGAGTCAGTAGGCTCTAATGACAAGAGTAACAGCAATACTAAATATGAGGGTACTGCTGGGAGTAAAGTGTAAAGCAGTCGTTCCTGCACCTGACACGTTCCGCCGTTTTTCTTCCAGTATGAAAGAAAGGGAGCAATTCTTGCACTCTCCAGATTACCTCTTATCTTTTTGATGTTAAGGGGTCATGGAAACAGCTTAAATTGTCTTTATCCATTTAATGTAGATTCAATTAACTCAGGTTAATGACTATGGGACGGAGCTCAGGGAATTCAGAGCTGCTCACGTTGTTCAACCTGGTTTGTGCTGTGACATAAGCTGCATTTTGGGGGGGAGAAAAAAGGAAAAGACAGTGTGTTGCCAGGACATAACCAAACACAGTCTACAGAGAAGCGTAACCGTTGCCTCTCAGGCATGCGCAAAGCTCGCGGCTGCATCCAAGTACAGAAGTGCAATACACAGTTGACCAAATCACTTACAAAATGACGGCAGCATATCTGTTTGCTAAACCTTTACTCTTAAACTTAGTACAATCAACACGAAGTCTTTGGGAGTAATACGTTGTGACCTGTTAAGACTTAGATGAGTATTTTGCATGGGATGTATCTTCATTTTCCCTACATTAATTGGGAATTTAATGGCCAAAAGAGCGAATATCAAATAATTTGTTTCAGGAAGAGTGCAAAATTGCAAATTGTTGTCCAGTGAATATGGAAAATTATGTAGTTGCATAATATTTAATGGCATCTACTTTTGAAATCTTACTTAGAAGATTGCAACAGGATTACTCAGGAGAGCACTTGCTAACCCTTTCTTTTTTCATTTACATTCACAGGATTTTTGAGCACTGGGGACCAAGCAGCAAAAGGAAACTATGGCCTCCTTGATCTAATTCAAGCTTTGCGATGGACTAGTGAAAATATTGGGTTCTTTGGTGGTGACCCATTAAGAATAACTGTTTTTGGATCTGGTGCAGGCGGTTCATGCGTCAATCTGTTGACTTTATCCCATTATTCTGAAGGTAACCGTTGGAGCAATTCAACCAAAGGTATTATGCAGGTTGCAAATTTTGACAATTTTGGTGTCTGCATGCCACCACCATTAGTACTATGTGATGCTCTGTATATTCTCTTTGTTCCTATGAACTGTTGAGTTCAGCTCAATATTAAGCAAACTTTTTAAAGGCTGTGCAAGCCGCCTTCTCCCTCAGCTCTTCTGTGCATGTTTAAATTTTGGGTCACTTTCTTCTTTTTCCTATGGAGCTTTGTAGAAACACTTTATAGCAGACTTCTGAACAGCATTTTCTCGGTGCATCATTTTTGTCCCTTTTCTTTCCTACCTAAGGGTGTCCTTTTTGGAAAACCAGTCAGTCATGCTCACAGTAGATGAGGTCGTCTATATTCAGACAGTCATGAAAGGCATGTTTAGTTACTCATGAGGAGCAGAATTTAAAGAAAACTAAAATGACACAGTTTCTCTTTTCAGGCTAACAGCTGAAATGCTTAAAACTATTATTCTGTGTGAAGGAAACAAGTACCTAGTTCAGAAATCTTTTGTCTTGAAACTGCATGAACTTCACTTGCTGTCATCTAATAAAAGAATGGTTGAATGTTTTGCATGCATGATCCAAAATTGTCAAAGCATCCAAGTTGCAAATGGATTTTCTTCTATATGTTTTTTCCTATTCCATAACTAACACCTTTTCTCTCTAGTTGAGGCAGACAGCAGGAAATTTAAAACATGCTGTTTGAGGCACCCAATTTTTTTTCCTATGATTTTTGCACCAGAGTTCCACACAGTTTCTCTCATTTGCATGGCTATTGCTTATTGATCACATTACTTTTGTCTCACTGTTTTCACACATTTTTATCTGTATTGTTTAGTTTTACCAGGGACATCACACTGTGCCCTGTGCATACAATCCTCCACTAATTTATATTGCTGTATCTCCATGGGGGACTAATTGGCCAGTTGTAAAAAAATAATTCCACTGACTTTAAAAGAGCTGTATTTACCCAAAGTCATGATGCAGAGCCCACTGAGGTCAATAGAAGTGACAGATTCTTTAGATCAGGCCTTTACACTATTTTAAATGAGAGAAAAATATAGCTTTTACAAGAAAAGTCTAGTGGAAGATAGACTGTGGTTTAAATTCTAGTCTATTTCCACAATTTGATTTTTAATATAATYTTTTTTTCCATAACTACCTGCAGTTAAATAGGACATATTTAGAAACTGGCCTATAAGAACAAGATAGAAGCATTACCTCATTACACTGTAATCTGAGGGTCACACTGCACCATCTTTTTTCATCAGAACTCACAAAAATAACTTTTGTCATAGAGGATTTAGCTTAAGGTTGAATGAGGAGACCTGGTTTACCCTCCCCTAACTCTTACTTGATCTTAATCTTGATCTTCTTGATGTAACATGACATTAATGCGAAATTCCACATTTACAATATCTGGACAGTCATGTGTTGCCTCTTATCAGCAAATTTTACCCTGTCATATTCTAACACATGGCCCGAATTCTGCCAGGAGCAGAATTTGTTTGGGGAAACTGATGCAGTAATTTGCCAACATAGCAAATCAAAGGATTCGGGAGGGGACTGGAGAGGGCTTACAGATGTGTACTTAAAATCCAATTGTAAAAGTAAATTTTTGAGGATTTCTTTTATAAGAAAGCAAAACCATGCTTTACTGAAATTTGGATTAAACAGAACAATGCGCTGTTTATTGTATGTTAAGTTTCATTTGGGGATGGTTAGACCTGCCATTAAAAAAAAGTATTAAACCAAAAATTGGTCAGCTTCAAATAAGAAAAGTTATTTATTTCACGTTTTCAAACATTTTCAAATGTCTTAACATTTTCAAAAAAACTTTTGTTTCACATTATTAACCAGTCTCTTTCATAAGCTGTGAATTCGGATGCTCTCTTTGCTTCCTTCATTTCCCTTTGAAAGGATCCCTTGGTAGTTGAGAAGATGCATTCAGCCTATTTCAAGATGGTGCTGTTCATAGCTGCCCATCTGCAAGTGGCCAGAACAGCACCCATCTTTAGAAAGTGTTCTGAAAATGTAGACGAATATATGCAAATTATTATTATTTACTTTGGTGAGACTGAATAGGAGTCACAAAGCGATATGGTCCATTGAACATTTAAATCTTCTTTCCATCAGTCTGAAGCCCATAAGCTATAATAATCATAAATATTATCAGATAAAAAYGTAGTTCTTCATCCTGTGTGGTACCAATTTCTGCCAGGAATTATGTGACAGAATGAAAATAATTTTTCATACTATTGTTCATTTTTCACCAAATGGTTTGAGAGGAGGAATATTTCCGTAAGCATTCTTCAGCAGAAGGAGGGATGTTTAGTTTCATTTCCTAAGATAACTTTATGGCCAGAGGACTTGACCACTTTTACTKAATCCAACATTTAATGTTTATGTAGCACTTAGCAAACCATAGTGTTTATATCAGCATTTTCTTAATACGTAGCTTACACTTTCTGTCCTTGTTCAGAGATAYTTAATAAAGCAATAAAAATAGATTTACACAATATGCAAAAATGAAACATTATGAAGTATTATGAGATACATCGTTGTGAAAATTCAGTTTTGTCATTTAGTTACATTTATTATAAYGCCTGGATCCACTGTGGTAATTCCRCTGACTTTGAGCTGATTTATACTAGCTCAATATCTGACCTTGTAAACACGCAAATATATTTTTACCTGCTTTATAGCTCAAGTTCTTTCTTATTTTTTACTCATATCTTGCAAGGAAATAATATCTTGGGTACTACTTCTCATAAATTTAAGGAGAGGCTTGAGTTTACATATTTCAGTCCCTACGCCTATCTGATTTTAAGACTTTTGGATTTGGACCTAATACAGTCTAGAATGATTTTAAAATCCCTCAGAAGCTTGTAAAATGTTTCCTGCCAGCAACTGATTCCAACTAACTTCTGAGTGTACAGGGTCTGGTACTGCAATAGAGGCTGTAAAGGCATGTCTCTGACTTCATTTAGAGGCTATGGAAGTTTTTTATCAATAGAAATATGTTACTTATCGAAGTAAAAGCCATCTTTTGCATTATTGGAGTAAAATTCTGAGGTAAGCTGAGCACCTTAACTCCAGTTCCTTTAGGGGGAGTATCCAGCTATTCATCAAGCATTGGACCAAATATACATTCTTAGCCAAATGAAGTGAGTGAGGCCAGATGTCACTTCCAGTCCCTAAGCAACTCTACCAAAGTCAGTGGAAATATTCCAGGCACCTATCAGCATAAGTAAAACCAAATTTTGAGCCATATATCTTAAATCAGCATAACTTACATATGCTATAGACCATTTTGTATTACCCACAGTGAGCTATAGGAGGTAGGGTCCAGTATAAAATATTTTCCAGTAATTAGTGCAAAAGATGTGCTACTGAAATGAACTGGATGCACTTCCATGAAAATGCAAAAAAAMCAGAAAGGTCACAGTTACCTAACTATAATCTAAGTTTCTGGCATTAGAGATGAGCATTATTTTGCGCAAGGTTCAGACTCAAAATGTTTTTCAGAACCTGAACTGCCCTCCCCAAAGGGAGCAGGAAAAGCAAAGGCCCAACAAAAAGGGAGCACAAGAAGTATGGGAACAAGGGTGGAGTTTTGATTGCATTAAAGTCAATAGCAAAAAAATTGGATTGTATCATTGACTACAAGGGGGTGAGGCTTTCATCCATGATAGCAAAAATACTTACAGAAGGGAGTGGAAAACGTCAATTTAAACATATTTTGTTATTTCTATGAGTAGAATTCCTGGTCCAGAGTGCTAGTTAAATCAGCATAAATTCAAATTAATTGCACTGAAGTCTTTGGGATTTGCTACAAGTTTATATGYGGCGCCAGATCATACTCTCTCTCTCCCCTAAATGAATACCTGAACATATGTTTAAATCTCTGAATTACAAAGCTAAATAGGGTAAAACATATCATTTCCCTTTTTATGTAAGTGTGATCACTATAAACCTTCATTAAAAAAACTCCTTACAAGGAAGGATCTTGACGGTTAGACACTTATAAATTTAACAGCTGCCTAGTACCTTCCCATCTATTACTCCAGAATATAAACTTTTGCTGTGATATACAATTCAAAAGCACTGCACCTCTCAAACCAAGTTTAATCCCAAACAAAACATAAAAAAGCAGTATATGAGGTTTATTTAACACATAGTTGTATGCATGCATGCTGCTGATGGCTTGAACAATACCCAGAAATTCAATCCATTTCAGAGACATGTTGGCTTTTCCTCCAACCTATAAATTGCTTTAACTTTAGGAGTTTCAAGCTAATAGTGTTATCCTACATAAGGTAGTGCCACTTCTTTTTCTTCCTGAGTTTCTTTTGAAAATCTGTTCCTCAGCTGGACTACATTGAGGTAGAATCATTTGCTTCAATTTCTGCGCATATTGCATTTATTTTGTATGCATTACCTGTAGGTACAATGACAGTCAGATCTCACCATCTTGTGTATTTAAGTACTATTAAGATTCAAGTATCTCTTCTGTTGAAGTTTTCTATTGTTTCAAAGAACTCCTTTGAATCTTTCAAGTATGTAGCTGTTTCAAGGTCTCTTCAGTAGTTTTTAAATATTTCTCCCCACAGGACTTTTTCAAAGAGCAATAGCTCAAAGCGGAACAGCTCTCTCCAGCTGGGCAGTTAGTTTTCAGCCTGCGAAATACGCCAGGATGTTGGCTACAAAAGTTGGTTGCAACATGTCAGACACTGTAGAATTGGTAGAATGTCTACAGAAGAAGCCTTATAGAGAACTTGTCGACCAGGACATTCAACCAGCAAGATACCATATAGCCTTTGGACCAGTAATCGATGGCGATGTGATACCAGATGATCCTCAGATATTGATGGAACAAGGAGAATTCCTCAATTATGACATCATGTTGGGAGTTAACCAAGGGGAAGGGTTAAAATTTGTTGAAAATATTGTGGATAGCGAAGATGGCATATCAGCTAGTGATTTTGACTTTGCAGTTTCTAATTTTGTCGATAACTTATACGGATACCCTGAAGGCAAAGATATATTGAGGGAAACTATTAAATTTATGTACACAGACTGGGCAGATCGACACAATCCTGAGACCAGAAGGAAAACACTGCTGGCTTTGTTTACTGATCACCAATGGGTTGCACCAGCAGTGGCTACAGCAGATCTTCACTCAAATTTTGGATCGCCTACATATTTCTATGCCTTCTACCATCATTGCCAGACAGATCAGGTACCTGCATGGGCAGATGCAGCCCATGGAGATGAGGTTCCTTACGTACTAGGAATCCCCATGATTGGTCCTACTGAATTATTTCCTTGTAATTTCTCCAAAAATGATGTCATGCTAAGTGCGGTGGTGATGACATACTGGACAAACTTTGCAAAAACTGGGTGAGTACCAGATAATGAAAAGTCTTGTATACAAACTCAGGATGTAATGATGCAGTGCTTTCCCTTGGTTATCTTCCTTGGGAATGCCTCTGTACTTGTCGGATGAATAAGAGATTAAGAATTGGGTTGGATATTTATGATTATTGTAACGTCCCTCAGCTCACTTACACATTCTAGCAAAAAGAGGGAAAAAATATCTTTGCGAACATTCTGTGTGAAGAAATTTTAAAAATGCTTTGTACACAGAAATACTTAAGGGATCCCCAGAAAAGTGTAAAACTAAGCATTTAACATATGCGTATAGTTAAAAATGGTTACACTAGCAACTGACTTTACCCCAGCACTGATAATATTTTCATCGCATGAGACAGAAAATTACATAAATACAGCTTATTTTAATAATGTATTTTGTTTTAAATTGACACTTCTGACCATAAAATATGTGACTTTAGATTTGAAAAGTTTTGTCGTTTTCATTAATTCTTCTTTCACTGGTAGTTCAAAACACTTTTCTACCTTCGGCCACTGGACATTAAGTCACTATGTGTTATACTGAGTTATGCCCTGCCATGGTCTTTCACCTCTGGAAGGCCACAGATACTGCATGTGAACTGAAATGCTGAGCTTTATGAGCTTTATGTTACTAAAAAAGAAAAGCAAAGCTTAATGTCCTCTCACACTGGTCTCTCATAGACATTTGTCTGCATTACCGCATTGCTGGCATTCTGTCCTCAGCAGCAAAAGATTTCAGTGTGAGAGATACTAGCGTTTTGGAGAACTAGGGAGGTTGCTGAAGTCTATGTAAAAGAAGGGTTCGTTTGCATAATGCTGTTTCTAATCAAGATTATTAAGGCCTCTAATTTTAGGAAATAGCATTCTGCTCCATCCAAAGGCAGACTTAAACATGAAGTATAAAATCTTAATTATGTTGATTTTATAATTCCTTTTGAAATACTTTGTAACATCGGAGATTATGATTTTTTTTTAGTGACCCAAATCAGCCAGTGCCACAAGATACAAAATTCATCCATACAAAACCAAATCGTTTTGAAGAAGTAGCATGGACCAGATATTCTCAGAAAGACCAACTGTATCTTCACATTGGATTAAAACCACGAGTTAAAGAACATTATAGGGCCAATAAAGTGAACCTTTGGTTGGAACTGGTACCTCATCTGCACAATCTTAACGACATTTCACAGTATACCTCTACCACAACTAAAGTGCCATCAACTGATAATACTTTCAGACCAACAAGGAAAAATTCTGTTTCTGTTACTTCAGCCTTTCCTACAGCCAAACAAGATGATCCCAAACAACAACCAAGCCCGTTTTCAGTGGATCAAAGGGACTATTCAACAGAATTGAGTGTTACTATTGCAGTTGGTGCATCTTTGCTGTTCCTGAACATTTTGGCCTTTGCAGCATTGTACTACAAAAAAGACAAGCGGAGACATGATGTTCATAGGAGATGTAGCCCACAACGTACTACTACCAATGATCTTACCCATGCACAAGAAGAGGAGATAATGTCCCTCCAAATGAAGCACACTGACTTGGATCATGAATGTGAGTCCATCCATCCACATGAGGTGGTTCTTAGGACCGCCTGTCCCCCAGACTACACGCTAGCTATGAGAAGGTCTCCTGATGATATTCCCTTAATGACACCCAACACCATCACAATGATCCCCAACACTATACCAGGGATTCAACCCCTACACACATTCAATACATTTACTGGAGGACAGAACAATACTCTGCCCCATCCTCATCCCCACCCCCATTCACACTCAACAACCAGGGTATAGCCAGACAAGACGAAACAAACTTTATTTTTTGATGGATTACAGTAGGTGATATTACTGAAGATTACTTGGCTTTCAACCTACAAGACTCTTACTATTTAAATATGGAGGAATATTATGTGAATATACATATCAAGAACTTTTGGGGTTTTGAAAAAAATGAATTGTACATATATCAAATGAACTTAAGAAACAAACAAAGAAAACAAACAAAAGAAAAAACAAACCCAACTGTTTGCAATTGCTTGAAGCAGTTGTCCTGAATGATACTTTTTCATTCACATTCAAGTATTAATTTTTTGAAGATTTAAGTTACATAATGGAATTAGGCATGTGCAACACAAACAGGAAAGAACTATGACTGAAAATTTTAAAAACCTATAAATATGCACAAGGGACACACTAATGGAATGTCAGATAATTTTCACCAATTTTTATTTGGACCTGTTTTCTTGTGTAGACCATATTTACATATTTGAATAAGTACACAAAGCACCAATGCTGTTAAGGCCTTAGAAAGGGGCTCATGCTGAAATCTGCCGGTCAAAGAAGTTTTACAGCCTGGCAGGTACAACATTATCACATAAGTGCTGTCAGTATAAAAGTTGTGGGAATAAAGGAAACTGGATATTTTTAGCACGATGTGCATGATAATTTATATGCTTGGTGGCTGTGCTGCTGATTAAGCCGTAATTAAAATTCTTCTCATCCCATTGGAGTTTTTAATAGAAGCTTTCTCCATCAATTGGCACAACCTAAAGAAGTTTTTTAAAGGGGCAAAAGTAATTACAGTAAAATATTTCATGGTAGCTTCAGAAATAGAAGGAATTGCAATAGTTCTTAAAGGTATTTATGGCATTCTAGGTATACAGTGGTGAACCCTCGCTGATACGAATCCCAGACAAAAAATCTGTATTATTAATGTTCTTTTTCCTTTCCACCTAAATAATTTCTAACTTTAACATAACTATAACTTTAATGGAATCTCCTTTGATGAAGGATTTATAATTTGCTGTGATTTAGTTACAATATATTCAGTTCAAATTGGTAAGGTAAAGTGTGTCCAAAAATTTAATTGCAATGATATTTTGCAATATAAAAATGCCCCAATATTACCGCTCTGATTACACCTTTCAGTTTATTGTTTCAACTCATGTTGCATGTTACAGTTTACTTATAATACTTTAATATAAAGTTAATTCCCTTTTTGCTAAACATTAGCTTTGCCATTCAAATGAATTCTCTAGACCAGATGGCAACAGTGTAGAAAAAGAGGGTATGTAAGAATGGGGAGAGAGCCAACAACTGGAAATTTTAAAATCTGAATACTACATATGTTTGTGTGATTTGAAATGAATGTTCTAAAATCACAAGAAATTTTTCATTCCCCTGTTGCTTTCCAGTAATTATATACCATGGTCCTTTCAAAATGTTTGTATATGTAATCAGATGTACATTTATATAAAAGAGATAATTGAGATGGACTTAAGAGCACATCCCTGATAAATACTTTCTCTCTTACCTGTACTATATTTCTATTAGACTAAAGTTATGTGATTTTTTTTTACATTTTTTCAAATTACTAGCAATTTTGATAGTTTGTAAGATAATGCAAAGAACTTTCTCTGACAAACTAACTGCAGTAACAGAAACATTTCTTTTCAGTTACTCTTTTTCAAGAATGAAAGCTTATTACACACAAAAATTGTATACTACTTGATGGAAAATTACTTTGTACTTCTTGGCCATATTACTGGTCACTGAGTGAAATAAAGATAATCTGGATAACGAATATTATTCCAATGCTAAGAGACCTGATCTTTGCTCATTAAAGAGCTAAAATGTTTATTGCTGTTTTGTCATTTTTTAATGAAGTAATGGTAACTGTCTCAAATAAAGAGTAATATCTTAAGACCAGTCTGGTTTTTGAAGACATGAACATGCCTTCTACAACTAACACAACTGCGTATTTATGGGCCAGTCCCACCTACAACCATTTCTTACAGAAATACTGATGTTGTGACTGTATGATGTCATAGTATTACACGCAACTCTCCCCTAGTTTTCAGGAATAAGTTAAAAATGCAAATATCAACACCAAAAAAAAGCCAAGGAACAGGCGTAATTGAAATAAATCTGCAGTATTCCGTGACAGGAAAAAAAATCACCTGGGTTTTATTTGGGTGATTGAACTTTCATATATGATTGCTAGGAAGTTCAAAGCGTGTTTGCTAACATCAAGCACAAACGTTAAAACTGAAGCTGAAAGCAAAATAAAGTAGTGCAATTTCAGTCATTTTATTTAGCCATTAAAAAAAAAAAAAAAAGAAATGCATGTATTTAATTAGTGCTTGTTACAGTCCCCAGTTTTAAATTAAGCTCTTTTGGTAGAAGCATAAAAAATAGTCTTCAAAATCCAGGGCGGTCTGTGTGCAATTTCTGCCTGATGTGGTTGTGCTTTTAGACTGTGACCTGCCAATGTAAACCAATAAAAAGAATTGTCTGCCATCTGATAATTATTGTTTAATAGGAAGATTGTATTTTGCTATGTTGATGAAACAAAACAAAAAAATACAAAAATATTGATGGCCATAAAACAAGATATTCATGAAATATGATTTTATGTGCTTTTCTTAACTTTATCACAACCAAAATAACTTTCTACTATAGTTTATTTGTGGCCATATATCTATATATCTCTATATATACAGTATCTGGTAATTGTTTACTTTTATTAGTTACAAAATAAATGATTTAGGTAAACCAAGCATGACACTACACTTTATTTCTGTCAGCCAACAGTATTTAAAATGTGAAAGATGAAGGCAACAACACAAATTTTATCACTCCTGTTTGAAAAAAAAAAAGTCCATTCCTGTGATGCAGATACTGTGAATGATATTTTCGTGGCTACTTTATAATTACATTACAGCAGCTGCCTTTCCAAGAGTAAGATGGTGTCCCACGTTTTAACACAACATTAAGAAAGACCACGAGATGTTTTAAAGCTGAAACAAAATAAAGATATAGGAAATGGTTTTGGAATATCTTCATTATGCTTCATGGAATATAAGTTTGTTCTTTTTAAAATATTTATCTGTTTGATTTGTTTTCCACAGTAGCCTACAAGAAAGCAAAACTGAGTGTGATATTTAATTTCTTGTATCATCCTTGGACCAGATTTCCAATAAAATTAGGATATCAGTCAGTCTTCGGAAGTTCAGTAAAAATAAAAAGCCTGCATTTATTGCTTTCACACTTTTGTAAATATGTTTGCAGACCTTTTTAAGAAAATGTATTCTACCATTTTGAGAAGAAGATAACAATGGAATCATTGTCTCGTTTATCTATTAAAATTACAGGCAATATAATGTGCTGTGCTGACATTTCTAGGAGAAATAAAGCAGATAAAAACATATTTGCTCAATGGTATCTCAGTTGGTTATACATGGTATTCTCCACCCACTGAAGACTTGCAAGGCATGGATGAACTACCTGGATATAATGTTCCATAGGAAAATGTAGTTGTTGTTGTCGTTGCCTGTACTGAACGTGGATTCCTATGTCACAAGACTTTAATTATTGGATATTTCGGTTATCGAAACACCCTGAAAACCGGATGAATAGAGGTCTAACAAATAAACATGTTACAGCTTTAAAGACACCACTGCAGAGAAAATGCTGGAATTTCTGTTGCCAACTTCACTAAGAGATGAAACAGCTGAATTCATAGGAAGCTGTCAAACATCACGGCATTCCTTTGATGTTTGTAAGTTGTTGGTTTTTTCCTGTGGTGTTAGTTTAAAATATTGGCCTTTCCCCCCCCCCTTTTTTCTAGTAATGAACTGTTACAGACGATCGCTTTTTAATGTAAGCGAACATTAGATAATTTAATTATTATTGTGAAAAAGTGCTCCCAAATAAATTAGATTAATGGGAAATTCCCTGCAGAGGTTTTGTTATTTTTCATTCAAAGCTCTTGTCAAAATATCTGTTGCAGCAGTTCTGCTTTTTTTTCAGYCTGTGAGCTAAGGGGCTTTCTCCAAATAACATTAAAAATCTCTTTTTCTATTTGAAATACTAACACTATAAGATTAAGATGTCCTTCTGAGGCCTCCAAATAAATATGAACAATTTGAAACATGGCGAACGGGCTTTTACGCTAAACATTCTAATTCGATTTAATTCTCTCACATCAATACATTTGTGTGCAGACTAGAAATTAGCAGCATTTGATAAGGCGTTCAAGAGAACTACGCAGCAGAATCAATGAGTTCACCACCAGCCGCGCGCAAAGTCCCCTTTCTCTTAGGTTCTGTTAATGCTATTGTATAATTTATTTCTTATTTACAGATTCAGTAAAAACTTAACTTTGTCAAATGGGAAATGATTAGAACAAGGTAATGAACTTTAGCTGGTGAAAAATGTTTAGAAGAAAATGTTGAGAATCACCTAGGAAGTGTAGATTTTTATGTGCAACCTGGCTTCATTCCTTTTTGTTGATACTCTAATCCTCAGTAATTCATACACCTGCAAAACTATCATTTCTTTAATAAGCTTTAGTTGCTAAAAGGAATTTAAGTATTGTATGTAAATAGCAGATTAAAGTCCATTTCGAGTTTAGTTTCCCTTGCTATTGGGATGAATGAAAAACCTCACAGAAGTGCCACAAATTTGTACAAGTAATTTTCATACAGTATCTTGAATGTTTTTTTTTTCATTTGAAGATAAAAGTACCATCACAGCAGTAAAAGCYATGTATTTGTTTGTCACAGAAAATGCTTTTTTGTGTGTATATATATATATATGCATCTTTCTCTCCACGTGCGTACCCACATGCACTACTCCAGCCAATAGAGGAGATTTCGAAAAACGTGAATAAACAGGGAACTTTACCTTTTTGCACCACGCAGATTCAATTCAAAGGTAACTGCAAGTGCTCAGTGCGGAGGTAACACCGATGCCTCATTCTGCATTCTCCACTGTTATTGACCAGATACTCAGCTGATGACATTTTTTTTAGCACCAGCTGAATTAGTATTTATCRTAGGACCATTGAAATCAATGAAGCCCTGACAATTTACACCAGCTATCGATCCACTTCCGGACCTTTAATGTTCATCATGGCTCATCTCACCTTCCAATTCTGCATATCTTCTCACGCACATGAACACCCACTCACAGAAATTATTACAAGTATAACTACCTGATTTATGAGCACTATCAGGCACTAAAATATGCTTTAAAATATGCTTATAGTTATTTGTATGCAAGTCCGAAATTCAGAAAAAAAGAGCCTTCTCCATAAAAAAAAATCCCTGGTAATTACGCTGATGCAAAGAAAAGGTTTGTACCACAGTTTGCAGCCTTAACATGCTATAGTAAGTTTTACGTTAAAATATTTTAAAAAGGAACATTCAGTTCTGTCTGATCCTCAAATCTATATGTTGACCTATATGTCAAAGACACAATGACACTTTCCAGCAGTTGTAAGCCTGCTCTGCTATGCTCCATTCTGGAAGGGAAGAGGCATACAACTGAGCCACACGCTTGCTGTAAATTCAGGACAGAAATAGCTGGATTTTCTCAGTCATCTGAATTTTCCCCTCTCAGTGTCAGCGAAGCCAGGCACTCAGCGTTTATGAGCTTAGCTTTAGAATGATGCCATTTAAAAAATAATAAATGTGGAGTTCTTAAGTCTATAGGGTTGGGCAGTTAGCATTCAGGTTTTCTGCTTTACAGCTGTAAGAGCCAGTACCTTTTTTTCAAACAGAAGTTGGTAATACTGGCAACCAGATGTGATAATACTAGAGCTCGATTAACAAGAGGTTTATGAAAGACTGCGTGAGATGATAAGACTTCAACTGCATTATTAAAAAAAAAAAAAAAAAAAAAAAAGACAAATTTTGCCTGTAGTGATTTTGTTCAGTTGCTGTGGAAGTTAATGAGAACTTTGCTGTTGACTTTACTGAAAGAAGGATCAGTTCAGAAATCTGTAGGAACTCCTGTGAGGTCCATATAAAAGTTCAAGAGCTATGACCATGGCTTCCGAGAGCCTTTGGATGTTTCCAGACCTCCCTGAGTTATTTATCCATCCGTATTTCTGCAGAAAGGAGCCTATATGTTCAGGTATTCACGCTCGGTGGCCGAATACAGATAGGTTCTTCCCAAAAAGACACGTCACCGTGATACTGCAAAATCAGCTAATATACCTTATTTTTCAGCAGGTCTTGGGAGCTTGGTCTCAGCAGTGGGTCAGTGTGGCCACATGGCTCTGGGCTGGAGCGTGATTGTATCTCATGGGCGTGAAGGATAGAAAAAGAAAACTTGTGACTGCAAAGCAGTCATGGGCCAGACCCAGTACGATATACTTGATATAAATTTTCCCTGGAATAAAATGAGCAGTGGGGCAGAACCTTCTGGCAGGAGGCAGTCTGGGAGAGTGAGATGTACAACGTACCTATTTCATCCATTAATTTGTAGAAACAACTTCGGCAGTAATTTAAAGCAATTAAGACTATACGAAAGGTTCTAAAAATAATATATGGTTTGTTTATCACCAAATACATTCTCAGAAGCCATGCAATATTTTACTGATTGATGATGAAGTTATGGTTGTACAGTGTTGTTTTTCTGCTTTTCACAAGGTTACTCCTAGGTAGTGGCGAAATTTGGCTAAGCAGATGAATAAATTTTGCTCTCATTTGCATACAGGTAAGTCTAGAGCAATTCCATGAAAGTGGAAACGTGGACCTTCACTAAAAAGGTAAGTAACATCCAAAACCAATTACTCTTGGCCAGCTAGTAGAGATCCCCATGTTAAACCATGTGATGATTTTTTCTTTAACATTTATCGATTTGCCATAAATGTATTTTTCTCTCCTCAGTCAGTAACTGGAGTAAGTGTACCACACTCTTCATAGAAGATGAAGATAATAGGAACCATTGGTTTCTTCTCATGAATCATGACTTCGGTGTCCAAGATCAGAAAATCTAATAGAAGAAGAAAGCCAGGTTTTGGGGTTTGGGGGTTTTTTTGCCTTTTTTTTTTAATTTCTATAGGCACATTTGGGTATCTTGATTCTCTGAAGGCTCACCAGAACCCAGGAAAGGATACAACCTTAATTGCCACAGCCAGGAGCTTTGTTGGGAATTTTCCTCTTCCCTTGTCCGGGAGGAAAGGGCAGGGTTAAGTTCATGAAAGGAGACTTCTCCAGAAAAACACTCCCAACTGTAGCTCTGAGACACACCAAGGAAGTGTGAAAACACTTGCAAATTCTGCTATGTTTGACAGAAGAAGGAACGTCTATTGTCAAATTTAATAAAATATTGGTGATGTTTGTATATTTGAGATTCTATTAACTTCATTTTAAAAAACAAGTAATCCTTTTTCAACAATACAGTTTATCTTAAAYCTACAATGGCTACTTGGTTACTAGAATTTGGACTGCGTTATAAGACTGCATGTGAATTCCCCTTTGTCCCATGCTTCTCCTGGTTCCATTCTACAATTCTACAGGGATTTTATTTTAAAACTAGAAACTCTCTGTTTTTATTGAGTTGCTTCAGTATGGACTACTGCTAGGTGCAGTTTGTTCTCTCTAATTCATTCATCATTTACTTAAAAAGTATATTATCCCAGTCCTTTCAGTTATGATTTATTTTCTTATTTTTATCTACTTCCTTTAAGTTTTGGGGTTTTTTTTAAACTGTTTCTGTGATAAGTGCAATTTTATTCTTCTTCATGCCCTCTCACATCGTTACTACTGTCTCACACAAATGCAAATATTTGAAATAATTTAAATCTCTGTTTTCTTCACTTATTTTTATCAGTCTTCTTGTTCCTACTGATTAGAATTTTGCTTTATCTTGTTTTTCTTGTAGTTGCATATCCAGGGCTATTCACAGATGATCTCTTTTTCTATGAAAGTAGTGTTTGGGTGCAGAACAGCTCTGGAGAGTAAATTCCTCTATTAACTTATGAACTCCCAGCCACAGAGGAATTGCTATTTGAAATGGAAATCCGTCTACTCTAGTATGTCTAGCGTCTAGCATGGCCAAGACCAGTTGCTTGTGGGCAGGTACGAGAATCCCTTCAGTCAATAATCACAGGCGTGTGCCAGGAAGTTCACAGCCATCACTGAGTTATCCTCACACACATGCCAGATGGTAATTTTTCCCTTTGAAAGATGCTGGAGGTGCAATTTCACAGACAAAAGCCAACCTCGAGCTAAGGCAAGTATGTGCCTCCAGAAATAAGCAGTGACTTGTAAACTCTGCTGCTTGCTAGATTAAAAAGCTTAAAGAGGCTATGAATAGATTCTAGCTCACAGCCACACTTCAGAGAAATGTCAATGTGTTTTTCCTGGCTGCGCAGACCCCGAGACCTTTGTTCTGAGGTGGGCTTTGTCACGGTGCCTGTGTCTCTGCTACAGCTGTTCCACAGAGCTGAGCTCCTGCTGACCCTGCTGCAGTAAACAGCAAAATTTCCATTGACTGCACCTGAGAAAGATGAGCATCTTCCATAGCAGAAGGGAATTACAGATGTGGAGCATCAAACACAATTTTCTACCGTTTTATGACTTGAAACAGCCCTTTGCCTCCCTTCTTAAAGAGCAGAAGGAGGGCTTGATAGTTTGGATATGAGTGTGGGAGGTGTTTTTGCTGTAGATTTCTGGCTGGACGTAGAAGGTTATCAGGATTAAATTCTTCTTTCTAAATTTAACTACCAATATCAGGTGCCTAGTGTAAGGAAGCTGAGTAGACCTTACCTGAAGTCAGTATAGAGGGTGAATTTTAGTACTGGATAAATCATAGTCTACTGGTATCTGGTTTTCCCTGTTGACTAAGAGGGAACCAAAAGCAGGTGAAAAAAAATTGCTGTCCTTTCTGTCCTTCAGATACACTTAACTAACTATGAGAGCCTGAAATCTTTCTATGAGATAAAGCATTTATTTTTATGTATGTATGCTATTGATAATTATTTTTTTTGTAGTTGTATAGGTCAGAATGACAGCTTTTTACAACCATTGTTTATTACTGTAGTGCCTATGGCTAAAGGAATAAGACCAGCAGTGATAAGAATTAAACAGCAAAGGCTCTGAGGCAGCATGAAGTAATGAACAACCCTCACTTTAAAAACTTTATAGTGTAGAAACTTCCCAATGGTAAGAGAAGCTAAGACCGGAGCAGGTTGCATATGGCTTCTATAGCAGAGAATGCATTTCAGAATGGATTCTGCCTTGGGATGGCTAGATGGGCTGGAGATTTTCTTCTTATTTCTTCCATCTCTCTAAATAGCTCCAAGATTCTTAATAGCTAGGACACGGTTATGTGGTTTACAAGAATTGCTACTTCCACAACACTATTTCATTCCRTGTGATATTACTTTGTGAGGAGTAACCTTTGTTAGGAGCGAGTTAGCAAAGTGGAAATGTAGAACAGAGAAATGCCGTAGGGGAGACAAAGCAAGGAAAAAGAGCTGGAGGAAAAGGACCGGCCCAGAGGAGTGAATTTCGGGGATCAAACCACTACCGAGCAGTCTGGCACACCAGCAGAAACGGAGGCTTCTTGTAGCACTTGGTGAGACTGCTGTGTTTTGCCAGTTTGAGCTTCTTTGATCAGTAGGCTGATGCTTCTCTGAAGTTAGTATGGGTTTAGATGCATTTAACACACAATAGCTATACTTAACAAAAAAGACTAGCTGCCTATTCCGGTGCAGTGGGGTCCTTTT
Source organism: Phoebastria nigripes (assembly GCA_035582835.1). Taxonomy (NCBI): domain Eukaryota; kingdom Metazoa; phylum Chordata; class Aves; order Procellariiformes; family Diomedeidae; genus Phoebastria; species Phoebastria nigripes. The sequence goes on from JAYKAV010000633.1 coordinate 1,669,879, forward strand.
TTATGTAGTCAGGCATTCCTCTTTCCCTTTCTAGTTTTGAGTGTGTTTGTAGGCTTCAAACCTTTGTCTAAGGACTATAGGAGATGGTAAGAACAGCGAGAGTTCACATGTGAAAAGGATGAGAGTTGTATTTTCAAAAACTGCCCAAAAGCAAAGGGGGTTTTGTTAGTTGTAAGCAGCATAACAAATTATTTCTGTCAGCTTAGCAGCCTCTAGTTACAATGTCACAGTGAGCTGCACTATTTTAACCTGTGTTGAGCATGAAGATGTACAATAGACGGATCGATGTCAAGCACTTGAAGAAGGGTTTACAGGAGTATTTGTAGACTTCCGTGTGGTCTCTGACATCTGTTTGACAAGCACTTAAGACCACAAGATTTATAAAAACATGCTTTAGAGCTATACCTCATTTAAATCATTGTAAACTTACTTTACTGGAGAGGGAACTGATTGTTGTCCTGTAAATCATTAGTATTATGAAGAGAACTACGCAAAATGTGATCACTTATGTCTCAGAGAGGAGTTACGTGAATGCCTTGGCTGCATTTGTTCAAACCTCTGAACCTCATGCTGTGTGTTGCAATCAGATTAACTGAAAAGCTAAAAACAAACAGAACAAAACAGATAAAACTGATAGCAATATTTGCCACACACGGAGGTCAAAGAGGTGTAAGAGCTGACAGACATTGATGGCTTCATTGCCTACGAAACTACTAAAATTATCCATTTAGAGGAGAGATCAATATGAAAAGCACCAGCTAACGGGGACAACCTGTGGTGCAATCACCATCAAGTGCACGTCCATCCTGTGGATCTATAACGCTTCTATGAAACTGTTTTTTCAGATCAGAAGTCAAAGCTAGAAAATTCTGAATTTTGGAGAACAGCTGTGAGCATTCATGAGACACATTGACTCTAATATCTTCCAGGAACTCCTTATTTATTTGAAGAATTTGCCAAGACATTGTCATCTAGTTAACCTAGATACCAGACATAGCAGACTTTGGTTTACGGTAGAATTGTTTGGATTAAAGGTTGGTATGATTACATTTGGTTCACGTCTGTTCAGCCAAGAAGTTTTTTTGATGCTGTGACTTTTACCTATGTGTCCCTAGCTTCAGTCTTGCATTATATGTGGCATTTTCTGAGGAGGAGAGGTAAGGAGCTTGTGCAGCACGCTTACCTGTATAATAGCTTTGTTTGGCTTTCACAAAGTTAATGAAGAGCATTTCTAGGAAATGGGAGATATCTTGTCTCTCATCCCCGACAGCAGAAATTTCCCTGCTGGTGTTCAGACAGTTACTTTTTGCAATTAGATTTGTGTTAATAGCTACTCTCTTTTCTCTCTTCATTCTTGTAGGTAAATGCTAATGAAACAAGAAATCTTGAATGTTCTTGTTCAACTTTTGAGTTTAAAAATGTCTTTGCCTTGTTGATGTTGATGACTGCACAACCCTAGGACGTTATGAAGCTCCAGACCCTGTGAAGGACCCTGTGAAGGGTCTGGAGAACAAGTCCTATGAGGAGCAGCTGAGGGAACTGGGACTGTTTAGCCTGGAGAAGAGGAGGCTGAGGGGACACCTTATCGCCCTCTACAACTATCTGAAAGGAGGTTGTAGTGAGRTCGGTGTCGGTCTTTTCTCCCAAGTAACTAGCAATAGGACGAGAGCAAATGGCCTCAAGTTGGAGAGAGGTTTAGATTGGATACTAGGAAAAATTTCTTCACCGAAAGGGTTGTCAAGCACTGGAACAGGCTGCCCAGGGAAGTGGTGGAGTCACCATCCCTGGAGGTATTTAAAACACGTGTAGATGTGGCGCTTAGGGACATGGTTTAATGGGCATGGAGGTGTTGGGTTGACGGTTGGACTCAATGATCTTAGAGGTCCTTTCCAACCTTAATGATTCTATGGTTCTATGTTATGCATATGCACATTAAGTTGGTCATTGCAAGTCATACTGGAATACAACAGTACTGTACAAGCATTATGACACTGTAAAACAATCATTCATCTTTAGACCACAAATACTGCAGCCTCCATAGCTCCACTGGCTGTCTTGGCAACGTGAAAGTCCCACTGGAAAATCAAGAAAGGTTATCAAAAGGCAGCACTGGCACGGGAAAGCAACTCTTTCTGCAGGCTGGTAAGGATAAGTAGTCGTAGCCCAGCCAAGTCCATTGGGGACTCTTCCACATGGCATTTGCAGGCATCAGACTGAAATGCAGCAGCAGGGAGCAATCAAAGAGCTTATTTCAGGTTTTTATCACTGTCATGATGGTAATGGATCTAGGTCCATGGTCTTGTGTGCTAAAGAAATAGAAACAGCAAATTAAATCTTGGTAAAATCTTAAGAAAAAACAAGTAAACGTTTTCTGAGGCTAAAATTTTAATCTGAACTGTTGGCTTGCTGATGACCTTAACTCGCAGATGTTATAGCAGACCCGCTGTGTTCTTGCTGCACGCGAGGTGACAGCGGCCGGAGTATTCAGGTGCTTGTTTCCAAACTAGAGCACATCGGTAGCTACTTCTTCAGCTTCATCATTTCTGTGATCTGTGATCAGTCCATAATCCCTCAGGTAGGTGCTGAGCTTATGTTTCCTGAATGTTCATCCTGGGCCTATGTTGCTATGGTCGGCGCCTTGTCATGGGTAGAGAAAACCGGTCCTACTATAAGGAGCTGAACTTGGAATTTGCAGACTGGAAATCTTTGGCATCCTGTATAGCAAACTGCGTAGGACAGGCTGCATTTCTCCCATAATGTGAGATTATTTTTAAGATGGGATGAACTAGAGATAGTTGCATAGAAAAAAGAAAAGTCTCATTAAAACTCAAAGAGAAAGAAATGCTATAACAATTTCCCCAGTCATTTGTTTCTTGGTTTAAAAAAAAAATCATCAATTTTCATATTTCCATTGGTCAAATTTAGTAATACCTTTAAGTAATATATAGAAAGATAGCCTATATTTTTCACAATTATTGCAAAAATTATATTACAGTTATTATTCTGAATGAACCAGTTTTATTTCATGTGTCTTCAACAACAAAAAGAAAGAATAGCAATAAAATATAATGATCTGTAATCTCACCATTTACCATATGCAAGCCTGAGATGCCGACCCACAAGATATATCCTCCAACGTCTACAAGCTCATTCAGCTGCCACGTGAACAAGTAGCAACCTCAGAGTTGCTTTGAATTAAACTGGCAGTCCTACGAGGCATCATGTTCCAAGAGCTGGAGTCTCTGCAACATGATGGTGTGTGTGAACCGGGCAGGGGTAGCGAGGGGACGGCGGTACCTGACCTTTTTCATCGCCATTCAATGATCTATGGAAGACGGACAGGACCAGAATGGCACAAACCCATTTTGTTACTACCAGCAACCCCACTCTAGCTCCTTCACATGCGGTCCCTCTTTCTTGCCTTGGAGAGATCCGTAACAGCATGAGCTTGTGCCCAATTAGGCAAGAGTTAAAACCAGCAATTAAAAATACTAACATTTAATTTTAGAAAGCGGAGGCAGACTGGAATAATCCAGAGCAGACAGCAGGGTCAACAGCAGGCATGGTCTGTAAATTGACTCTGTCTGGTGTGAGCAAACTAGGTAACTGCTGATTAGGCAGGTCTTGTGATGTGCCTTTTGTGAAAACAAATTTAAGCTGCAGCCTTCCATACACAGTGCAGCTGATGATGGGTTGTTACTTAAAGGTCTGGGAAAGCAGCTTTCAGATCCCAAGCTTGTCAGAAAAAACAGCAGGAGGGGGTACAAATAATGAAAACAAATGTACACGGAGAACTGGATGGGTAACACCGGTGCAGAAGTCAACAGCGTGATGTGCCCCGAAACATATTGCAGGAAACCGTGTAAAGTCAAAGCTGACCCAGGACACCAAAATAGCTTCCGTATATTTATTACTTGCTGTGCTTGGGTCCTGATGGGGCAAAGAGTATCAGTAATGCTTTTTTTCCCCTATGCCGGATGTCACAGTTCTAAGATACTTCCTATCCTTGGAGAAAGAGACTGTAAAATTGCACTGACAGGTACAGCTGGTTGTAGGGGGAAGAAAAAGCAGCAGCTAGTGATGGCCGTGCTGGGGGAGGCTGAAGTGCATTGACAAGTGTCATCGCCAGCTGGAGCAGTGCTGATGTGCAAAGTGCAGGTCAGCATCAGAGATGGTGGTGGTGGTGGGTGTTCAAGCTATTCCCGTAAGCCCTAGTGACCACAAAACATTTTCCTTTTATTCAGTATGAAGATGGTTTTCAGACAGCACTTAATGAATCGCTTCCCTTACAAATGAGTAGCAGAAAACACCCTTTAATCAAGAGAACCCTCTCATTGCTGTTGATAACAGGTTTTTTTCACAGGTATTTAAAAAAAAAGTCTCATTTCCAGCTGTYGCATATGCACAGTTCTCAAAATAGCTGAGAATTTGGAAGCCATTTTATGGATTTTTAGGTTTTAAAGAACTTTCTGACTGGGAGATGGGACTGAATAGGAAAAGGTAATAAGAGGGGGGCRCTAGGTTGATTTACTTCTTGTGAGTGCGAGACCACACTCACTAGCATTAGGAATAATTCTTATTGTTGTTATTTAATTCCTGGTAGTAGGTACCAATTTTACAAAAACAAGAACTGTAGGAAAAATCTACTATAATTATTACTTGACCTACTCTGCACAAGGCAGCTGCTGTAATTTTACATGCAGTTCCAGCAGCAGCTGTTTATCTAATGAGCTTTGGAAGACCAGCTCTCCCAGGCTGACAGCTCCGAGAAATACAGAAGCATGGCAAAAAGTGGCATTGATGTTTCAATAAGTGACATTCTTTCCTCTGAGTCAGCATGAACAAAATGCCATGGAAGCGTGTTGGAGGCGCTGGGAGGCACCGCCTTTAAATAAGGCTTAAAGCCAGCACCCATCTTCTCATTAAGAATGAGAGATTCTCCATTGCATAGACGATAAATATGTGTATGCGGTCGGAGACCTCAAGGAATCTATGAAAGACGGAGACATTTGGGGGAAAGAGAGAGACATTTTGGTTCTTTGCAATATGTGTGAGCTTAATAAATGCTATCGGCTATTTCTGCATTGCATAAGCTAGCTCTAAACAAAGTAATTCAGATCTTTTAAACAGGAGGCCTGTCATAGCACTGGACCTTCATTCAGAAGAAGTTCTCTGCAGGTCCATATGATGACGCTGCTCCAATATAGTGCAGTGTAAGGCTCATATCTTTATAGCATTGTGCCAGAAAGTCATGCTGTTGTCACCTTTGTGGTTAAGCCTCCAGCCAAGCTGTCACTTCTGGTGGTCTCAGTGTCYTGCTGCCAACAGCTGAACCCTAGAAAAATGTTCATACTCAGGTTTAGACAAGGAGGAATCATAAGTTGGAATTAAAGCTGCGTTTCCCATTTGGCTTTGTTCTGATCCACAGTTGTTCTCACAGTACAGTTAAAAATAAAATGACCTCTTTCTTTTTCTAGCTGCTGTCATAATTGTCATTCCCCACCAGATGCCCTAACTTCCCACTGCGCCCCGCTGGTTCTGCTGCCCCTGTTGTCTCTCAGTCCAAAGAGCTTCTGAACAAGAGACATGCTTTTATGGAGCCTGGCAAAGCTTCAGAAGGGAAAAGGAAAAATCAATATCGCTTCAAAGCAAAGCCTTTGCTTCAGTGAATATGACGTTTGCCCTTTCTTCACTAGTGGGAAAAACAACAAGGACACTTACACCGGCAATGGAAATAGAATGAACAACAACAGAGAGACCTTCCAGGTTTGACTTGTAAAGGGGAATAACCTTATAGTTATTGTCCCTATTCGGTGACATCAAAAGCAGGTGTAGAGCGTTAGGCGGTGCAGTCTGGGAATGAAGTGGAAAGTAACACAAAGTCAAAGAGAAGAGTTGAAGGAATTTGGAACAAGCGATAATGGACTCTGCTGAAGAAACCAGGGAATGAAAGACAGGACACAAAGGTCAGGTCCATCGCTGCATGATCGAATCAACTATAAAATGTGACCTGCAAAGGTGGGCCATAATATTGAAAGGACCTTCCAGTAAGTTTTACACCATTTTGACAGCTTCGCAGCAACGGAAAATGGCAACAGAACCTCACACTGCGCTAATGAGCAGCTTCTGAGTAGGGTCAGAGCAGGTCAGAAGTTTTCCAACAGAAGTTGAAAATGCCAATTAAGGAAATTAATGTTTCTGCAAAATCAAAACAACTTTGAAAGACTCTCACTGATGTTTTTGGAGGATCTACAAAAATGTAAACTAAATGTAAACCTTACAAGTCTGCTTCAATTATTTTTCATACTCAAGTTTTCATTAATTTCATTTTCATTTAATTTTGACTGTTTTTTGTTTCCAGTTCCTTTTTGTTTCAAAACTACATGCTGATTCCAAGTTCTTCATTTCATTCTGTTTTGACTATGCCACTTCTTAGCTAGTTTTCCAAGTTGTTTTGTTTTGATGTTTCTACTTCTGTGTCATTCTTCACATGCAACTTTGTGGACCTCTTTCTCTTGGAATAACATGCATTGTTTCAATAGGCTCTGTGTAATTGTTTGAAAACAGTCTTCTGTAAAGAAAGTATTTTCCTTATGTGAAGCTGTGCCTTCAGCTGCAGCTGCCACTAGCTTTGTTGTAGTTTCTGGCCTGTGCTGTGGATAATTTGCAGCACCTAACTTCCCCTGCTGAGAGGGGATCCTGGGTCAGCTGCTGTTGTTGCAGTCGTGTAATGGAGCAGACTTCATCCTTGGTGAATCAAATAGAACGATTTCTGAGGAGCACACTCGTAGTGTAGCAGGACAGTCATGTACTCATACTCTGACCCCTGTACTTGTGCTGGGTGAGAGTTCTGCAGCTACAAGAATCAATAAAAATGTATTGATTTCTCCACACCGTCATAAAGCTTGTCTGCTCTTATATCCAGTTTGCAAGCTGAAAAAGACGACTGTGAAACTACTTTCTCTCCTTTTTCCTCCCCCATTCCAGGCTTCTCGCACAGGAGACCAAGATCCGTTTCTGACAGAGCCACCTGGCCAGGGAGCCATAGCCCCGCTCGCTGTATCACAGCATCCTCCTCTTTTAACATTTGGGTTGTGAAAATAGCTGCTTTTGAAGCTTTCTAAGTAAGGAGAAGTGCAGGGGGGATTGCCCCAAGGGCTAAAGTTGAGTGACTTCTCTGGGGCTTAACTCATCCCTCTACATGCAAGCAATGGTAGGCAAGGAATTGTAATGTGAGTGAAGAGCTCAGTGCATCTCTGGATATTCCAGATTCACATACAGTTGCTTTTTCGGGGTCATTTCAGCTCCTTTTGCAACTGTTTGATGTTTTCTGTTCTAGGAAGAAGGTAGGTAGCCATCGTTCATCTGAAGAACATGGGAATGTCCTCCCCTGTTAAAAACTGTCTCAGTGGTAAAAATGAAGCAGGTGAAGGGTAAAGCAGTATTTTCAAGAATATTTAATTTCACAGAAACTGTCACCTAAAGCCATACCTGTCAAAAGGCGAGTGGGCAGTTGTCTGCTTCTGTTATTCAACACAGACTGCTTGGGAAGCTTGGCTTCAAACTTCTGGGGATGGATGCAGCTGTTTGTCAGCTGTGTAGTCAGTCTTGGTTAAATCCCAGAGTCCTGAATAAACCACATGGAATGCAGTCATAGAGCAGTCAGATTGGGAAAGATTTACCCAGAAGACAAAAACGCAAGCCCTCTGCGAACTGCAGAATACACTTTGATGATTTCCATGATTTCATCAGCTAGGTCAGCATTATCACTAAACAATCACATTAGAGTGTTACAGAACAACAAAAAATGTGACCAGAAACATCTTGTAGCTTTCGAAGGCATCAGTCTTGAATGCCTTTGTTTCTATGGAGAACAAGGGCTTTAATACTCAGCTGTTCCCATTGAGAAGATCCCCAGCTGCACCAATTTTGATAAAAATATGTGCAGTATGGTAGGCAGGTAAAACTGTTACGACTGGTAGATATGTGTGACCACTGGTCAAATGACCAACTCTGTATCTGTCGTATCTATATTTAAATTGTATGTTACTTAAGGCAAGGTATTTGTGGCATAAAATACGAGTAGCCACTGCTTTCTGCTCTACCAGCTGAAGGGTGAGGCAGACCCGCTGACAAACAGCAAAATGCTATGTGGTTTATCTGCCCTCCTACCGTCTGTGACTTTCCCTACCTTCACGGTTTCAAGCACATAATTCATAGATTCACACTGTTGGGGCTGTTGCACGCAGGATGTTGAGACAGGCTCTCATGCACAGAGTATTATTAGCGGGGTCTGCAGCTAACACACAGAAGGAAAAGGGAAAACTCCTCTGTGGGCAGCTGGGAAGAGCAGTGGTGGGGTCCCCAGGTAAGTGTCCTCCGGGGGCTCTCTCCAGTGAAGCAATGGTGAGGATGAAAAGGAAGATGATGATTGTTTTTGGCATGCTTTTCCGCTATTTATTACATGCTTTTTTCAATGGGATCAACTCAAACTCCCTCTTGGATGTTCCTCTTTGTGGCACGATTTGGTTAAACATTGGAACAGGCTGCCCAGGGAAGTGGTGGAGTCACCATCCCTGGAAGTATTTAAAAGACGTGTAGATGAGGCGCTTAGAGACATGGTTTAGTGGGCATGGTGGTGTTGGGTTGACGGTTGGACTCGATGATCTTAGANGACATGGTTTAGTGGGCATGGTGGTGTTGGGTTGACGGTTGGACTCGATGATCTTAGAGGTCTTTTCCAACCTTAATGATTCTATGATTCTATGATTACAGCTAAGTTGAGCATGGCAATTAGATAGAGGTGTTGCACATTGGTCGTTAACCTTCTGTGCAAATGTATTATTGGATAATATTGTATTATTGGATAATATTTTAGTATTTAAAATACTAACAGTGTTTAGTATACAAACACCGCTTTGTCGTGGGCTATGTTTTAGTTGTGTCTAATATAAACTAACATCTACAAAATGAGGTATGAAAAGGTTGGGAGAAAGGGCTGATTTTCACGCCAGTGGTAATGGCTTCCCACGCGAACCTGCCGTATAACATTATTGGGGTTTGCAGGTGCAAGGCCATGGGAACAATAAACAAAGACACGAGAACAACAATGGGAAAACACTGCCTCAGCAGCTGGCGTGAAAGATTACAGAGCTGCAAAGAGCTCTTATCCTTAGCACTGCTAAGGCACGAAGGCACCTAAGGCACAGCGCAACAGGCCAAATTCAGTTTTAGCATAAGCAAATGCGATGTCATAGTGCTCAATGTCTCATCTTGGCCTCCGACTTGAGCCATAGTCTTGCAATAAAGTATAAGAACATAGTCTTTACATCAAGATATACATGCGAGCCAATATATACTTTGGGTTTCATTCTAGACTTCTTAAATATGGTGTTTATTCAAAGGAAAAAGAATATAATCCTTCCTAAATAAACAAACATAAACTCACCTCTCCTCCCTCCCTGCCACGCGGAAATCAGGATTCTGTAGCCGACAGATCACAAAGTGAGTCATGTTGAAGTACAGAAAATCTAGCCCAATCAAGCTGGTAAAACAACCCAGATTTTAGAGATGAAGGTCTCTAAATTAAGAGTCTTCTGCTGCTGACCCCCAGGCTGTTAAAGCTCATGACTGTTTGCTCCAGCACCACAGTTGCTATGGCAATTCATATAGACAAAAGCAGCAACCTTTCAGGATCCAACCAGGTAAAAAACTAGGACTAAAATTATACTCAGAAACAAACAGGAAGCTGATATAGATGCCAAAGAATCGATATACTGTATTCTCTGTGTCTAATACCATTTCACAGGCAGGCAGCTGCATTCTGTACAAGCTGCACATTCCCAATGCCTTTGAACACTGGCTCCACATAGAGCACATGGCAGCAACTCTGACTTGGAAAAAAAATCAAAAAACTCTTCTAAAGAAACTGGGAAAAGGCAACAAATGTCTAAGCAGACCCAGACAATGCCTACTTAGATGCTACTCTAAAAAAAAAGTCAGATGGTGTCTTATTAGAAGATAGATGAGATGTTTTTCAGATTCTTTGACGTGATGCTAAGAGGGAACCCAAGCACCTGCGAATGACAAATCTCTCTAACAGCAGGGAGACAAGCATGTGGATATGATGGGATCTGTTGTATTTTAGAGATAGCAGGCTGGACCTTGTTTCCATTTAATTAGTGAATCCATCTTGTTCATGCTCCTAGGACTATAGCACCTTATATTGCATTAAAATATGCTTCTCAGTAGAAATGGAATTGGAAAAGACAACAGAATTGTCAGCAGCTACTTTTATACAATTGCATAATCTTAGTTTTGTCATCTCCAGTAATGAAGTCAGTGATATAAATAAGAGATTTATCACATGGAGACCATAGATTTAGCACACCGAAACTTTCTTATGTCCCTCACAAACGTCATTATAAAACGCAAAATATCACCCCAAAAAACAGATAAAACACGTATCCGAACCTGCACTTCTAAGAAGGATTTTCAGTCCCTGACTTCTTTTTCCTCACCTTGGTGCAAATGACCCAAAACAGATGACAGACAGGTACTCCCAYCCTTCCCCCACAAGGCAGTCAGCAGAGCTTCCAGATGGGCCAAACCAGAAATGCTGCGACTCTGACAAGACTGTGGCATGAGAGATCTTCCTTATGGGGCACTATCGAGCTAGAAACAGTCACCCACAGCAAAGTTGCAAGCATGAAAGTCTGTCAGCTCTCGTCGACTGTCACAACAGGACTCATCTTGATGGTACCAAGAATTTGACCGAGCCAGTATTACTGTTAACGTCGATGAGCATCATTGCAGGGAAGAAGTGACTCTTATCTCCTGTCAGGTACAGGAGATACTGTCCTTGCAAAGCTTTTGCAGGAGATGATACCTCCTTGCAAAGCAATGCGCTGGCACAACTCGGTACTGTAACATTTCGTTCCTTGCCCTGCCTGCACATCTTCCTTCTCGGAGAGCTGCAGATACAGCAAGTAAATCAAAGGTAGAAGAATTTATGCAACCCAAAGCAGCACTGGATTTTTGGAATGACATCATGATTGTATATGGGTACTAATAAAAGGCAAAGGTTCCCTGAAGCCGCAGGCTATAAAGTGTAGTAGAGCAATGTGATTAAGACAGAGTTAAGCCGTATTAAACTTTGAAGAAAAAGGCATTCCATAGTGACATGTTAATAGATCCCAGGAAAGATTTGTTAATGGACTAAAAATTGAGAAGCTCTTTGTAGGCAGCATTAAGGAAAAAGAAAATCACTATTTCTCTATGGGTGAGATTCACTTAAAAAAAAGCCGGACAAGGCAAGAGCGCCGGGTACACCCAGGGCTGCCTGGCTGGGGCTCAGAGGCAGGAACGCGGGGCTGGTCCCAGCGCACTTCCAGCCCGGGTGCCGCACTGCGGGACTGCATGGCCACACCTGGTTTAGGTCTTTCTTCCCATCACACTGAGCRTATGCGTGAATAAAACCTTGTGATTTGGGTCTACGAAGGTGGTTTGGGATGCGGTGATTTCCTGAAGACTTCTTCCAGAGTGTGAACCACAGAGCGTGTCACAACATATATCCAAACAATGACTATTTTTCAATTGAAAGACACTGCAGTCGGGCAATAGGTAAAAATGAAATGCGATGTTATCAAAGTCTGAACCTTGTAAGGACACTGAGCCCAGTAAAAAACTTCATCTGGCTGGTATGAGATACTAAAATTTACACTGATAGCCACCTTAAAGCAATTGTAATAAGGAGAAAAAAATGGCAGTAAAATGTTTGTCTTGGCCTGACCTCACTTCTGTGATCTCCTTTCCAAGCTGACATATTGGAAGCAACAAAAGCGACAATTTTTCGGAGCACACTCGCCTCTGAAAGGCAGAAAGCACCAGAACGAGTAATACTGTCTCCTCTCGATCGTGAAAGGCTGATTTATTCTTGCCGCATTATTATAAAAGGTATCGTGTATTTTGTAACATGCTGAAAGCGGTGGGGGACCTTTACTTGGCCTGTCTTACATCTTTGGCTCAGCTTTATTTTTCTAATCAGATACTTTTAGGCTCCCACAATATTAAACAAAAACAGAGCAAAGGCAAATAAATCAAGCACCTTTCTTCAAGTTAGTTCATAATCTCTCCCGCAAGTGGTCAGTTTTGCATTAGCTATTAAGCATTTTTAAAACGAACTTTTATCCCATGGCACTGAATTCCATGAATAAAATTTCTGTGATGATATTCGTATCTAAGAAATTAAAACCTCCTGGCTGATTTCTAGCTTCCACATCCACAATCTTAATTCTAGGCTATTTCTTTTCTCCGCTGCCTTGTCCAGATGCACCTAAGCTTCTCAGATTTTCGTAACATAAACTCTAACCTGTGTTTCATAGACAATGAGAAAGTAGCATCACGAACTTTGGATGTGGCTTCAGAGAGGACTGGACGTTACCAGGGGTAATTGCACAGCTGCTGCTGTACCATCAAACACAGAGCCCTTTTCTGCAAAAGAGGCTATCCTATACATTTGATGAAGGTGAGCGGTGTGTATCAGTGCTGACAAGAATTAATAAAACAGCCACCTAAACCCCAGCACTGGTGCTGCTGCGGTCCAGCCTTGCTGTGCTTCTGCTGGGATTTCTGCAAACAGTTCCTCAGGTTTTTTCTTCAGACCTGAGGCTACGAGGCACCGTGGCCCAGCAGGATGCGAAGGAGTATGGCAACCGGCTGATGCTTCAGTCACCCCTCATGCACTCAAGCCCCGGGGTCAGTCCCAGCAATGGGGTTCCCTCTCCTCCTCCTCGTGGCCAGGTGTTTCACATTTGGGAGCCCAAAACCAGGCTGAGCCCAGGTGACGCAGGCTCCTGTCAGGTAATCGCAGCCAGGTGTTTTGCATTTGGGAGCTCGACTTGGGGCTCAGGAATTACAAATAGGAGCCAAAGTGGAAAGAGTTTAGTTTAGTCCGGTGAGCGTCAACGGTTGCAGGACCCCCAGGAATCTCTGCTGGAAAGAAACTTCCAGAAAGAGGGGGCAAACCCAGAGATGTGGGGTGAGAAGGGGAGAGGTGGGCAGATGGCGGAGGAGGGGCTGCAGCTCTGGGGCCCTGATCTTCTACAGCTGCGAAGCAGGTTTGGAGGAAAGGCTTAAAAGAGCGAGACAGCCGTAACATCTTCAGTCAGGGAAGAAGATCCCTTTTCAGAGGGGAGGTGGGTGTTTGACCATCTGAAGGGAAAGGTAGGAAGCATTTATATGGTTATTTTATAAATACTCCTGAATAGATGTGTTTTGAGGTAGGGGGTAAAGCAGGGGAGTTAACAGAGGTGCAGCCAAGGAGCCGTACTCACTCGCCTTGCTTTTCATGCAGCAAAGCAATATAATGAGTCCAAAAAAGGAATTTGGTATTGGGGGAGGAAGGGTCCCTTTTTAAAAAAAAGTCATATATCCTTCTGACAAAGTCCTACACAATAGGAAAATGTCTGAGTGTTGACTTTCTTAGGGTACTTATGATCTTGATTACTTTATTGATTCAAGGCTTTCTACATATATATATATTGCTCAATTTTTTTTTTTTTTTTTTTTTTTTTTTTTTTTTTTTTTTTTTTTTCATGGTTTTGCTACAGTTAGCACTAAAATTTAAGATACGTGAGATGGAACTGTCCTAGGGCTTTTTGTTTTTTTTTTTTTTTTTTTTTACCTCTCATGGTTTTGCTACAGTTAGCACTAAAATTTAAGATACGTGAGATGGAACTGTCCTAGGGCTTTTTGTTTGTTATACGTCATAGGTGGGGTTTTTTTTTAGATGATTTCCATATTAATGACTACTTAGCTTTTTCTTCTGGCTTTTGTTTTCCCTGAGGAAATTATACCGCTTCTCTCCTTGTGAAAGGGGGGGAGTGACGAAGGTTGTTTTTTTTATTATTATTTTTATCTGGGTATATATTTCTTAAGTGAGAACAGTACTCCTTCCTAAAACATCTAGCTTCCGTTGAGCACAGTAAATCATGAAATTATGTATTTATCATTCCTTTTTATTTTTTTAAAGGCAYGATAGAGAGGAAAGCCATTTAGCAAATCAGGTACAAAACTAAGATCTATGTTTTAAGAGCTGCAGGGGAGTTGGAAGAAAATTGGCTCTTGTGATGAAGCGTTATTCAGCCCATCACAYGTGTGAAGTCCAATTTTGCCCCTGAGGTGAAGAAACTGGTATTTTTTTTTTTTCCTCTTCTATATAACCTTGGAATTTGCAGGATTTTCCTTGTGTGCATTACTGTACCACTTGGCAGTGCCTCTGACACGTGTAACAATTTGGCATATGCTAAGCGTGGTGGGGGCAAATATGYGTCTATTTGCAGAGCTAGGCAGGTAAGGGTAGTAGGAATGGGACAGGACTGTTATCCAGTCCTGCTTCCCCCAGGTAGCTGCTCTTCACAATGAGAGAATGGGGATTTTATTGTTTGTTTTGTTCTGGACCTCTAGCAATTTTCATTGCTCTTGAATAAGAATTAATAAAAATCAGTGGTGTTTGAATTAACTTGTCTGTGTGCACAGGACCAGCCCAGAGGTCCTGAGCATTGTGCAAGACCTGTTTAAAGTATTAGGGAGTCATCAACACTTCGATATCACCCCAGCATCGCCCGTGCTTTAGGACTCTGTGGCTAGGACTGCTTCATGCTCCTTAGCAGTGCTTCGAAGGTAGGGTAAATCAGCCATTAAATTAAACATTGAGAGACTAAGTCAGCTCTAGTTATCTGAATGAGTGTATTGCTATAAATCATTAATAAATATATCCCAAGAGGCAGGAATGGGTGCATGGTGGGTCCCCTCCCAGACAGAGCTTCAGCAAGCATTATTTTCAGTATTTTGGAAGCAATGTGCAGTTTTGGAGGGCATGGAGAGCAAGAGGAAAGGGGGATGTGCTGCAACAACACCTCTTCAGTATTTCCCTTCTTTCATGTACAGCTTATTACCTTTAGTGTCACTGTGATGCATGAGAGTGACTGTGAGCGATGTTGATTGTGTGCTGTGGGGAAGATGGAGCTTGAATTCTCCTCTTTGACTTTCCAGCACTTCTTGCTGGTACAGAGTAAGATTATTTTCTTGCCTTTTCCTGTTCCTCTTCAGAGCACTCTAAGAATACTAACAGAGTTCTTGTTCCACTGTGCTTTGCTGAGCACCGGGCTGCGAAATCCAGCTGGCACTTACACAGAGATTCATATAGAAAACTGTCCTGGCTTCCTCTTCTTAACCCTCTATAAGGCCAGCCATTCCATGTTTCAAGATATAAACTTGGAAAAAAAAAAAAGGCAAGAATATAGCATAGAAACTGCTGTTGTGTACAGCTCCATAGTTGAGATTGATGTGTTAAGACTGTAGCTTGAAGATAGAGGGCAAATCTTGTGAAAATGTTAGTACTTTGCCCTGTAAAAGAGGACGGGGGCGGGTGGGGGGAAGAAAGAATAAGGTTTAGGTAGAAGGAAAAATAATTTGAACGATATTCTGAGCCAGAAGAAAGTTGTACATATTTCAGAGAGACAGATTGGGCAAAGAAGCCTGGCAAAGAAAATCCTTGTAGCAAAGCTGTTAAAATGGCACTGTCTTGGAGCGGTGAAACATCTCTGCTTTCTCTCATTTCTCTGCATGAGTTAACTTGACCCCAAGCCATTGTTTCCTATGGAAGTGGAATAACTTGGTAGGCAGTGTGAGGCAACGTTATTTCAAGTCTTTCAGCATTGCTCCTTGTAACCAAAAAAGTAAACATGGACATCAGCATGTAAACAGGATGCTCAGCTGTAAATTAGAGCAAGATGTAGCTTGTTCTACATTCAGCTTTTCCAAAAATAATTCCGCTTTAGTAAATAAGACATTCTGTATGTGTATCCTACTTTAACACATTTCAGATTGCTGTCAACAAACTGTAGGATTTTAGTAGAAGGTGTTTGCTAAATAACAAGTAAGGCAAACTGGATTTACTAAATCAGACCTCCTCTGTTTTTGTTGCTAAACTTTTGTATGGAATATGCTTTTTCTGTATTTGGGTAAATGGTACTAGGGATTTACTGTTCTATCTGAATGAAGCAGTCTTATGGTTGAGATACTGGGATAAAAGGGAAGTGGGTGTTCTCGTTCTAGCACTGCATTACTGGGTTTTTCTTGCGTTTTTAAAGAATACATTTTGGCAAGTAGGGGTGGGTTATTTTTGAACCTGATTCTTTTTTTTTTCCTTCCCATTTTGCTGCTGGCAAAAATGTGAGCTCTTTGGTTTCTAGATAAAACTGCTGCAGTTTCTCTTGRAAATCATAATTTGGACATATAGAGCTGCATCTCATAAAATAAACCACAGTTCCCATGGTATGCTGCATTGACTGAGTACAGGGAAACTGTGATACGTTTGGCTCTATGGGGGACCTGGCAGCAGCCTTCCTGTGCCTTTGAGGAGGTTATCGAGAAGACAGAGCCAGGCTCTTTACAGCAGCGCATGGCAGGAAGCTGAGAGGCAATGGACATAAACTGGAATTACAGAGGCTTAGGTTGGATTGAAGGGAAAAACTTTTGCATCGTTAGGCTAGTCGAGCAGATTTTGGCCAGAGAGGTTGTGTAGTCTCCATCTGTGGAGATTTTTCAAAACCCGATTGGATAAAGCTCTGAGCAACTATGGCGGACAGAGGGCAGTTTTGGATCATAATCTAACGTTATTTTTTGTCAAAACCTGATGCACCTGTATAAACTTCCTTTGGACGTATGTAGGTATAGTAGCAGGCGAAGCAAATTATAGCCCAGGAGCCTGGCGGATTTTTTTGCTTGACTTTCCAGTGAAGGCGATGTTCTTAACATTAGATATATAGCAGGAATGAGGTAGGTACAGTGCAATATGGCGAATTCCTGACTCCTTAAATATCAGATCCAGTTTACATAAACTACACTTGAGAGAATTTCCAAAATACTGTTCTCATTAGACTGTTGAAAGGTAAGTCGGATAACTTATTCTTGACCATAAAGGCTAGGAATAGGACAAATAAACCACCTTTATTTTTTTTCCTTATCCAGATATGGCACAYTTTGTAACGCACATCACGACTGCCGTAGAGGCACGGTGTCTGGTATCAGCAGTGAGTGATGTTGTTTGGAGGGTGAATTCAAAGTGCGTAAGGCAAGTTGTAAATATAAGGGCAGTTGCTTGTGGCTTGAACTCTTTCTCTCTCCACGCGTGCACACATTGTGTTAATGCTACAGCTATAAACCAGTCGGCTTACTGTACCTGTTTGCCTCTCAATTACCTTTTACCTTCAGGTAGAGAAGTGTGAGAAGTCAAAATCAATGGGCTACAAAGATTTGTTTCTTTCTTTTTCAGATGTGTGGGCATATCATTGCTCACACTATATACTTAAGAGCTTGTAAGTGGTCAGTCTCAGCACAGGTAGTTACAGTGAGACCAGATGAACAGGCTCTTTGATATTCATAGGATCAGAGAATCGCTTAGGTTGGAAAAGACCTTTAAGAGCATCGAGTCCAACTGTTAACCTAACACTGCCAACTCCACCACTAAACCRTGTACCTAAGCACCACATCTACGTGTCTTTTAAATATCTCCAGGGATGGTGACTCCACCACTTCCCTGGGCAGCCTGTTCTGAAGGGAATGAATCAAGGGCTCCAGGGATAGTGCAGAGCGGAGACCTTTATTTACACAATTTCTTCTTATTTATATCTTCCCGATTGTTGCTCACGCGATCATAGACAAAGTACGTGCCGCTAAAACTTTACTAATTGGTCACACCTCCCTTATCATGCGCTTTACTATTGGCAGCAGCCTAAGCCGTTATTTCCTTTTGCACAAGCCTTTGTTCCTGTTTTTCTGTTTTGCAATCCCATTCCTTGTTCTTTGACGTTCACTTTATATCTGTGTTTATCAGCTCAAGGTAACTGGCATTTTGTTCCATCAGCTTTCCCATACTGTTCCAATGCTTGACAACCCTTTTGGTGAAGAAATTTTTCCTAATGTCCAATCTAAACCTTCCCTGGCGCAACTCGAGGCCATTTCCTCTTGTCCTATCGCTTGTTACTTGGGAAAAGAGACTGGCACCCACCTATTTTGGTGTAATTTGCACCTTGTCTGCACCAATAAGTGCAGATACATCTGAAGAGTGGGTGATTTCCCACTTCTAGAAATGTAAGTGCTGCACTTGCCCCTGTAGCAGAGATCTTGTGGCTTTAAATATCCAGGTGGTGATACTTGGTGAAAGTCATGTCTTAACAGGTTTAATTCATGCTGCAGTTGTTCATTTTGATGCTGGACATAACCTTTAGAGTAGGAAGTGTTTAAAAATGAAAATGTTTGTCCAAGGACGTTTCTCTTTCAAGTCTATGAATAAAAAGAGGAGGGGGACCCAAAGGAGCAGCTACCAGCTGTTAATGGTGGTCTACTGATGTGAGTCTATTTTAAGCGATAGACCACTGAGAACAATGATGATGCTTTCAGCCCAGAATATACCCTCTTGAGCAGTCAGGCAGTCTGTAGAATGGCTTTGGCCATGTGCCATCTTCATCTTAAGAATCATACTCTAGGCTGCTAAAGAATAYTACACTAGTAGCTAAAAACTGGGCACTGTGCATGTCAAATGTCTCACTTCTTGGTGCTGAATTTTGTTCTCTGTCTGCTGTAGAAAACACTTATTTCTCTGGGTATATTCTTAAATGCGGCTCTGACTTTGCAAAAAATGGCAAGGAAACCCAAAAAACATGGGGTATGAGACTGCCCCGTAACAGGCAAGGACCAGAAAAAGTTTTATCGATCTCTTAAGGTGAAGACTAGTATCAAACCTCTGTTATTTTTACCCAGTTTATAAATGTTCTGCACTCCTTGCTTTAAGCTTTATATTCTAAGAACATTGTTCCTTAGCTGGGTGGGGCTTTGGGCATCTCTGCTTACTGTGTGCTCCAAGATGATATTATGGACCCTTCAGTATGAAAACTGGCAGGTAGCTTGCAGCTTAAAATAAAGACAGATTTTTGACATTCCAATTCCTGATTCAACAGTGCTCTGATCACTCGGTAGCTTTTAATTAGAGGGAGAGTCTCTAGTTAGCAGTGTAATGCTCAAGAATAGTGCTGCATTTTTTTATCAGTAGTTTTTCCCCACAGTATAGAGAAAATCAAAATGTAGCACTACAGAGGAAGCCAGTGACACTGTGTGTTCTGTCACAGCTGTAGGTGGTTGGATGGGGGAAGACACTAAAGGACAGTAAAAACTCAATTTCAGTTAATTAGTATAACTATCTGTTTGCAATACTTAGCACTAATGCTCTGTTAGAGAGGATATGCCCACAAGCAACTAAGCTGCAATGAAGTACTCTCTTATTCATGCCCCAAACTTTGCTGGTTACAGAGTCACAGGAGCTCTGCGTGCAAGGCAAGGAAGCTCAGACCGTGTGAATCTTGCTGTGTCATCTGAATTCTAGGTACTATTTGAAAAGGCATGAAGATGTCTGGAGGTAAAGAGTGTATTGCTCTAAAACAGTTAAAGCGGAAAAGAAAATGGGCTGTACTCTGCCATTCTTAAAAGATAAGAGGTAAAAAATATAAATATAGGATGTATTTTATTTTTTGTATTTTTATGGGCAACAACAGTGCAATTCTTAGTCTGTTGCAGAGTCAGCCTTTTGGCATACCACAAAGTCAGACTAACTGCTAAAATCATAAATATCCACAGCTTCAAGCTGGTTGCTGAAGTTATCCTGCTAAATCTTTATAAAAATTAAAAAGAAAAAAAAAATATAGCTTCCTCTTCCCAAATTCTCCTCTAATGACATTGTTGTTCTAATAAAGTGATTAGACCTCCTTATCCCAGCTAGGGATACTGCTAAATGAAGTTGAAATACCCATCTTGCTGGGATTATCCTTCAGGCACAATTTAAATGACCCACCAGCAAATATATCTGCTTTAACTTGACATTTGTTGTCCTTGCTGCTTTCTCCTGCTAGTTCTGTAAGGGACTCTAATTTTTCCCTCGGAGTTATGAATAGCATTTAAAAAAAAAAAAATCTGTCTTTATTCTTAGAAATGACATTCTTGTTGATGAGCCCTCCACTTTCTTTCACTTATCAACCTTAAATTGTATGCTGCTTTGACAGCGTTTTTATCCTTGGAAATATCCAGCTACACCATCACACTTCAAAAAACCGACCGTTCAGAGCCAAGTTGTTGTCTTGCTCCATGCACTGGTGCCCAGTATGAAAGCAAACCAGACCAATGAAAAGCTATTTATTATACGATGGCATCTTCAGGCCTGTGTTAGTTTGAAAAGGTCTTTTATTCTACTTAGCTTCCTACCTTAGCAGTCTGCACGTTGTGTTTTGCTTAAAAGCTAATTTAATCATCCTTAGTTTTAAAAGCTTTGGCCACAGGGAGTAAAGCTCTTAATATCCCAAGACAATACCAACTGAAATGAGAATCAATGAAAATACTAAACCACCCCTTCTGCCATCTGATAAGAGCTGCTGAAGCAATGCTACCTCTCACATGGTCTTTTCTGGATCCCTTCTGCTTCCCTGTAGTTCAGCTCTTTTTCTCATTTTATTCAGGCCAGCATCTCCAGTTACTCCTCAGTACTTCTCCCTTTGCCCAGCATTTAACAAAAAAAGCAAGATTTTTCCTATAAAATTGGCATGTATTTCTCTATCAGTCTCAGCTATGGTTTTGTTTATCCTGATTAGAATTAAAGCCCATGCTCCTCCAGAACTAGTGCGAAGAGATCAAGTGGGATTCAGAGTCATGTGGTTTCATTTAAATTGCAATCACAAAGTGTGTTTGAAATTAAAAGGTTTAATAACATATTCTTTATACTGGCCTGCTTTAGGACACCTAAGTCGGGTACAAGCTGTGCTTCAAAGAAAACATAAGCCCCGGACAAACAACCCCCCCAATTTATCCACTTTAATCTGGGTTGGGTTGTTTTATTGACATGACTTTACTTTTGCTGTATGCAACAAATGGGTAGCACTGATGGAAGCAGATGTGATTTTGATGAAGTTCTGGTGCCCTATTAGGTTTGCAATTATCTTTTAGTGTTTGTGCTATTTGACACCCTTTATTATAGTTTGTTTGAGTATGTATCTGGAAAACAATGAAGAATTACAGCTACTGAATTACAGAACAAACTTTACTGCATGGTTTTCATACCAGCTCATGTAAATKTTTTTCCTGTAAAGGTATATTGTGACAGGGTATTAACAGACATCCTCCAGTCCATGCCAATCACCTGAAGCTACCTTTGAAATCAGTTGGGCAGTTCACTGCTGTCTTCCATTCTTGTACCTTATGTAGTCTTTTTATGTCAGTGCAAAGGAAAGAATACATTCAAACACTGGGTTTCATCTTTTTTTTTTTTTTTTAAGCTAACAGAAGGTTAGGTTTAATCACAAGACTAGGTACAGATTTAAATGGTGGCTTCGTGAATGCTTTTACGTAGCGGACTTCTATGTAACAGAACTTTCTCTGCTGTGGGTATAGCGCATACGATGGGGCAAAAAATACCTTGGAAACAGCAAAGAGAGTATAGCACTCGGGTATTCTCCAGGCTTTTTAGATACTTAGGTCTGAATTATGGCAGGCACAGGCCTCCTGACAGCAACAGAATAAGGAATGTGCAAACTCTTGCAAGCATAACTCGGAGCAGGTGCAAGGAAACAATCCTAGTGTGGTGTGATGGGCCACCCCTGCTGCAGATAATGCTTCTCTGTGAATCTGTAAAAGCTATGAGGTCCTGGAATGGAAATAGGTGTTGACSCAGTAATCTTCACCTGGCTCTATAGCGAAAGCAAACTATACCAAGGATGTGTGATGCCAGCCATAAGCTGGATTCCTCTGCCTGGGCTCAGCACAGTATTGACAGGTCCTGTTGCGTCGATAGGATGCAACTAATGACTGGAGTTGCAGCTTCCCAACAGGTACACAGGGGCCTGAGTCTAACTCTGTCACTCCTCCTAGAGTATAGTTTTGCTATAATTATGGTTTTTAAAATAATATTTCATTTTTTTCTGCACGAGTCCCCTGGTGAGTTAAAATTGAAATGTTCTTGATTCTGTTGATTTATGTGAAAACTGTAACACCGTTTTTTTATCAGGTTTTGATTTAATTAGCCTGCTTCAGGGAGAGAATTAACATAGCATGTATAGCCCCTATTTAAGTGTACCCGGTATTGTATAATAGGGGAGTTTGTGCCAAACAAACAGCTGGGTCCTGCCTGGAAGAGCTTATATTCTGGTGGCACAAACAAAAATACACAATAAATGCAAACACAGAACAGCGTGTGGCCATTGCAGTTGGTATTAAATAGAAAGAAATTAAATTCCTCTGTTTCCGACTTGTCTCTGCAATCAAAGTGCCCCAGAATTATGATAAGTTCTTATTGTTTCTTTGTATAGACTATCTCTTGATACCCTCCCCTTCTAAACATAGCTCCTGTTCCAATATTCTGAATATTCACCAGATACCTTCTTATAACTTGCACCTTCTTTCCTTGTTTTAGAATCTCTTGTGATAATTTTGCTTCCAAGTTATAGTATCTCTCCACCACTGATGTTCCATATGGTCACTATATTCATATAGTTCATTTAATTAGATTCGTTTATAGGGAAGTACTGCACTGGGCATAGGCTCTAGTGACTCTCCTGATGGATCACTGGGCAAAGCCTCCACTCATTAGGACTTTGATTGGAATGTGGTTTTAATTGTTTAAATAGTTACGAAAAATAATCACAAACTACATTAAGAAAGCAGTGTTAGATATCTTCTTGAAAACCTTAAAAAAGCAAGTGTAAAGAGCTGTCTAGAAGCTAGTTAGGCTTACATTTGATTTAAAATTAAAAAAAAAAATTAGATTTCTTCCTATTTATCAGCAACAGTAAAAACATTTGGACAACACTCTTATTCATTATTTTCTTACTCTTCTGACAGCAAACTTGTTGGGATGAATCCTTCCCACAACATGTAGGCTTTTTTTTGTGTCTTGTCAGAGATAAGGTGATTGTGTGGAAAAACAATGATGATAGGGATCTGTAATTACTTGTGACTGATGAGCATATCTGAGCATATTGTTTCCTGGTATCCACTGACACTGCTAGGAGGTAAGAGCAAAACAGACAATTTCCTCTGCTGGCACAGTATATATTTTATGTTCAAGATGCTGCTTGCAGTGAGGTTTTGGGCAGGATTGCTATACCACAGTGTGAAAATATTAGTAAAAACAATGCATGTCTGGGGATCAGTCTGTTAAATCTTTCTATCTTTCAAGTTGGTACAGTATGAGTAAAGAGAAAATGAGTCCTGGGAGACGGAGAGCTCTTTCAGATGTCAGTCCTCCAATTAACTCTGTAAGGGCAAATCAGAGCATCTTTGAGTAAAGGCCATCTATCTTTTCCTCCTAATATGAGTGATGGCAATAGAATTATTTTGAGGGGTGAAAGACCAAGATTCTCTCTTTCTGGAAGAAGTTTGTTGTCTTGATTCAAAAATACTGGTATATGCAAAATCAGAACTGGGCCCTGTAGCAGGTTTAGTTATTTTAAGCTGAGCATTTAAAATATATGAGACTTCAAAGTTTCTGAGAAGTTTTAAAAATGGTGAACCAGTCTAGATAAGGCTGAGGTCTTGGAGCTCCAATAACTACAAACAAGCTTTCAAATCTACCACTAACCCTCAGAACTACCTGTATCTGAATGGCTTAAATGAAATACTGTTCTCTGGAAGGGTAAGAGGACAAGATTTAGTTTAACTGCACTTTATTTGGTACTTCACAAAATGATCAGTTGTAGGACAATCATTAAAATCATAGGCTATAAGTTACTGTCCTTTGAAGTAAATTATACATTGCAAGATATGTGGGTCTCTGTCTTTTATCACACCAAATGGAATGTGTCTAAGCCACCGGGCTTTTTTTAGGTTGTCCCTTATTTTACTAGGCCTGCTGCTTTTAAATAAAATGTTTTGATTTAATAAAGAATAAAAACTCTTACTTTTGTGTTTGTTTAAATATTGCTGTTTTAAGTATCTTTTCTTGTTCAGTACTGACTATAATGCAGCTCCTGATGAAATCAACCAATTAAGTAAATATCATAGAATCATTTAGGTTGGAAAAGACCTTTAAGATCATCAGGTCCAACTGTTAACCTCGTGCTGCCAAGTCCACCACTAAGCCATGTCCCTAAGCACTATGTCTTTTAAATACCTCCAGGGATGGCGAGTCAGTTAGGGGTTGTCTCCTTCCCCTTTTCCTCACAATCTCCTTCAGCAGTTACCTCTTTTGTTCAAAAACAACTGGAGGTCAGGTTATGTGAAGAAACCCCATGATGAGTTAAATGATCAAGACCCAGAAAAGCCTGGAGCATTAAAGTCTGTAGTGTTTCTCCTCCATTTGGAACAAATTACCTATGCCAGCTTCAAACCTCAATGGGGGTGAATATAAATTGTTTTTTATTTAGTCTTAATGTTGTGTTTGCTGCCCTACCTGTGCTCTGAGTATTTGCTGTAAGTATGAGCCCTGCAGGTTGCCAAATGACCACTTGCAATGCTCTAGCTTCTGTTCCTGTTCTAGTTTTACTGAGTTAGCCATCCTAGATTAGAAGCCGAATGCTGTGTTGAACATGAGGTGAAGAAACCTGGAGAGGGAGGAGGGAAGTCTGTCTGGAGAATAGCAATGCATGTATCTCATGGTAAAAAGGCCTAAGAGGATCTGAAACTGCCAGGCTTTGGTGAAAAATTGGTTAGTTAAAAAAGAGGTTATAGTCTATAAGAAAGATTAAAGGAAATTAAATTGGAGGATTAAGGCTCAGGTTCCGCACTCTCATTTTCTGTTTCAATTCACAAACACCTTCTAAAACCCACCACTGAAGTGATTACTCTTTAAATAATTTAAGTAGGAGGCATGTGTTCTTCTCCATAATCTGTGGTTCTAAGTTTTATCATAGGAACTGCTTCCTCTTGTGAAACAACTTTGAGTGTTGTGGAGACCTGCTTATTAGAGATGTTGATTATATTCACTCATTTACACCTCCTTAATGAGTTGGTCTATGAACATCTTGAAATGTACACTCTGAACTGTTTTCATAAATTAAAATTACCTGCTAGGAACACCAGAGCCTGATCTTACCGAGTAATGCATGAAAATGTCCGTAATAGCCTCAAGGACTTTAGGGCAATCGATGGTACTTCCCTTGTTTCTCAGTAGTTCTAAAATGGCAACTTTTTTGATTAACAGTAACATTATGGACAGTGTTTATTGGAAAGTAGTTTTTTGAAAGACAATGTCTGGGGCCAGTGTGGGCATGGGAGTGATTCTTCAGTAAATCATCTTGTTCTCTTTCATATTCTTATAAACTGAAAGGACAGTGGAGGAGGACGCAGTTAGAAGGGGGGGCAGGAGGAGACTATTTTTGTTTTCACTTATTGATTTGCAATTAATATTTTAATCTGAACCAATTTTGGTTTTGAGCAAAAGCTGTATACTAGAGGTATTTCCTTGTACTCATAACTGCTGTCTATCCTGGGCAGCTATCAGAAGCCAAACACTTCCAGAGTGGGTCCTGTGGTCCATAAAACCTACAAGCTTTGAACACTTAAAAAAGAAGAAAAAAAAAAAAAAAAAAATTANTAAAAAAAAAAAAAAAAAAAAAAAAAAAAATTACAAATAAACTGTACACAGACTTTGGGGGATTATGCTTTGCAGCTTAGGATATGGTTTTCCTGAGTAGGAGGGAAAAGGCTGAGCAAGTCCACTGCAGGAATGCATTGATAAGAAATGGTGGACTTCATTTCATTTCAATATGACAGATTTCAAAGTTAAAAGAAAATGTGATTCTTCTATTAAGTACAGAGTTATCTCCTTCACAGAAAAATCCTGTTTTAGTTTAAGCTTGGACAAAATCAGAATCGGCTGCTTTTGCTAGTTATTCTACTTTGTAAGGCATAGAGCAAGGAATAAAAAGAAACTCCAGGCTAACTGCAGAACCACACAATGACTTAAATAGTAGTTCAACATGAATTAGACATCCTTCCAATTGTGTAGAGCATGTGTGCTTAAATGCCTTTTTTAGGAGGTATTTCACTGCTTATGGGATAATGAATAATCAATGGAATTGTCTAAATATGTTGCATTACTTCTTGTTTAGTTATCCTTTTCTAAGTACTTGGGGAAGCCATGCTAGCCTTCTAGGCCTAATTTTGTCCTCACTTTCATAATGCTATACAGCTCTACACTCCTACTGGCCTCAGCGGATTGTAGTACTTCATTGTAGTACTTCTACCCATTCAGTGGGTAGAAACATATACTGAGCAAAACTGGAGTTACATTAGGGGGTGCATTGAGGCAGGTACGTTCAATGCTTAGGATGCTTGATACATAAACAGCAGCTCTAGCAAGTTTATACAATCCATTTAATGTCTTCATTCTTTAGAAGCTAYTGCTATTAGCAGACTTTATAGGTAGATAACACTCATTTTTGTTGGTTTGTAGTGTACTTTTCCAAATTCATTATTTAAAAGGTCATTTTCCAAGGTTGCTAGGTCTAAAATGACCGCTCTTGGCAGCAGTTCCAACTGTCTGTTCATTTCATTAATTTTCTTGCTGAATCATGGATTAGTTCTGTATAATACATATATCCAATTAATTCTTCAGTATAAAAAGCAGAGACTGCTCATAAAAAGGAATTTTAGACCTTCAAACTACATTTGGCAGATGCTTTTAATTGTATTTAATTTCTTGTTTCCCCAAGTGGGGTTTCTGTTATTTAAATGTGTGGTGTCTTCAGCCTATGCAAGGAAGAAAGACTTGACATTCCAGGCATGCCTACAAGTCTTGGTCTCAGTAGCTTCCTTGATTAAATACCGCAGGAGTAGACGATAAGGGGCAGGACTGTAGGTCCCTTTCAGACCTTTAAAATGACAGTTTGAATGCCCTCCTTCTCCTGCAGTGGAATAAATAGTCCTGCCAACTACAGTGATCCGTGTCCTCAAGGAAGGACTTGAGAACATCACCCTTCATAGTGGCAGTCCATAAACATGTGAACTAGGTAGGATTTTTTTAATTGTTCCTGGGCTGAACTGTTTTAAAAATGAGATTTTTATATTAGATCCTCTAATAGGACCCGAAAAATCGGCGTCTTAACCAGAAAGTACTAACAGAGCCACAAGATGGCACTTATGCTTCATGTAACTACTAAAGCTCAATCACTTAGCAGGCTGGTAAAAAAAAATGAAAAAGAAACAAACAAACCCAACTTCAACCTACAGAAGAAAAGCAAGCTTATTCTTGTGAACAGCAATTTGAAGTCAGTATTTAAAAACATCACATGGATTCCTTTCGACCTAGCCTTTTTGTAAAGCAGAAACTCTTTTCTTTCTGCCTTAAACAGTATCTCAAGGCTGACTTAATGTCAGTAAAGTCTCTTTAAGCTTAACAGTCAACTTTTCCATGTTTCCATGAACATTTCCAAATTACCTGAGATACTTTTGATAAGGCAAGATGCATGTAAATACTCAAGTGTTCTACAGATGTACTATTTTTATGCACTATTTCCTTTCAGAGAAGTTTTATGGAAGCTTTAAGTTTATATTTGATCGTCTTGCATGTTCTTTTCTAGTAATGTCACATTAAGTTTTTGCAAAAACTTAAATTGCTTGGAGTTTTTTTTCTTCATAGTGTAAGTTCAGTTTTCCTGAACGTTGGGGCATCACTTGCTTTTTTGTGACTCACTTCTGGAGTGGGTGATCCTGATTCATTATTAAAAAAAAAAAAAAATTCATTTCCTTGCCAGTTGACTCAAACTGGCTGGACTCTGTACTGTCGAAAGTGAACGCTTGCTTCTCCTGCTGCCTGTAATCAAGCCAATCGCTGGCAAAAAACGTTGGGGGAAAGGAGGAACCATTAGAACAGCAACAGGAAGACAAGAGTTTGGGCAGCAAAGCTAACCTGGTTTTAGCAAAAGGGTAAAAAAATTTTAGATTTGAGTGACTTTTTGCTATTGCTCAGAGTAATTAAGAGGCCTGTCCAGGAATTTTTGACTAAGATGCAACAGAGGCACGAGACTCCAAACAGTCAGCTTTCTGGTTACCTAATGCATTTGGACCCTTGTGTGAAAGCATGAGGAGTCATGGCTGGTGCACTGACTTGCTGTTGGAGATGATTTCTCTGTTGCAGTGTTAGCTCACACTTTTGCCATATTCTGGACTATCTAAAAGTGGTTCACAGCTGAAGCAAGGAAATGCAGAACTCTGGTAGTGGAAAATCTGTTTTGAACTTCAGTCTCAGCCTTTCACACGGAATGGGCAYGATTGGCTTAAGCTACGTGGCACAAAAATCTCAAGTCTGTATTTATGGTGTGGCTAACAAAACCAGCATATAGCCATGGCTTTAACCTGTAGGTGGTCTAGAAAAGAGAAGAATGTAGGAAGGAACAGAGTGGTAACATGTTCTTGCAGGAGAAGAGAAAATTGTGAATAAAAACTGATGAATCATGTTTTGAGTAAATTTATCTGCACACCTAAATGCCTGATYGATTTCTGTTCCATTGGGCAAGAAAAGTATGCCTCCGTTTGCAGTTGTTTTGCTTCTGCTTAATGTTGGAAAAACTGCTTTATTAGTGAGGATTGTAGATTAGTTCACCTGCTTTTCAGTGATTGCATTGCTCTGTGCTTTCTGAAATTGCTTTCAGAGCTATAGCAGTCCAACCAGACTTTCCCATTAATACTTTATTAGCAGAAGCTACTTCTGTTATAAATGCCTGAAACTTGCTTTTCTGTCTGCTAGTATGCATACCCTATGCATGGAAGACTTTCAAAAGACTTTGTTTTCTGCCTTCTCTGCAGTAGCTGTTGGGTTAAGATGCCTTTTTTTTATATAGTAGTTATCATCCAGTAGGGAAAACATCTTAATTGTTCTCTTTCCTTTTCTTTTTTTTTCCCTTCCCCTCCCATGGGGAGGGATATGTCATAAATGTCCTTCTGGGAAATGGTTCCTGACACATTTCCCCTTTTTAAAATGAACATTTCTATCCCTCATTCTCTTAGGGTAAACAATACTAACCCTGACTTCAGACAGTGAAATTTAACAGGCTGTTACTTCTCCTGCCTTTGTTCAAGACAGCTGAGCTCTGTAGCTTGTGTGGTAGCACCCAGGGTTTAGGACAGAATGAACAGCAAAATGCTTCCAAGCAGAACTAAGTCATTAATCTGTATTGAGGAAATTCCTTTTTATAAGGAGACAGTATTGCAATGGGACTGCATTCAAGATCAAAGTTTACCTATGGACACTCAGAGGCTTTGTGAAAGCAATATAATTACAGCAGTTCAGACACCTATAAAACTGTGCACTTGTGTTGCTCGGTCCTGCTGATATTTGTCAGACGTGTGACCGTGGTGCTCAGATGTTCACTCCCACAGAGCTGTGTTGGGAAAACCCGTGGGTCCTGGCTGGCTCTGGGTGTGCTCGACTACTCTCCTCTCCCCTCCCAGGCGATGGGTCTGTGGGTATAGAATATGTTACCATGCAATTTGTATATGCACAAACCCCTGAATATCCCGAACTATCACCAAAAAACCTTAAAACAAGGCTTGAACACCACTGTATCTGTCAAACGTTATGAATCTAGATTGTGAAGCAGGGAAAACCCTCTCACCCTGCAGGAGCTACAGCTGCAGGTTCTGCTGCTTGAATGTAGGCAACGGCCTCACCTGTAACCTGCACAACCTGTTGTCACATCGTGTGAAAAGCTTTCTACGGTCTTCCTCCCCCCACGTTCCCCGGGACCAGGGTCCCGCTCGCCTCTTCTGCTTCGGCCCTGGCTGACTGGGGGGGCTAGGGGGGCCTCGGGCAGGCCCGGCCCGGCCGCTCACGGCGGCGGGAGCCGCTCCCCGCGCAGGTAGGGAGCCCCCGAGGTGGGCAAGCCCCGGTGCTCCGAAGATGGAGCCGAGGGAGGGAATCGCGCCCACAGGCCCCAGCCTATCCCGCAGCGGGGGAAAGCCCGGTGCCGCCGCCCGCCCGGAGGGCCGCTTCCTGGGGTGGCCCCTGCTCGGCCGCCGGCGCCGCGCCGCTCGGGGAAAGCGCGCTCCCCGCTTTACGGCTGCTGAAAACCTCCCTCGGCGAGCGCGGGGCAGCCGTACGGCGCCGGGGCACCCGGGGCGGGCAGGTAACGGCGCGGCGGCGCGGGGAGGCGGAGGCGGGCGGGCAGCGCGGCGCCAGGGCGGCCGGGCCCCGCCGTGGGGGCGGCCGGACCCCCGGTATCTGCATCCCCCCCCCGCCGGGCGCGAGGCCGGTCCGTCGGTCTGCGGGCTGCCGCGGAGCCCGGCTGTCAGCCGGAGCTCGCCCTCGCGCCAGCGCCGCAGGCAGCGGGGGGAAAACTTTGTCACAGTTTTGTGGGTGTTTTTCTAAAAGTAACTCCGAACTCGGTAAAAAAAGTAGCTGCGAGCCACCCTGGCGGGCTCGGTGGCTGCTCCTCCCTCCCCGCGGTGAGGTGAGCGGGGAACCGCGTCCCTCCGCGCGGCGCCCGGCACGCGCGGGCGCTAATTGCTGCGGCGCTGCCATCTGCTAATGAAGGGTGACTCACGCCGCACGGGAACGTAGCGTCTTTAAGTCAGGACGATTTCTCTCTCCTGGCTGGTAGGAGGTCCTGGCTTGAGTACGCTACAATTTGCAATATAACAGGTAAATCTGCATTGCAAATGTGTCCTACGTAAATATGATTAGCTGCGTTCTCCTGCTCCCATTTTCATTCTTACTTCTGAGTTATGGCGTTGATTTACTCAGAGTATTTTATTATTTGCTTTCTGTTCACTTAGCTATTTTGAGAAATTGGACACAAGCGTTGTCTCGGCTAGATTTAGAAACTGAATTATGTGTTGAATTATGTGCTAGCTCCTTAAAGCTTTTAAATATTAAAAAAGAAACCCCAAAACGTAGTGATATGTGACATCTTGAAAACTTTCTGGAAACCATCAAAAGAATGAACTGGATGAAAAGATGCTTTCTCCTCCTTCATTTTGTATATGCTCAGGTTATCTGAAACACAAATGAGTAATTTCACTGGTTTCAGTATAGGATAACGTTGTAGGCCTGCTGTGTGATCGACGGTGTCTTTGGTTTCTCCATCCACATAGAGCTCCTTGACTTCAGTAGGTTTCTGTACGGTAAGTCTCCCTTAACTGAGGTAGCCTCAAAATTGTAATTAAAATCTACTCTATAAAGGCTATGGAGTTGACACTTGCAAACAGTGCTGAGGCATCTTGCTGACTTCAGCTGAAATTTGCAGYGTTGTTGCTGAGTCATCTGGACAGAAATATTCAGGGAAGAAATAAAGAATTTAGATTTTACCCTAATAACGAACAGCCCATTTCATGTTGGTTTATTTATTACTTGGTACATATTTCTTGTATTTACAGGCAAATTTATTTGTTCAGTGGTTAGCATATGGAAAGCATTAGATGACTGAAACTGTAACGATGCCAGAGTCCTGTATATTAAGCAATGCTATATATATTTATAGAATCTTAATCTAAAGAGCTCTCATATGAGTCCCAGTGCATCTGTAATCCAGCATTTATCTCCAGTATCGACAAAAGAATATCTTCTGAATTTTGGTCTTGTACATTCCTAGTAGGTGTCTTAATTGTATGATAATCTACCATAAAGTTAATCACCTGAAACAAGCCAAAGAATGATCTTTTGTAGCAGACCTTTTGCGGTTTTTTGCAGCTGGAATTTTTAAATTAAAAGCTGTAGAGCTCTACACACAACATTTTCTTAAGAAAGAAAAAATCCTTCAGAAAACCGCTTTTCTCCCAGTTTCGTCAGGTTTTTCTTGTTTTAAGTGTCTATCTAAACCTTGCAATTTTTTTTTTCACATCCTTAAAGTAAAAACAGTTTTACATTGTTGAAGATGTTAGCTGAGACAATATTAACAGGCCAGTCTGCTCGACAATGAAGCAATACTTCTGTTTGTGCTAATGGGAGGCTGTTTTGTTTGCTTTGAAGAGTTGGGTCCAGGTTGTTTATCTAAAGCAGAAAAAAGGATTAAGTGGTAAAAATGTCAGAATTGTCTAAGTCTATAAAAAGATGCTCATTGTTCATATGAGTGTCACAATCTGCAGATTTTTTGTGGTAGCAGCTCCCAATAGTCATGCTGAATCTTATGACTTCCCTCTCTGTTAATCTTCATAGCTGAAGTCTTAGCTTGTCACTTAGTCTGGTACATACCTGCATTATTTTTTCTCCTACTTAAATAACCTCAGGGTATGAATACAAACTAGACAAAAATAGACCTTTAAAGTGCTTTTTCTCCCCCTTAATAAACAGATTTATTTCAGAAGACTAGTTCTTAGTGATGTAACCCTCCAGGGAATGTGTGCTGTAGATCTTCATTATGGTTAATCTGTCAAATAAACATCTTCTAGATCCTCAAACTTTTTCACTGGCTCTGGAGCTCCTACTCTAAATGTACTTTTGTTGGCCAAGATAGCATTCCTGCAGTACGATGTATTTCTTTAGTATAGAATCGGTGCTTAGGCTGTTGTGGGGGGTGTGTGTGTGTGTGTTCCCCCCCCCCCCCCCCCCCGTGATATTTGCTTTGGTGTTTAAGCACATGCGTCTATAAATATACATATATTTATAAATGAGTTTATTAGGAGTATGCAATGTAATGTGAAGAAATCATTGATAGATGGCTCTGAATTAGTGATAAAACTTAGAACTAGGATCCTGAAAGTTGCCTTCCTGTGCACATCGCTCTGGTTTCCTGATTTGTAAAACAAGGGTCATAACACTTTCCTGAAGATAGCTGTAACTAATCCAACTATGAAATATAGGCGTTATCTCCAGCTGTGAGATACAGAACAGATACTGAATGTCTATTTTTTTTTTTGAGGGGCAAAGTTGTTTCTTTTTCCTGCCATGTGGAGATACAGTGGTGCCATTCTTGTTTTCACTGGGGTTTGACTTTTGTTGTGTGTTTGATCTATCGGAAGAAGTAGCTTTCTGGGACTATTTTTGCTTGATTGTCTTGCCTTGTCTCAGCATAAACTGGTAACTGGTGTCAGGAATGTCAGTCACATTTGTTCTAATACTATATGCGAGAACCTTCTATTAGGTGGCTGTGTCCAGAGGGGACCAACTCTATGTTTGTATCTTCTCTATAGGTTGTTGGCAATCCAGCAACCACAGGGTCTGTGTATGGACTGCCAATAGCAGGAATTGCAGAACAGTTTCATGTTGGTGTGAGGAAATGGACTTTTATGGATGTAAAATTTTGCGCTAGCACTTCCATGCTTAGTGCACCACAGCTTAGTTCACAAGACTGCTATGTTGGCTACCAGTTTCTGCAGCAAAACTGCTTTGTTGATATTTGTCTTTTTGTTTGGACCTCCTGTATTATAAATTCCTTAAACTTACAGATGTGTTCTTTGATTGCAAACCAAACTTCTTTGAATTGAAATGGTGGTTTGTTTTTTTTTTTTTAAAGTCAGTACTAGTTTTAGATTCAGAAGTTTTAGATTTCCAGAGCGTGTCAGCATAAAAACTCACATCAACATAGCTATACTATTTAACAGCGAAAAACCCCCAATTCCCCCCACTCCCACCGTGCACTTAAATCATAAAGTGAAGTGAGGAGAAGAAACACTTTCCTGTCTCCTGTCTTTCCCCCTAATTTTCTTTAAGATTTTCATGTTCCTTAACTGCATTGCTGAAGTGGTTGAGAGTTGAAACTTGATGTGGAAATTGCCTCCATTGAGAAGTAACTCAGTGTTCTGACTGAGTTATGATCAGTTGAAAACAATACACTCTCTTCTTGGAGCCTTAGCAACGTGCATTAAAGCACTTCGTTTCTCCTCAAATACGCATCTGCTGGTTCTGTCAGTTGTGTATGCTTGGTTAACATCACTGTGCAGGGAAGTAGAAAAGGTCATCATTCATTCTACAGTAACTATATGGTTCCTGTAAAGCAAAAATCAAGTACAGCTCTTACAGCCCAGGCCGAGTGCAGGAGAGCAGTTATTTTCTACGAGCCATCTACTAGCCGTGAGATCTGTTGGTCAGCTGGAATCTAGCAGGGAAAAAAACGTTAAGACTCAGATATTTGAAAACGTAGTCAAGAAGTAATCAAATAAAGGTTCATGAATGCTGTTTGTTCTGGTTTCTTGTACAAATGCGCTTGCAGTTCTGTGTGAATATCTGAGAAGCACAGAATATGTACAGGAGCTGAGTAAAAGTGAGAATATGCTATTATTTATTATTGATCCATTACTTGTGTTGAAGATCGATACCCTGACTTTATTGACACTGGTTGTGGACCTCAGTAAGCCTTGACTTTTAATTCACGCTGGTTAACTCTAATCTCTCTATACTAGTAAGTACAGCATTCCTTCTTTATACAGAGCCAAAGGATTTGGCCATCATACCATTCTTCTGCAGTTTCTGCTTGAAAATCAGAAGGAAATGCCACCCAAGCACACACATGTAGGGAGAGGGAAATATGCAAGAATCATCTGGGAGGTTGAATTGGTAGGATCGTTGGGTCTGTTCCCTTGTTCTCTCTTCAGTGTTGTTTTTAAGCTTCTCAGTTAACTATTTTCCATGTAAATATGGATTAATTTATGGGAAATCTTGAGGAAAACAGTGAATATGATTCAAGCTATATATGACTGAGCAGAAAGTGTACAGCATCTTTGTATTTGACAGTAATGAGATCACTCCTAGAATCCTCTGTCAAGTTTAGGTGTTCGTACTTCAAGGAGGATGTTAAAGTCAAAGAGAATTCAGAGAAGGACTGTAAGAATGAATAAGGGTTGAAAAGAGCTCCTGAGGGAGAGATTCCAAGAGCTTAATATGTTAAATATTATCAAAGAGAATGGCAAGGAGGGACTTGATTGCAATGTTTAAGTGTGTGCATTGTGAACAGAAATTCTATAATGAAGCAGAAAATGATGGTATAACAAGATCCATTGGCTAAAATATGGGCCAGACACATTTGTGATAGAAATAAGAAATGCATCTTCAGCAATGAGGATAATTTATTGCAGGTTATGGTAGGGTATTCATCAAAGGGAAAATTTAATTTAAATGTGATATTTTTCCTTTAAGATGTACCTAAATAGAAATTAATTGAGGGCTGTTGTGGTTTAACCCCAGCCAGCAACTAAGCACCACCCAGCCGCTCTCTCACTCCCTCCCCCCCCCTGGTGGGATGGGGAAGGGAATTGGAAGAGTGAGAAAACTCATGGGTTGAGATAAAGACAGTTGAATAGGGAAAGCAAAAGCCACACATGCAAGCAAAGCGAAACAAGGAATTCATTCACTACTTCCCATGGGCAGGCAGGTGTTCAGCCATCTCCAGGAAAGCAGGGCTCCATCATGCGGAACGGTTACTTGGGAAGACAAACGCCGTCACTCCGAACGTCCCCCCTTCCTCCTCCTTCCCCCATCTTTAAATGCTGAGCATGATGCCATATGGTGTGGAATATTCCTTTGGTCAGTTGGGGTCAGCTGTCCCGGCTATGTTCCCTTCCAGCTTCTTGTGCACCTGGCAGAGCATGGGAAGCTGAAAAGTCCTTGACTAGTGTAAACACTACTTAGCAACAGCTAAAACATCAGTGTGTTATCAACATTATTCTCATACTAAATCCAAAACATAGCACTATACCAGCTACYWGGAAGAAAATTAACTCTGCCCCAGCTGAAGCCAGGACAGGGCCTATGTACATGTTTTATGGATGTCGGAGTAGATGATCATAGTATTCTTTCTGTATCTAAATACATGAATCTGCATAAAAAGAAAATAATAAAACATGGTTCTTTAACCCAGGATACTCTTGAAATTAGAAGAGAGCTGATAGTTAACTCAAGACTTTTAAAATGTCTAAAATGCTTGGAAACAATGAACTTGTTTCAGAAGTTCTGTACGGAAGATTGAAGATCGCTAAGTCATGTTGGCAACAAAATTCTTCAGCAATGGAAAGATGTCATTACACTCAATTTCTGCATTAGTAGGTCTTGGCCATTGTCTGTAAACACTAGATTAACATGCCAGTTGCTAAGATTCCTTACAAGTTTTCATGAAAGTACTGTGGAAATGAAGATGGTTGAAGTCCAGAATCTGAAAGAAAGGTGAAATTAAAAAAAAAAAAAAAGGGAAAGAAATCCTGCTGTCATTGAGTAACTTTCATAGAAGAGAACACTTGGGCTGCTTTAGAAAACTGCTGAGTACAGCAGGCTGGCTAGCAGAAGAGCCTACTCTGTGTGTGTGTATGTGAATTATTGGAGGGTTTGCAAGGAGGGATTTGTAGATCCTGCAGAGATTTCGGGGAAATCTGTGTTACGATGCATTATCTCCTGCAGTGAAGAGCCAGCAGGAATGTTCTGAGGTTTTTAGTGTGCTCGGTTTTACATGCCTTTAGCAGGTGATGCTTTCAGGTCTTAGGCTTAGTGGAATTGTAGGCAGCATAGGGAGAAATAAAGGAATTGTAAATTCGAGGAAGTGATACCTCGTTTTGACACTCAAGTTTGACAGGAAGAGCGGAAATCAAGCTGAAATGCAAGTCAGATAAGATATGACTGTCTTGTGTAAACTCTTCAGCTTTTTGGAGAAGATCTCAGGAATCAGCCTTCAATATGATGAGAGGATAGTCAAAATAAATGAAAAGGACCCAAGCAAACCCACATCACTCAGTGAAACCAGTCTTTTTGCTTAAATCCCTGAAGATGCTGAAGCAATGACCAGAGGATTGATTAGAAGAGTGTGGTTTGAACTGAATCACATATGTGGTGAGGACCAGCTGGTTATAATACTGCAGCAAATTAGAGCAGGAAGAATCTGTGGCTGGAAGGAGTTTTGAGAGTCTGAAGATGATTGTGCTTCTTGTCTCAAGTGATGATGTGCAAGTATCCGGAAAGTTTCATGATACATGCTGAAGAGAAAGCTAGATATTTGTTGTAGTATTGATCAATGTAAGAGTTGATGTCTGTAAAAGTGTTGGGTTTTTTTAGGGCTCGGTCAACAAATTCTACTCCAGTTACTAGTAAGAAACTGTGCAATGAAAAGTATTTAAAGGCTTAGAAACCAGTGGATGGTAGATGTATGAAGTACTGTTGAGAAAAAGAAAGGGATTCCAAATGCTGTAATTACAGAAAATCCTGAGTGAGTGCATGTGCAAGGTAGAGATGTTTGACTATGCATTGTTTTTCTCTTCACTAATAGCAGAAAGTAATTCATAGGTGTGTATGTATTTTCCTTCAGGACTGTTTTTATTTTTTAAATAATTATTTCTTGTCTTTAAGTTTATATTTAGGCATTTTATTTAATATTCTGAGTAGCTCCACACAGATTCTACCTTTTCTACTTTATATTTACATTCATATTAGGGATTGCCTAAATTTGTTTCAAGCTTTGTCTTTGTAATGGTGATAAAAATTTAACTTTTATGAAAGAAAGGAATCTTTTTTTCATGCACTGACTTAGGCCTAAGACTATTGTTAATATGTGTGATATAAGGTGGTATAGGACAAGTCTGTGGTTTGACAAGATTAGCTTTGGCAAAACCATAATGAGAAGTATCTGTGTAGAGCGATGGGTGAGAAATTCTTTAAAAAAATTATTATTTGTAGAAAACCATGTGTATATTGGCAATTTCCAAGTAGACTTGGGTGTATTTATCTACCCATTATATTCTTATTTTATGGATGAATATGCTAAGTGCTATTCAGAATTATTTGGCCATATGTTCCTGTTTTTATGGAACTTCATTTTGCGGGCTCTTTATATAAATACAATTATTCTCTTCATGATGGCATGTAGTAAGAGGAAGAGAAAAGAATGTTGTTCCAAGTGTTATACCTCTTGCAAAAGAGCAGATGGTGTTTGTACGTGGGGCTTCAAGTAAGTTTTATACTTTGAAGCTACTGCTTTATTCCAGATTGTCTAAGTGAAATTAGTGTTTCTAGCTCTTCCGTGCATACCAGGTTATATTACACTTGATTTCAGTGTGTTTTAAAGTCAGCAAAGGCATGGAGTTATATTGACCCTCTGCAGCTTTATTTCACTGTATTCTTTGTATGATATGGATTGGTGTCCATGTGCAGGCAAGAGTTGCTTGCTTAAAATTTGTTGTGTGCCGTACTTTGGCAAGACAGGACTGAGGTGAAGCTGAATGATCTGAAGCTCCTGCCTCTACATTCGTGCCTTTTTACAGATGAGCATAACACTTGACTCTTCCAGTCTTTATGACTTCCTGCAGTCACCACGACTTTGCAAAGCTGATAGAGAGCAGTCTCTTGGTGACATTAGCCAGCTCCTTTAACACCTTCGGACGCATCCCATCTACTGTCACAGTTGGTTCTCTACAGTCAATTTGAGACACTTTGTGGGCACTAAATTTGATACACACACACACCCCCTCCSCCCCCCTTCCCCCCCAGGAAAAATAGTTGGCAGATGATTAATTTTCCTATTTGTCTTTTAATGTGAAATTTGAAATCCACTGGTCATGCCAGTTGTGGGGAAAAAATGAATTTGGTGGTAAAGTCTGAGGAGTGCATAGATTGGAGCTGCAAGCTGCATTGAAACATTAAATTATTAAACTGCCTTTTTATAAATGTGTTCTAAGAGATTTAGATCTGTGAATCACAAACATCATGCTGGGTGAGACTAAGGGCAGGGATTTACATTGTATTGCTGTCTAAATTAGTTAGTTGGCTTTCACTATTCCCTTGCTTAGTTTGTTGGTTTTTTAATGATGATACTTGGGCATGCTTAAAAACTTACTTTCCTTGTGGTGATTTGCTTCAAATAACTTGGTTTTAGAACTATTTTAGTAGGAACGAATCCATGTGAACTSTGGCACAGAAATTATTTCTTGCATGAATATCTGAAAGTGTAATTAGCGGGCAGCAAAGAATATTGAACTGCTGTAGATACACACCTTAYATCTACAACAAATAAAGGATTATGCTGGGGACTTACAGAATTTTGTAATCTTCCTGTGGGAACCATTGCAGAGCATCTACAGTATGAAGGAACTACCTCTGAGGAGGAAACTGGAACCTTGGGGATCACCTGTATATAAAAGTGAAATGTACTGTGCCTCTGGCTAGTATAGCAGACTGTGTCTGAGGCTGAATTATGGAAGCCTATTAAAATATTAGTGGATTTACTCATTTAGAGGTCTCTGAGAATACCTGTGGAAGAAAATGATTGACAAATCAGGCTGCTGCTTCTCTTAACTATTAAAGGAGCCAGTTGTGATGCAATGCCCTCATCTGCATTCTGTAAATGGGACTGTAGCAGCCATTCGGACCATGCATCAAGGGGGGGGAAAGAAAAAAGTTCTGATTAAAAAGGGAAGATAGTTACATGTTGTCAGAAACATGCCTCTGAAACTTTTATTTTAGTAGTGAGGTGCTGCATTACTGCATGTTTTTATTGTATCAGTTGAGAATAAAGCCTATACAATAGAAGTGCTTACATAAGAGAGGCATATGTTGAAATACTTGGAGAAGCCTGGTCTTGTTTTCAGGCTAAAGTGTTGGCCCAGAGCTGATATGTGAGCATATGTTCAACATGCTGAACTACTGGTTAGTCAGTTGTCTTTCTCAGTCAGACAAGCATGCAAAAGTATCCAGTTTTCTCCCCGGATGGAATGAGAACAAATGCAAAGATATTTTTAAATCGGATTGAATTCTTGTTTTCCTACCAGCTAATCACATGTATTAGATGCTTGATGAGTGTCTGCTATTTGAAAAACAGATACAACATGGGCAAGTATGTCTGGCACAAGCCAGATGGTTTGATTTTTGTCTTCATGGAAATAGTAAAAAAAAAAAAAAAAAAAAAAAAAAAAAAAAAAAAAAAAAAAAAAAAAAAAAAAAAAAAAACACCCCACAAAAAAACCCACCACATAGTGAGCAAAGAGGCTATGGAGACCATGGTGTTTCCGGGGGGGGGAAAATCACATCTCTAGTTCTGATCAATTACCAGACTTCGCAATTTTAGTACAGAGCTTTTCTTGATTACTGAGTTGTGGCTTCTTTTCACTTGCTTCATCCACCTACTCGTAGCGCTTTGAAAATGAATATTCTGGGACATGCTTTCTCACTTTCATCGTTGGTCAAAAAAGGTTTTTCTTCCTTCGTGTTTTCTAACAGCTGTTTTTCATAAGTGTGTGTGTGGAAAAATACTCATTTCCCATGCGGTCTAGCTGGCTTTTCTGCACTGTTAATACTCCACCATAACAAAAAGTGATTCTGCATAGGCACTTCATTCTTGATGTATTTTGTATGCCAGCACTTAAGTCTGGATTTTGAAGTTGAGTGGATAATTAACTTTGAAACTATGAAAGTTTAAATTTGCATGTGTATTTTACATGGGTTTCAGTTTTTAAACCAGTTCTTTAGAACACTTCAGTTTTCTAGAGCAAATAAGGTCTGCTCTGTAGGAAAAAAATAGAATATATTTCAAGTGACTTTTTTTTTTTAAATTAATATTAAAGTTCAAAGGTCCTGCACTTCAGAACCAGAAAGTCCCAGGAGCAAAAAATTTCCTGGGATGTGTGTTCAAACATAGGATACTTCTGTGTCACAAGCTTGGAGTTTTGTTTTGTTTGGTGTGGTGTTGTGTGGTTCCCCCTCCCCCTGCCCAAGTTATTTTTTGTTGTTCCTCTTTGTTTGTAAAAAGGAACATATTGCTGTTTTATTTTGTTGAGTAATGTACAGGTGGTTCTTGCACATAAAAATTATCAATGTACCTCTGAGTATAGGGAACTGAAATGAAATACTCATTTTCATATGTGTAGTGGTTATATACTAAAGTATGTAAGCATACAAGAATTTATTGATGTATGTGCAGTCTTGATCAGGTAGGCTTGTGGCTTCTGAATTTGAAAATAGTTCCAGAAAGGTTGTGGAGAATATTTATAGGAATTTTTCTGAGTTCCTATCCTAAGAGGAATCTGAGATGTATTAAAGGAAATGTGCGTTTCTTAAGAAATGTATAGTTTGAACAATTATTGAATTGTTATTTCAAATTATGTGAAAGTAACCTGAGATAATCTCCCTTTTGAAACAGGTATTAGTGTTTCTCTTATACACTGTATGTATAATGCTAAGATTGAAACATGTTTGTTTGTCTAGTTGCTAATAGATCAGGGTTCCATAGAGTTGTCTTTGTGTATTAG
This sequence comes from Phoebastria nigripes, assembly GCA_035582835.1. Classification (NCBI taxonomy): domain Eukaryota; kingdom Metazoa; phylum Chordata; class Aves; order Procellariiformes; family Diomedeidae; genus Phoebastria; species Phoebastria nigripes. Next base: position 1,711,069 of record JAYKAV010000633.1, read on the forward strand.
TATCTGAGAGCACATGTATTGGCTGTCTTTGGAAGGGTGGGGTGAGGTGTAAGGGAGCTATTATCTGGTCTTCCTTCCAGTAAAAGACTTGTGTTCCAATACATAAAAGGAGGGGGGGAAAAAAGTGTTAGTGAATATCAAATTATAGCTGAATTCTTGTAAGTAAAAGACTTGCTCTTGATGCTGCTTCTTAATGCAGAATTGGTTTTTGTTTGGTATGTCATTCAAGCATAAATGAGAGATTTGAAAAGAAGTGACTCTTGTTCCATCTTTCTCAAGATTAAGTGTATTTTTGAAAAATAATGCTGATATATAAGGAGTACTTTCTGCTCTTTGGCTTATTTGCTTTTTTTTTTCCTTTATAAAATAAAATGTCTTTCTACTTGTATAATATGTGCTAAGTGGCAAAGCCTAGGTAACTTACTCCTTTTTCTAGCAGATGGTTTGAGTGATTCAGTTTTGAAGTCCAATTCTTTCTATGTTTAACAGAGACATTTCTTTTTCTTTTTTTTTCGTTGAAAGGAGCTAATTAATGACACTTCCTAGAAAGATGAGATAGAAGTGTTACCAAAAAAAAAGAGGGGGAAAAAAATTTTCTTGACCTTTAGTGCATAATTATTTTTAGTACCAGTTCAAAAGTCTGAAAATCACTGATGTCCTGAGAAGGCATAAAAGTGCCAGTGTAAAAGATATATCAAAGTAATTCAGTTTTTCAGAACTGAAATAAATGTGATTTAAAGGGAAACTGTCAAGATACTTAGATCTTAAAACCACATTAGTGGAAATTTTGGTTTTTATTCTGTTAGAAAGCTTGCATTTACACTATTGGTTCTAGAATAAATTAACTGAAAGCTGTAGGAAAAACTTCAGAGACTGTTATTACGGTGCTCCTTAGGGAATATTAATCCATTTATTGTTTATCTCTTGCTGTGGAAGAATTTCCATCTAGAAACCTTTATTCAGTTACCTCGTGCAATGTGAAGTATTCCAACCTGCTATGTGAATGTACCTCTATGTAAAGCGCAGATTGACACCGAGTTACACTGGTTTGTGAAGAAAAGTGAAAAAGAACAGAATTTTCTTTGAAACTATATAGAGGAAATTGTTTTACAGTGATATGAGATGTGCCTCACAACTGGCTTAAAATGCAGACTGACCCTTGTCCTGATTTGCTTGGAGTGGAAACTTGGGTAGATATTTTACAAACAAAAGGAAGCCAGCAAACTGGAAATAGGTAAAACTACAGTAATTCACTGATGGAAATCTAGACATAGGAACTTCTTGTCTTGGTTAGCTAAATAACTCTTCCTAGGAACATTCTGTATGCACCAAGAAGGTCCTTAATTTACAGAAGCTAATGTAAATATTACCTCAGTCTTTCCTGGTAATCTTTTTTTAAATCGAGGCTTTTCTTAAGACTTCATTTCTGATAGTCCTATAGGCACTGACTGTACCATAACATGCAGTAGTAGCGCGTGTGCGATTTCTGTTTGTTTCGGAACATTTTTTAATCCTCACTGTCATGGTATACTAATCAGGGTCTTCAGAGGTCTGTGCTCTATTTTGTCAGTTATTGCAGCAGGTTAAAAATTAAAAGGAAGCACCAATGAAAATTAATTTAATCAGGAGTACTTTCTGCAGACTCAGTACTGAGAGTCTGGTTTATCAGGGCTTCATAATAAGAACAGCAATACTAAGTAAAGAGGGATGCAGTGTTTATCTAAGATACTGTTAAGATGAGAGATTTCTGGAGCTTTTCCAGCATTTTTGAAGGCTGTTAGCATTTTTGTAGTACTTGTGGTTTTTTTATGTACTCTTTTGGCTGTGTCACGTGGACTGAACAGCAGGTCAGACTTGAACAAAATAAATATACACAGCCTAAAACTTGCAGGATTTTGCAATCTGATGTAATGAAGTTAAACTGTTGGAAAGTTGTTTGGTTTTTTTGTTTGTTTGGTTTTTTTTTTTAAGATTGGTCTTCCTTTAATGAATTATAGAATAATATTGCAAATATTTTTTTTTTAAATAGCCTGCTACTAAAATACATGCCTCAATTTGTAAACTTTTAAATTATTTTCATTAGTAGCCTAGTGTCTTTCTGTTATTTAGATGTGAAAATCTGGACAAGATTTATTCCTCCCCCCAGCCACGAACCTCTGTTTCTCTTTAGGCTTCTTTTGACATTGTTTTAAGCCCAAGTTTCCAGGGTGGGGATGTGTGGGTGTATGAAAGACTTTGTAAAAATAAAAGACTTCACAAAATAAAAGACTTTACCTGGAGTGTGTACCAATCCAAAATGAGCCTGAGGTATCTGGTATCTGAGGTGCTGGGCTTTTGTAGTGACTGCTTTAGTCAAGCCAATCTGGGGGCAATGAAACTTAGATCTCTGGATTTACAGGTTGACCACCCAGTGCTTAAGTCAGGGCTCTTGCTCAGCAAAGCGTTCATATTTGAGATTATATGCTTCCCTCCGCTAACTCAACAAATTAATGAAGAACGTTTGCTGAAATCTCACTGACTTCGCTTCTTTGTGAGGAGGTAATTACTTCTTTCATGAATAAAGATCTGCAGTCGCTGGCAAACACAGATGACTATAAATGCCTCGCAAATGGCTAAAACAAAATATGGGATAGTCAGGGTTGCCCATTTTGTGCTCTGAATGCTTTAACAGTCCGGTCTGACTTTTCTTAATTGAAGGTCAAGAGCTGACGTGAACAACCCCAGTTATCACACGTGCAGGGTCCCTTCCACGTAGTCCTTATGCACGTAGGTTGGCATAAGAGCACTACTTGCATAAGAGCAATACTTGGATTCTTGAAGTGAGCATATCGTACTAATGTGAGAGTACAAAACTTGCATCTTCTTACATCAGTGGGCATCAAAGGAATCTTTTTAGTTAATAGTAAAAGATCCTATGAGGAGGAGAGAGTGAGGTCTTTGTCTTCTTGTTACATAGAGTAGAATATCATATACAGAATATACTATTGTAAAGGTTGGGTTACAATAACGAGGACCTAAGAATAGTGAATTGTTGAAATGCATTGCCATAGTGCGAAGCTAGGGTGGGATTCAGTTAAAAAAAAAAAAAAAATCCAGCAAAAGAAGCTGGAATGCATTTTTATTGCATTTTTTGCTTTGAGTAGCTTTYTGAATTGGATTCCTAGTGAGAATTTGTGAAAATTTTATGCATAAGTAACAAAGATTCATGGAAGTTTTTCAGTTTGATTTTTCCTGATCCATGCATGAGTTTATTAGCTTTAGGCAGGCCCATAAGGATTGAAACGGTGGTGCTTTTGTTTTTTTTKTTTTTTTTTTTTTTTCTAAAATTCAGCTCGTAGTACTACCAAATTTTGTTTCCTTTTAACAAGCAGAGACCTTACTTAGCAGAGATTGTTAGAGAGCTGCAGCTCCGCACATCTGTAATTCATGCCTGTTCTCATCCAAACATGTCTGTTAAACTTCAGTGGACTTGAGGTCAGACCTGCTGCAAATTTGGTAGTTTGAAGAGAATTAATTTGGTGGAAAGAAATGTGTGAAAAGGCTTTGAGTGTTTTGTACTGCTGTTTTGACTAATGCAGACTTGACTAATACAAGTTTGTTGCATCCTTTTCTGTTGACCCCCACCCCTTACATCACATGATAGGCTTTGACTGGAACAAGTGGTCACTAACAGAGGTAAATTAGTGTTAATCAGCTTACAGAATGAGCCCAATTTGAGAGGTGAATGAAAAAAGTAAAACCCAAAACACCCTGTTTATAAAGTAGTTGATAATATATTTATATATTACTGAAATATAGTTTCTCCAATCTGGTTCCAAGCTAATTGAAAAAATATTTTACTAGAATTAGAATTAAAAAACCAAGAGCAGAGCTAATATTTTATCTGAGTAGAAGTTACATAATTCTGCAAACTCTGTATAGTCAAACTGGCATTACATCTACATAAAGTAAAGCAGGATCGATGCCATGCAGCTGTATTCCTTACCTGCTGGAGCTATCCAGGAGGCTGCTTGATGCTCTGAGGCTACAAGAGGTGTGGAGTTCCCTGTTCTCCCTGTCTGCTGATTTTGTGGTGTTGCTGGATGTGTTAATGGGACCAGGAGATGTTAGAAGCAGCTTTCCATGGGTTGTAAGCCAGGAAACGGGAAACTAGTAGCTCTGGGGATAGGCTCTTGGGGAGCTCCTCAGCTGACATCATCTGTTGTTCTCTAGACTGTGTGGCTATTGGAAATGTAGTCATGGACTTTTAGAAAATTGTCTCAACCCCTTTTTTAAGAACTGAAGTTTTTTTTTTTTCTTTTTTTTGTAAATATCCTCTGTTCACAAGGAAAATGTCCAGAATACGAATATCTAACTAAACACAAGAGGGAATGAACTTGGATATGGAAGACTTGGTCAATATGGAAATGCAGCCACTGTTCCCCTGTATGGGCTTGGCCAAGGCCGCTTTTCTTTCCCGTGCTTTCACTTCCCTGTCTATAAAATGAGTGATGTTATGCTGTCTTTCTAAAGAAATTTCAGAAATTGTAATAAAAAGCAGTGAATTAGATCTAAGAATTATAGTTTTGTATAGTCATATGACTTTAACTAGTTATCAGCCAAAGTTGTAATCTCATTGAGTGAACAATGCTTATTATCAATGGCAATCRATGTATCAAGAATGAAATACGTTGCAAGACAGTTGCTAGGATAATAAATACTTGAAAAAAACAATTAAAAGAGACAAAGCAAAGGCAACATAAATAAATGTGACCTTGTTTCTTTGTGCACTCAGGACAATGATCGCAACAGGCCTATGCTTCTTTGTACTGAATATTCATGGTTTGAATAGGAAGGCTAGAAATGGATAATTACGGAGGCAATGACATGTTTTGTCAGGCTGTGTTAATATCCTTTGGGCTGTAACTTAATGCTGATCTAGTGGTAACAACATCATAGTGTCTCCAGCTTCATGTGAACCGTAGTTTCTGATTGATGATAATGCATTCCAGCGTGACTTACGCTTCTCGTGTACCAGGCTTCAATGTGTTCTTCGACTTCCCCTCGCAATGTATCTTCTAGCACAAGCTCTAACTAGAATAATAGTAATAGAAAAATCTTTTTTGATAATGAGGAAAGCTCTGCAAATATTCACAGCATATCAYGTACAATTCCTGCGTCAGGGTTGCTTGGGGGACAGGTATTTTTAGTCAAAGATAAATGTCACAAAATGGATCTTCTGGCAGAAGGATGCTTTGGCTCATCACCAGAGGCAGAACAATTTAAATGAAATCGCATTTTTCGATCTGTTTGTGTTCAGTTAGATAATTGTTTTCTGGACATTTTCCTTGTGAATAGAGGATATTTGGGAAGGAAGAGGGAAGGAAGACCCCAAAACCTCCAACACTTACGAAATAGGAAATGTTGTTCCAGAATGGATCACTGGGAGGAGCTGTCTATTACAGCTTTTATGCATTAAATCAGCAGCAAAGGAATGATGAGAGAGCGGGAAGGTGACGTGGAGCCAAACATACTTTGTCATGAGTGGGGAATACTCTTCTTTAGTAGAAAGTGATCAATGGCTTTTAAAAAAAAAAAAAAAAAAAAGAGTGCTCACTTCAAGGGAAGGGTCTAATTCTCTAAAATTCTAAAACTTTTATTGTATATTAACTGTAAAATGGAAGTGCAGTTAGGCCACATCATGTCTGATGGGAATGCACTAAACAGGTAGTAGTTGTACGACTGTCCATTAACACACTGGAGAGCTCATCAGTTCCAAATAAGACAAGAACTGTTCCTACCGCTGGAGTGCTGAAAGGATCTTTTTTAACAGTAATCCTATTATACCTAGAAAGTAACCCACCTCATAAAGACGATTTGTATTTGTATCCTGATATGATAGTGAAAGGGGGAAAAAAATCTCTTTGTAAAAATTCTTCACCACTATCTCCATAATCTCTACTTGAGTGAGCATCAGCCAAGTGAGAAAATGAAAAATTATAACCTGCCAAGCATCAGTGGCAGACTGAAATGAAAAAATTGCAAGTTAATAACAGTGATGCCTCAGAAAAATTTGCTGGCCAATTTAACATTGCTTTATCCAAGGTCACATCTTGCAGCTGATTATTTTTAGTAATTTGCAGATGAGGACTTTCTACCTTTCTTATGGCAAGTGAAGATCAGGGACATGCCAGGTACAGTTTAAAACTCAAGGTTATCAATCTCTTCAGATCAAAAGTAAATCATGTTCCCTGCTTATTTGCTTAAGACTGGGCACAGAAATTATTTCCATTGTAGTGAAGTGGGATGTCTATGCTATCCTTTATGCAGCAATGAAGTCAACGTAACATGGAAACTCACAGTGGAGTGAGGTTGATGAAGGGGTTGAAAGTAGGAGAAACTAAAACTTGGCAGAGTTTCTTCTGGAGCAGACTCTTGCTAATGTTCATGTGATGATTTCTACCTAATAGTGTTAAAAGATTATGTTGCACGTTTTCGAGGTTTCTTAAGGAATGTGAACCTCTTGCAAGCTAATACACCAGACATACTGTAAGTGGAATCCTGTGAAATAACCAAAGCACTTTACTGGAATCCAAGGTGTGAAAATCATTAGTGAACTGTAGCAGCACTTAACTTCCTCCAGCACAATCTATGCAATTATCTTAACATTACAGAGTGAACCTTGCTACAACATTTGCAAAGCATTGGCACACAGTCGCTTATTTAAAATAGACCATTCTTCAACAAATGGAACATATCATTAGCTTGTGGAAACTCCTGCTCTAGGCCTGCAGTGCAAAGGGCTGTGCAAGGGGAAACACTCCGTGCTGTTGTTTTAATGTGGTTCTGTGGTCCTTTTAATGAAGGATATGCAACAGCCTGATATGCTGAGTGTACACAGTGGTTCTAGGGAGATTTTGTGGTCTGGTGGTTCAAAAATCTTGTCTGTGGGTAATTGTTTTTCAGCCACTGAGTTGTTGCTGCACAGAAGAGAGTGCAGCGCTTCTGTCTGGCGTGGGAAGTGAAGGACACTTCTTACTGGAAGATTGATGGAGTACCCTATTTGTAACTGCCCTGTTTTCTAACCATATAGGTCTTCTCTGTCATTAAAATAATAAAAATACTTGAGCAGCTCCATTCAAGGACTCTCCAAAAGCATTCATTTTTATTCCTGTATGTGTGAGCTTTGTAAGCTAGGGCTATTCTGTGTTGAGATAGCCAAAAGTGTTGCTGGAGTGCTTTTCAAGAACAAGAGGATTAACTTGCAAAAGGTGTTACTGGCGATCGTTAATGATCACTGTGGTCAGAAGCCCGGGTTGAAGCCTCAGCCTCTAGAACCAAGTCTGCTGGGCGTTTTGCTCAATAGGAACGGGAGCTGAATTCCGAGCTGTATTTCCGTGGAAGTTCTGTTTCCCAGCTTTCTGTGGAAGTTCCCTATCAGATCACTCATGTCCTGTCTGGCTTCTGAGAACTGACAAGATCGCAGCTTGAGCTGTTTAATTTTTCTCGCTGTCATGCAATGCATCATATTGAGTTACTTCAATAGTCCTAATCTAATGCTTACTGCAATGAAACTGTGAATGTATCAATCAATACTTATTTCAGTAAACGTAAAGCAAAATGAAAATTCTTTTGACAACTTCTGTCCATTTCATTATCTCTTTTTTTAATCACAAAACTGTCTCTTGAAGTTTCCACACTTCCTTAAACTTTGTAGCCTGTCTTCTTTCATATACATCAGGCTGCTGCCAGCAGCTCGCTCCTCTCCCAAACAAGGTTCCATCTAATATATTAGGTTAATCTGCTGCATTCATGCAACAGAAGGAAGCTGAATCTTTCCTGACATATCCAGGCAGCTGTGGCAGGCAGACCTAGGAGCAAAAATTTCAGGGAATATGAGACTTCAAACTTGATGTTTTATTGCCTTGTTATTTTCCTTCCTCAAAAGTAGTCTTGCATTAGGATATTTGCAATGCAAGTAAAGAAGCTTTAGTATTGCCATTCTCTAGCATCACTTGGTCTTATCATCTAGTGTTATGTGATGTCTAATATCCAGATTCTGGCAGGGTGTGCTCTGTCCCAAGCCAGACAGAGCAGCAGTTGTTGGATTATGTTCACATGCAAAGTGGAATTTCTTCACTGAACTATGTGATATTTTTCCCATTTATACTAAAGCTGCTTTCTGTTTATGCAGGAAAGTGTGTATCTAAGTATACATGCTCTCATATATACACTCTTTCCACCATTTTTATGGCAGTATGAAGGAGTCTTAGTGGAGATTAAATTCCTTCCCTTTTTCTGTAAAACATACCTTTAGTCAAATTTCTAGTGTAATAGTTTTCTTTTAACGTGGCAGATATTAAGAGGTAAACATACAGGTGAGAAGAAGAAACAAAGCGTAGAGAAGATGAATATCTGTACRCAGCTAGGCATGAGTTTTTCTTCGTACCTTCCAGGACAGAACTGGACTAGTTGTCCCTTTCTTCTGTTTATGGCAGCAGTGTTGTCTTAGATACTTGGTTCTGCATCCTCTCCACGGGAATGAAATGACAGGGCGTAACTTCCTTGTGCTTGCTTATATATGACCAGCTATATGGATGCATAGTACTCTGTGGATGGAGGAGATGGCATCCGTAGCTTATGCCTTGCAGTTGTAAAATTGCAGGTTTTGCCAGCTAAGAGGGGGTGCAGCAGGCTCTTCTCAAAATCAGGCCATTTTTGCTTGCTGTTGTGAAAAGATAGAGCTTGACACTGCTTTTTGCTTTTCAGGAAGCTTCGTGCTTTTGCGTGGTCTTCAGCCAAATGCTGATAATAGGCCCTATAAGGGAACTTCTGTGCAATGATTCATTTAGCAACAAAATTGCATGTAGCAAAAGTAGACTCGACCAAGAGAAAGGTAAGGTTAAAGCAAGTATTTAGACTTTTTTTTAAAGCTAGTCAGAGTAGATTAAGGCCACTGAACACACATTAACACTTTAAAATAGAATCACAAAGCTGCACTTTTGTCCTGCAAAAATCTTCTGGAACGTTGTACAACTATTAACAAACGCTTCTTTTAAAGCCTTTCTCTTGTGGCAGGTATTTCTGTGTGAGGGTTCTTGACTTGTAATTGTGTGAGAGATCCAAATTGTTCATTTTAATTGACCCTTCTGGCCTTAAAATGAATGTAAATACTTGCAGACTGTTGTTGTTTTTTATGTTGTTTTCTTTTGAAAACATTGTTTTAAGGTAACTCACCCTGTGATCATACCTTTATAAGTATTTTTCTGGTAGGCCTGTTACTTTCAGAGGCTGATAATGAAATGATGGGAGAGATTTAGAATAGATTGCCTTTTTGAAGCTTATATGCTGATTATTAAAGTGTATGAAAGGAGTTCCTTGACCTATTACAAAATATTCTTTTGCCAACAGAGAGCATTATGCATTCTGATGACACTTATAATTGCAGTACTTCCAGAACAATTACCCTGGTAGTTCATTTTCATATTGTTGGAAATCATATTTGCATGTTATATTTAATTGAAAATGGCATGCTTTGCTCTACACGCATCTGGAAATACTCATTGGGTTTAACTTGAGAGCAAATGTGTATTTACTTCGCAGGTAAGCAAACATTTAGCCATCCTGACAGGAGAATGCATTTTAATATCACTTGCATGTGATACCACATCCCTACACAGCTGCATTTTTCCAAGTTATAGCCAGTCCAAGTAGTGGTGGATACTGAATGCTTAGGTGTTTATTCAGCATATCAGATTCCAATGGTTATGAAGTTTTGAATTGTGCCAGAAACTAATTTGTGGTCAGGTGTTGGCCTCAGTCCTCAGATTCATTTGCTGATGTTGCCTGCCTTCAGTTAAATGATACACTTTTGTACCAGGTGAAGTTCTAGCTCAGTACTTCCACAGAAAAAGGAAATAGACCTCACAACTTTGAACAGTTGCCCTTTACTTAGCTTTTGCCACTCTTCAGGCTGAGCTATGATAGAACACACCCTTTCCTTTGGCAAAGAGGTGATTGAACTTTTCATATGTAACTGAAGGCACCYGGTTAATGAAGTGCCAAAAACTGAAGTAGAAAGGACGCTTCTGTAGAGGATGAAGAATAAAGATAATGGGGTGGTGCGCTGGCACAGGATGAAAAGGCAGATTCATGAGAAAAAACAAAACAAAAAAACCCCCACACAAACAAAAAAAAAACCCCACACCAACAAAACACCAAACAAAAACCCAACAAAAACAAACAAACAAACAAAAAAGTTAAAACAGTGGTGTCTGGGTGGGTGTGATTTGCCTGTATTAAAGTCAGGCTTGTAAGTTAAAACTAGAATAAACACAGCTTTTCCTGTGATGGACTTGGGCATTCTAGAAAGTCTTTATTGAATAGAGCTCATCTTGTATTTTGAGGTTAAAGTACCCTGATGAAAATAACTTCTTTGTGTGCTTTCTGGATATGTAGTTCAATCAGACTGTCTTGGAAAGAAGCCTCGGACTAATACGAGCATTTTCTTGATGTGATGTCTACACATTTTCTTTCACAAGAGAGGAGGAAAGGGCTGTGGTCATTCTCCTATTGGATGGGAAAGAGCTACCTAAAGCATGTTGTCAACACTAGATTTTTCTGCATTTTCTTTACACTAGTAATCTTGTTGAGGTTAGTGATTTTTTTTTAACTTAAATTCACAGCTAAAAATACTGTCCAGAGTGTGAAACAATTGTTAAATTAGCAGTTATTAATATGCAGTGATTTGTAAGTCGAAATCGGTCTGGGTGTGGAAGAATTCTTAGTGCATGGAAATCAGTCTTATCATCTGACCTCAGGTTTTTTCCCATTACGTTATCTTCTGAAAGCCTTCTGCTTAACAGCTCTGTACAATGATTTATATTTCAGATAGCTCCAGGTACTTACTCTGTACGCTTCTGAATCCTTCTGCTGTGCTTTGTCAGATAGACAAAATGCTGCCCTCTCCTAGCACTGCATGAGGCCACCCCAGTTTAACTTGTGATATGGCTAGAACTGGCAACAGGAATGGAGGTTTTGTTGTATGAGCAGAACTGTGGACTGGAGTGAAACTCCAGTTTGTACATCCAGTGGGTAGTCGCTGCATAGGAACTCATTTTGGTTGTTACCAAGCTGGGTAGCAATCATTCAGCATGTAGAAGATACTGAACTAGCCAGTCTTCCTAAGCTGTTAATGGCTGTCTTTTTAGGGACCAAATTTTTAAAAAAGCAGTGTTTCTTTCATCAACACATACTGCTTTTTTTGTGTGTTCAGGGTGAAAATGTGTGACCTTGGTTTAAAAAAAAAAAAGTACAAGATCAAATTCCATTGCATAGAAGTAAATCCGAAAAGTTTAAATAATCCTTTCCTACAGACTAAGACTGCTGCCTTTCTCCTCCTTTTTAACATTTTTTTTTAAACATTTAAACACACTCTTTACATGATGCTTAAGCTTTCAAGTCAAAGTTACGAGGTGCTTTAGCCAGGCTTGAGTCTGAGAACGAGACCCAAACCAGGACAATAACAAAATGACACAAAGATTGACTACACTGTGCTTGCTGGATGAAGTGAAAACTGCTGAAATATAAATCCTATATCCTGGGATTTCGCTGCCTGCTGGAACTAATCTCATTAACTTAAAACCACCTGAGGCTTAAGAGAGATATACACTGCCGTGAGAAATTATATTTATCTCATCCTAGGGGAAATCCTTTCCCTCCCCCAGCTTACCTTACTTCTGACTTTGTCATTCTTGAATTACCAGGTCATTTCTCCCCCATGGGAAAGTCGTCATAGCTCACAGCAATGCAATTACTGTATCTGAAGTTCACTGCTGTATGAATGCTGAGATCACTGTTCAAGGTTTTTCTTCTTAAATAATTTCCTAAAGAAAACAAAGATTGGAAAAAGAATATGTTAGCGGTTTACTTAAAGTTCCTCCAGAGTTACAAGAAAAGATTCCAGAATTAAAGGCATGGCGTAAGGAAAACAGCTTATTGAAAATATTTAGGTGTTTATGGCCGTTGTAAAACCAAATACTGAGTTTTCTTTAACCAGTACAGTTTTAAGAGATTGGTTGCCTCTGGTAACTGGTAATTGGATGCAGAGATTTCAAATGCAAGGTTGCAGTTTTAAATCCAATGAGCCTTGCCGGTGAGAGCTGTGTAGTTGCGTGGTCGATTGCTGCACTCTTTGGAGCGAGACTAGGTCCCAAATCTACATTCGATATTAAAGTCCAGCCAGTAGAAATATTCCCTTTGACATGGAAGGATTGTGGGTGAGGCCTCATCTGATAGTCTTGTTGGACTTCGGAGCAAGGCAAAATGACCTTGTTCAAGTGTCTCTTAATGTTTGTCTAACTATGAAAAAATAAATAAATCAATTTTGAGTTACCCATTAAACAGCTCAAACATAGAAGGATGTTAAGAAGAAAAGTAATATTAAAGCTGAGTTAGCTCTCAAAACCAAAAACTAAAGGCCTGATCTCTGAGCCAGTATGCAGAAAGCTTTTTGTGGTGAGCCTGGCCCTTGGCATGCTGCTTCCAGAACGGGGCCCAGAGTGAGTTTGTATTGTGGAGGTGGAAGTTAGTTGCAGTGAAATGGAGGTGCCAGTTTCTGTGACTAAGAAATGACCACTGAGCAAAACTACACGTGATTTCTGTAAAATCCAGTTAAGCTCAAAAGATGGTTTGTGGATTTGAATGACAAGTCTGTCAAAATCCAACACTAATAGTGGCTTATTAGCCCCAAGTCACTGTTTTAATGACCAGCCATTTAAAATGTCCCGTATTGATAGCTTATGTATAAGGACAACAGTAAATGCAGTTGCAATTGCAGACCAATTAAAGTAATAAAAATGAGAATATAAGGCCCTGTTTCTGTTTCATCCTCATGTTATGAGTGGAGGCAGGACAGAAAGTTGCTTTGCAGCACTCTTGTCCATCAGTATGGAGGACAAGATGAAGCAAAGGTTTGTATTTTCAGAATGTCCTTCCTTGTTACGACAAGCAAAAGCGATGTGTGCTTCAGACTGTTTGGTTGGTATGACTGGTATGCTGTATCAATGTTAGACCCTATTTCTTCCATGAAAGTCATAGAGTTTGGACAACAGTAGCCTCATTGAGGGCCACATGAGGATGTGCAGAGGATGTTTCCCTGTTCTTGACAACAAGCTGGGTTTACACGTTTCCAGCACCCAGAGAGGCCTGCTCATCTCCTAATTTACCCCCAAAGCCACCCCGTTGTTTCAGGGAGGTTGACTGGGGTGTAGATTAGACAAAACTTGACTGAGCCATTATGATGGTCAAATTTGGTGCTTGACATTACAAGGAGGGTGTTTTAGGCATGAATAATGATCAGTGAATTTATGAAGAACAGATGAGGATGAAGGTTGGGGTGGGGGGGGACAGTAGGATGGTTAACTAGCGGTTTTTGGTTTGGAAGGGTGTTACTTATTTCTATCTGCATATTGGACCTACAATTAATGTTTGATTTAGCAGTTTCTAGTAACAGATGGACATGAACTATAATATACTTAATGTTTCTAGCAGTGCTAGTAATAGCTCAGGTCAATTTGTGGTGCAGATAATCAGAGGCGTAGTGCTCGTGTATTGTGATTTGTTCAGAAGCCTACCTGACTTCTGTGATAAATGGTACAGCAGTTTATTGGGTGAACTTTAATTTTACATGCAAGGCAATAAAATTTTGAAGTTAAGGTTGAAAAACCAAGAACAAAATGCAGTGAGCACCCCGATGTTTTAATGGACTTTGTTGTTCCCTGATATTTAACTGTCTTTGAACATTCAAGTGACCTAGTCTGTTGATGTGAATGCCCCATTAAAGATGTTTAAGGGAATACAATGAAATGCCTATAAGCAAGTAGTTAAGTGCATTCATGTGTCTGAATAAGGAATGTCCGTGTAACTTATCTGGCCTGCATAGTGCTAATCATGTATTGTTGTGATCTTGTCTGGATGTAAGTGAATTTGGCCGAGTGTTTTTGTTTAATTTTATTGAATAATGAATAAATCGGTGAAGGTATGAATGATTATGGATATTGTGTTGCTAAGAAGAGAGACTATAGTGGTGTCTGCCTGCTGAACTCTAGCGTACGTTCCTTTTCAGTCCTGCATAAATAAGTACAGCATATTCTAGTTTATTTAGTGATGGACAGGCTGTTAATTCTTAAAATACCTAAGGAGTAGGAACCCGACACCTTGAATGATTTATGTGTTTTCTTTGTAAGGTTGTTTCTGTTTTGTAACCTTTAAAATGTGGGTTTTATGAGTGTTATCATTAAAATTTATACTCTGTCTAGTATGTGATGTTAGTCATTATTGCTCTGCTGTGCCTCCAGATCACCTGTCTGAATTATAAAACAGCCTTCCTTGGAGCTAAATAGTAATTTTTTTTTTTCCTTCCTAGAATGAATGCTTGTTGACTTCATTATTTTTAATTGATGCTCCCATACTGGAGCAGAGGTCAGAATCTGGCCTTTTCTGCTTTCCATCCAAATGTGAAAGGTTGCTAGGAGTAACTGTGTATTTCTAAGAAGGAAATATGAAGGGTCTTTTAACTTAGGAGAATTGATATCAATCAGAAGAAACTGCCAGAGAATTTGTTTTGAAGTATACTCTGKTTTTTTTTTTTTGTGAACTCAGATTGATATTCTCCATAGGTGATTTAATGTTGTGCTAGGCTTTGTTACGCTAATTTTAAAATGTTTCGGTGAAGAGTGAATCTTCAGTAAGAGAAAAATACAAGCTAATTCTGAAAGTGAATCACAGTCCTTGTTTCTATCAATTGAGACTTTTTAAAAGACCTTATATACCAGGAAGGATTTTGCAAAAGACTTTGGAGTTACACCTTTAGTTTGCATCCTCAAAGTGAAGGTGCCAGAAATGTTTCCTTTRGAAAGCTCTGTCATACTCTAAAAAGTTGCGGGCTTTTTGGAAGCAAATGAATCAAATGGAGAATGGAAGTTTTGCTTGAGCTGTAGATTACTGCACTGGTTCTGTGAAGGTTGTCAAGCAAACTGCTTGTTACTGCTCTAACTCATGAAGATGACTCATCTCTCTCTCCTTTTTTTTTTTCCTTCTTTTTTTTCCCCCAAGAAATGTAAGATCTTTACTCACAGTTTATGTAGACAGACCGTATAGCAGATTGCGGTATGATGAATTCATTGCAAGCTCCCCAAACATGACTGACTTAGCCAGATTTAATACAGAGGTAATATGGAATTGTTTTCTGAAACACAGACTGAGCAGTATTATTGTGGATGTTTTAGGTTTTTTTTTTCAACTCAAACTTGCTTGCCTCATGCAAAAGAGCTAGGATTCAAGCTCTTCTTAGCAATGCCAATATGAGAGTTTTTTTTTTAAATTACTGTTGTAATAACAAATGTTTTACTGATGTTAACAGAGGATAAAATACTAATTTCAGTGCAGCCTGAGGCTACCATGATCTATTCAGTACTATCATCTATTTCCATTGAAAGATATGTGATATAGTACTGGAAAACAAGTTTGAACAACAAAAAAAGTGTTATTGTTGGAAAGCTTGAGAATGAAAAAGCTCACATTGGAGGTATGTCGGAGTAAGCGCACTCAAGCACTAGATGCTCAAGCCAGTGGCCTCTTCCTGATATATTTGGTATAATGCTGCATGTTGTTAATTAAAATTCCCTGTCTGCTTCTGTTCCCAACGTGATTATTCTCTCAATATTTGCAAGGCAAGTTTCATGTCATGTTACAAATTTCCCTATTTATTTTTGCAATAAGAGAAAATGTGAGCATCAGAGGTGCCTGCACTGAACCCTTCCAGTAGCATAATTCCTAGAGCTGGAAGGGATGCTCTGTGGGCTTGCGCTCTCTCCTAATATCAACTAACATCTATTTCAAGAGTCTTGTCCTCCYCTCGCCACACACACTGCAACTAGACTTTGGTTAAAGTAATACTATCAAGTTGAAGTTTAATTTGCTCTATGCTACTTATACGTATTTAAAATCGTGAGCGAGCTCCATACATACATGTCAGTGCGATAGTGAAGAAGTTAGAAAGAAGAGCTGTGATGCTGATTAGAGGAGGCCGAGTAGAGTTTTTCATAGGGTTAATGCTTTCCAAATTGGAGGATATAAGATTGAAAGTGAAGGGCATACTCCTTGTTGAGGGAAAGTGGTAGAGTGGTCCTAATCCAGAATCTCATTAAAGCAACTGTCAGGATTCCTCTATTTTACCATCACCTCCCCTATTCTATAAGAGTCAACTGTCGTTTTGAGTGAGCATACTGCCAAAGAGGCATTTACAAATAAATGAAAAATGTCACAATTGATTTTGCTCCTTTCAGAGTACTCTGTGTCAGCTTTGTCACAAACCCTTTGTTATTCTCTTTTTCAGATCTCTTGTCTGGACGTTGGAAATACCTTTGGATGGTTCCGGGCTTCTTTCTGTTGACCCAGGGTAAGCTCTCTGGATTATGACTTTTTATTCACATTTGTGCAACAGTTAAATAATACTGACTTTTCAGTGCTTATAAAGGATGAAATGCTAGAAATTCGTACCAATTACCTGATGAATGTATATCAAAGCTGCATTATACAACCTGCAMTTGAGAATGCTACTAGTGTAATGGATTTATTTCTTAGTTTTTTCTATAGAAGTATTTTTGAATTATGGTAATTACTCTGCAAATGTTGCATGCAAGCAGTACTAGCCACAAAAAATATATATAGCTATGGTTTTTTTACTTGTTTCTAAAGAATATGTACCGCTAAGTTGATAGTGTTCTTTTCTTCAATATTTATAATTTCTTGTTCTCTTTTAATATATGTTATATAGTTATTATAGTGTATAATGCTGCTTGTAAACATATCAAAAGGTAAGCTGTTTTTCTTATGTATTTGCTGGCTGGGTAAGTGAACCTAATGGGCAATATCAGTAAACCCCTTTTAATGCAAAAGTGTTAGCATAAGAATGGGTATCTGTTGGAATTTCATTATAAGAAATATTTGAGATGGTTTAGATACAGTGAAGTATCTAAACCGCTATCACTTCTAATAAAAAAAAGTCATAGTTATTTTCTCCTTGAACTTCAGTTTTGCGACAGCAGTCAAAAATACATGGAGTGTTTTACTAAAACTGCTGTGAAAGAGAACTTCATTAACATATATAGAAATGCTCATGATACTTTAAATAGGAGTTGCAGGTTTTTAATGACAGACCTAGTGCTACACTTAAGAGTAATTTTTGTCCCTCTTGCATCTTCTGTTCAAGAAGTGTAACCTGCAAATAGTAATAGGAAAGGAGTTTACCACTTTCCACTAACTTCAAAAAGTAAATTCGCACTGTATAGAAAGAATTGKTTTGAAATGTTTTGCGTGAGTATTTCTGAAGGGATTCTTCAACAAAGATTCACACGCATTTTGCCATCTGCCAAACAGCACAAAGGCTCTATTTCAGTGCACGTTATTTTTTTTTTTCTGTAGCATATTTTAAAAAGTTGCTGCATTTTATCACTATTGCTAATAGCAGATTTTTAAAAACAGAAGAAATGAAGAAAATCACATTGCTGTCTTTTTTGTGCTCTGGAAACACCTAGGAAATCCAGGAAGGAATTCCTTCAAGAAAATTCTTCAAGGGAAAACAAGAACAGTTTAGGGTGTCACCTGCCTGACATACAGGTTTCTTTTCTATTCCTGTTTCATCTGGGATTGTAATGTAGCCTGATTAGCTCTACTTCTAACACAGCAGAAATTTCTTTGCATTAGTGTATGCATATTTGTCAGCTGTTAGAGCATTTTTAATCTGTTACATTCACAGCCAGCTTTTACAATTCTGATATAACTTTGGCTTAATTAAAATCAAATGTGTTGAATTTGTTTTAAAACAGATTTTAAAATGAGTATCTAAAATAACTGTTAACTTTCCTGAAAGTTTGGAATTTTTATTTTTGTTCGTTTAACTAGAAATCAAAACTCGTTCACTAAAACTACCAAAGAACACCCTTAATTTGTACTTTGTACAAAAGGACACTCTCTTTTGTTTACATGTTAGTAGAAACTTTGGGACAAAGCTCTCTAAGGCGATTGCTAATACCGTGTTATCAGCAGCGGGCTGCCCAACCTTGCTTTTCTTCTGTTTGTATTAGAAGAAAATCTGAGATGTGAATCGAGCACAAAGACAGAAAATGAGTTCTGGCAGCGTGAAAACTAATGACATAATTTCAATGAATAAACCAGACAGTTCAAGGCTGTTATATTTGTGTAATTAATTATTATTGTTACGGTAAACAAAGAGAGAAGGAAGGAAAACTCAGATGAAAATGAAGTAGAACTCAGCACTGTCAGCTCTACGCATCCCCCAAACTCCACCCCCCCATTTGACTTTAACAACACAGTAAGTTGTTTTGAGGTAAATCTAAATGGAAGTCTGTAGCATTTCAAATCTAAATGGGGCACGCACTTACGAGTAAAGCAGTGCTGCAAAGGGAAATCTAGAACACTTCTGTAACGCCTTGAAACAATAGCAAGATACTGGCTAAATATGACTTGGCAGATTTGCAGAAGCTTAGACTTTCGATCACCAAATCTCTGCATATAAACATGATATTTAGTTTCATAATGTTACTGACGTTGATCTGTCCCAGCTTCTTCTATAGAGCTGGGCATACTCTGATGCATAGTTATGCATATGTAAATCTGCCAGCTGATTGCATATATGAGAATTACTTCCATATATTAGTCTGAATCATAAGATTTCTCTCAACTGCTGGATGTCCCTACAAGCAATGGATGAAATGTACTGATTAGCAAAATTACCATGAGTTAGAATATAACTTCAGTGGGAGATTGTCTAAGATCTCCATCCATCAAATAGCAAACACAGAATAATAAAAAAAAAAAAAAAGGAAATGTGTGGACACCACCGCTGCTTATTTAGTTCACTGAGGAACTTGCAAGTAGGGAATGAGCCTAGGAAAATACAAAGGGATACACAGAGCATTTTCTCCTGTGAGAACCTTTCCTGGTAGTGGGCCAAAGACAGTGCTGTACTGCTAATACAGGTTTCCAGTAAACTTATTTTCAGCTGGGAGCAAGGGAACAGGGAAGTGGACCGAGAGCTGCATCTTTCTGAATCAGTTTCTGGTCTTAAACTGTAAATGAAAATGTTAAAACTATTAAAATTTCAGTTTAACTGGTTGTTGTTGTACCCCTCTCCCTGCCCCCTCCCCTTCCCCCCCAGTAATTAGACTTTGCTATTCATGATGACAGTGACTTATTTGTTTGGCTCCTGAACCCAGAATATTCCTGCAACCCCTTTTCATACACAAATGTGTCTTTTTCTGTTTAAATTAATAAAGGTGCTGTATTTCTAGGTCATGGGGACTTGCTGGTCTCGTATTTCAGCAACATGAATCGGAGACCCTTCCCAGTCCCCAAATACGTGACTCTTCCTGGCATAAGATGGCTTTTCTATATATGAAGAAAAAGTAATTGAAGAAGGGGGGAAGTAAGGGAGGATAATCTGGTCAAGTGGGGAAAGATAAGATTTGGAGGAGTTATCATTCATGTGTTTGTCAACTAAGTTGTTACAATTTCACTTTTAGAAGATCCATTTTAAAATCCTGAAGATCCTTTCTTATTAAAATCAGGCCAGTTTCTAGCACCTCTTCTGATTTGCACCATGTTATTCCGTGAGTGTCCATGTTATTCCATTGACTTCAGGGAAATCGCTCATGGAATAAAGAAATTGTGCCTCCCCTCTTTGTATCTGAGGCTCTGCTCTGTGCTGCTGCTGCCTTTTAGCTGTTATAAAACATCATTATCTGACTGGTTTCCTCCTGAACTGTTTTGTGTAGATGCTTTATAAATAGCATTGCTTCAAGTAGTGTAATAGAACTCACAGCAGAAAGGACATGTGAAGAAGACATGCCCACAAGACAATGCTAACAAACAATTTGCAGTTCCTCTTTGCCATGGCTGAATGAGTTGGTTTTAGGTAATCTGCTATTCAAACAGGAATAATGAGGTAAAATGCATTTTACTCACTTTGGTTGTGGCACGGTGGTCAAGCCTGAACCACTTAATTTTAGGGGGTTGGACAGGGCAAAGGAAATTGCTAATCACTTGCTTAATTGATCATTCTCTCACGGTTGCCTCTAGCTGTAATGTGTTAACAATGGCCAGAGAGATTAACCATCAGAAAATCCCCCAAACTGTACAGGAAAATACCATGAAGTAGCTTAATGGTGGAATAGTTTAATTGCTGCTTAATCAGCAGAGCAAAGGCAGGGGAGGAAGCTCACATGCTGATCCTTAGGTTCCAAAAGAGTCTTTAGTCAAAACAGTAACTCGAAATGTATGTAGTATGATCGTCTATGCATCGTATATTTGAGAGCGGAGGGAAGTGTCTCTGACTACATTTCCTCAAGTCATTATTTTAGCAAGAACATCTTGGGAATAGTATCAATGCTCAAAAGCGTTAGCAGGACCTCATGCATTTTAATTTTTTCCCCCTGAAATTGTAGTATCTGTTTAAGCAACAAATAATGATAATTGCAGCTGGGTGTTTTTGCATTTACTAGAACAAAATTGAAATTCCATTCAGAATTGGTTCCCAAGTACATATGCCTGCATATAGATTTGAATTACTGTAAGAAAATCAATTAATTGCCATTTAGTTAGTAGTATTGGCTCTGTTTGATAACCAAATCCTTGGGCTCCTTTGAAAATTATAGCTATAATTAATGATGGCTGAACACAACTCCTATGACTCTTTTGTAGCTCTAGAAACAGGTTATGCAAACTTGTCGCTGATTCCAGCAGTCTTGAGTAGAGCCAAGATTTCACACAATGCCTTCATATAAAGGAAGCAAATACACCCTTCTATCCCCCACCATCTGTTGTTAGGGGTATTCCCTTATTTTCCACTGTTTTGGGGAAGAGTTGGCTCAATGTTCTCGAATTAAGTATCGAGACGTAATTAAGATTTTTAACATTTGTAAAAACTTGACTTGCATGCAGAAGGTAGATTGTGACAGCCTGCTATGCCATACTAAAATGACACGTAAGTAGAGCAATGTTTTCATCAATAGAAATGCGTTGCTGTTTAAAGTTGATTCTCTCTATAGGGTGCCATGAAGTAATTAGAAGACCATAACGTAGTCATTCGGTATTGCATATTAATTCCTTAGAGGGATAAATTCATCTTTTCTGACTGCAATAGTGTACGACTGACCATGGAAATACTGTAGAACTATAAAACGATCTGTAAAACAAAGTATAGTTTTTTTCTAGACGAGCATATTTATTTTATCAAACTCCTAAAAGGCTCGTACTTCTAGTGATTTTTGCTTGTAGCAAACTGGGAGTGAAAGTATTTGTCTTAAAATTAAAAATCGACATGCAATGCTGTGTACTTTGCCTTGAAGAAACTGCATGTAAAATATCTGTCCTCTGTGAGGACTGAAGACTATTAGAAAGTCTGTGCCAACACGAGAAGGGTATCTTTCATTACAGATGATGGTGAGTTTTTGCAGCTAGCATAAATTAATGCAGCGATAGCTGCATACTGTTAATTTAAAGGATGAGAACTCTGAGCAGATTTTTCCCAGCGGTGAATGGAGGTCTGGGTTTGTCTAGTTGAGACAGTGTTACAAATTACCCCCTTGATAGGGGTTTTCTTGGATTTTTTTTTTTTTTTTATGACCAACGTTCTAAGCATGAGTTTGTAATAGAGAATTGTGTTGACTGGAAGGGGAGGGGAGCTGCCCATGGGTAGCTCTGGTGGAGCAAGACTAAAATATTATTCGGTGAGTTTGATCAGAAAATGTTCTGTGTGCAAGCCCCTCTGAGCTGACATGTTCCCTGGCTCATAGCAGGAGTTCTGAAACCCACAGGGACATTATTTTACTGTCTTTTTATTGTGCCCACGTAGGACATCTTTCTGATTGTGCTATGAAGTGTATCACACTTGAAAGGTTCTTTCCAGCACACCAGACTTGTGTGTTTCTGGTTTGTACTCAGCATTTTAACTGGGCGTTAACCCTTCCTTTACTAATATTTTCAGCAGCAGTGGTGGAAGTAAGTTGTTAGCAAGGCCCTTGCCTGTCATATCCCAAAATAAGGCCCTTGAAGAATAAACGGGATCTTGAGGTCTAGTTTGCTATGGCAAAGGCTTTAGGAATGGCCAACAAAAATTTAGAAGTCCAATTAAGGAAACRTTGAATTTAAGCCCAGCCTTGACTACCTCGCTGAGGTTGATACTTCCATGATCTTGTAGGGGGTTACTTGCCTTTAGCACAGAGAAGGGCATGAGTGGCTCCATACATGCAAATTAGAACTAATGACCCTTCTGTGTGACACTGCGGTCAGCCTTTGGTTTCAAGCAAGGTAGCGTAATTGCTATTTGTTAATTGATAAATATCTAGAGTAGTATGCAAAACAGTTTTTYAAAACAGCCAAGGTATATATGATTGTTATTTCTCATATGAATATTGAAAAATTAAAGAAAATATGGAAGCCTAAATAGATGCTTCTGACTGTGCTGTAGTTCAGGGAAGAGGCGTAGTATTTAGCAGCTTCATGGCATTCTCAGTGTGCTTAATTACTCTTTAGGACTATGCTGTTCTAAATATAGCACATCTGAGTTCAAAAGTGAGTGTTTACTGTACCTTAAGACCTATGAAGGAGATAATCTTGGAAGAGTTTTGACATTTGTTTCAATGGAAGCAGGATCAAGCACAAATGCTAGGTTAGCAGGAATGACATTTAAAAGTGATCAGCAATACTGAACAGTGATCAGTAAATCGAGCTGTTCAAGCTGTTTAGTTAAGAGTCCTTTATGTAATGTATAGTCAATTCTGTGGATTTGGTTTTTTTATTAGAAAGAATATGGCTATACGTGTATGAATAAACCATCCTCATCCTGGTGATGTCGATGACAAAACTCTGATGGATTTCAGCAACAGTATGAATCTATCTGGTGGAGATTCAGTTCATGTATATAGATAGAGTACTGGTCAAAGCAAAATATTTCACAATCCTAGTAGGAATGCTTTCATTGCTCTAAGGCATCTCAATGCATTATGAAAAAGAGCTCACCTCCACCGAGAAAAATATTWTGCAATGGTTCTATTTTCACAAAAGCTAAAGCCATAACCAAGAAATTATGACCTAATTTTTGATTAAAAAAACAAATCACCCTAGCTCCCCTCCCCCAACAAAACACCTGCACGGCAAATAAATAGTATTGTAATTAAAGTAACTGAGGTTTCAGCTTCGACAAGGAGGATATCCAATATGCGAGGCTTGCAGAACATGGAACTTAAAAGCCTGAGGTGTCAATGCATTGTTTAGAGACAGGATTGAAAGTAGGCAGGTCCAGCTTTTTGGGAAGCTTCTCCTTGAGGGTTAAGTATTCCTGTTGTTTCCACCTCTGCTTCTCCAAGTCCACCTGTGCCTTCTATCAAAATCAGCTATGCCTGCTGTCGTCTTAAAACACTCTGTGCTGGGAGTCACTGACTTTGTTACTGCAGACCTTATGGATTTGCTGTGAGTTCACCGAGTAACATTTATTACAAGCTTTATATTAGCTGTTACTTTTATAAAGTATGACTCCTTCAGGTAAATAGGATCCTTTATCCAAGATAGTACTATCACTGTTTTAGTCAACACCTGTACAATGACTATCTTTCAGAAAATGATAGATTGGATTTCAGAAGTATAATTTCATGAGCTCGATTTTACCTCATCTGAAAGAGAATTTTGTTGGTGCATCAGTGTAGAACTTTTCCTTTAAAACATAAGATGACACTTCTCCACGTTCCCCCATTTACAAAGTGCTGTGCCAAAAATAAGTAAATGGGCTCTTTCTTTTTTTTTTCCTTTACAATGTAAGTAATAAACACCTCCTATTCCTTTCTGGACCTCCTAAAACTTATTCAATCCATTTTCTTTGCTTTTCTACTTCTGTGCTTGCTTCTTCATTTATCCATTAGTTCCCTTCCTCTTAACACACACAAAAAATCTGCCTAGCAGATGCATGTTGAGACACAACGAGTAGAAATAAAGGAAATGGTGGGGGCAGGACTAAAGCGGCTAGCAGAGACAGAGCAGAAAACAGGGCATGTGGCCCTTGGCGTTCTAGTTTAGAATAGTTTGGTGGTTCTGCAGTGTTAGTAAGAATAAATTTGCAATAAGAAGTGCAAAAGCCTTGTTTTATAGCTTTTATAGCGATATTAGTTCCTTCAACCAAACGCGAGAAGCCTGCTACCTTTCTTTTTCCCAGTGTTTTTCATTCATGGTTTTCCTATACCTTAGAATCAGCTGAAGCTTGACAAATGCAGGTGTTCTTACGATTTGTCTTCAAGCTATACTTCAGATTTTCCTCTCGCCTCCCTTTGCAATAAGAAATATCTGTTCAAATGTTTTTATAGTTTCTTTATGATAGGCATTTCAGATACCTACTGCTGAATAAATCTGCCTTCCTAGCTTAAGGAGCCTGGGATACCTTTTCATTTGTTTTTCAAAATCTGTTGCAGTACAGAATGTAGTTGGTTGTCATAGTAAAGAAGACGGTCTGGCATTGAAATGAGAACATAATTAAAATTATTTTTACTTTTCTCAGGACTTGGAACAAACTGTTACTTAAACCTTTTCTTAGAGGTATTATACCTAACAAGTTCTCTTGAGAGAGATGGCGGCAAAGCAGCTAAGCTATCAACAAAAGTACCGAATGGCTGCATTCCCCGGGGTTTGCTTAAATTTGAAAGTAGATAGGAACTGTGAAGAAATATAATGCAATCTGGTAAAGAAGCTGCAGCATAACTCCAGTGGCCTCAGACACAGTAATGTACCAGTATAAAAATCTCATATTAACCTGGAATATAGGTAACATCATAAAACACCCTAAAGTTGCTTAGTTTACATTTGTCCTTGATGCATCATTTTGAATGTCTTGTGATGTTGAGATCAGTTTATGCTGTAAATTCTATGGAATGGAAACCAGGTCTCTTTACCTGCTGTGGAAAAGGCTCTGTGAACCTTTTCTGGGCTGTCTGTGTTAGATTATGACATGCTAAATGCAAAATGACCACTGAGCTGAAACAGCAGTCAAATGGTGTTATGTTCTTGGTCTTAATTTTATGGCAGGTTAAGGTTCACTAAGCCACTGAAGCCACTTGCGGTTTGAGGTTTTCTTTCCCTGCCCACATGAATGTACATGTGTACATGACGGAGTCGTAACACTGGCCTTCTGGGATTTGAAGCAACAGGAGGGGGAAACAGTAATTCTTGGGTGTTTCAAATGTTTCCTATTCCTTTTTTTTTTTAATCTGGAATGCTTGTTAATCCGTGCAATATTTGTTTTATTGTAATCCTTTCTCAGAATTTGTGAATGCCTTTCAATACAGGATCAGTAGTAATGGTTTTGCAGAGTCACGGCCCTTCTCTTTCTACTTCTGAAACTTAGATTGACATGTAGTAATTCTTTTGTTTGTTGTTTTGAGGAGGAGCTTGATACAGGGTTCATGGTGAAAAGCATGCTTGGATTTGAGGTAATAATGTTTTCCAAAAAGTGGTGTTTTACCCGATTACTTTTGCTGGCTTGCAGTGGATTCTGGAAGATGATACCCTAAGCAGATCCTCTTAACTAAGAAAGAATGCAGCTCTTCATCAAATTCTCCAGAGACCTCAATCTGTATTATTATATTACATTCTCAAAAAGGAGCACAGTGATGTGGTGATTTGTAGATTTGGACAACAGCTTTGGAGCAGCAGGGGACAAATCTGTTGATTATTGCTGTATGCAGCTGTACATCTCTCTCTTACTTAGCGGTACACAGTGCTACAAGTGCTCTGACAGGATGGCAGAGCGTCAGGGGAGAGCTTACTCAGCGAGGCTCCGATAAACTTAGCCTCGCTGTATTTCTGCTTCAAGTTAGCGGGGGACAGAGCAAATTTGGTTTGGAAGTCAGGATGGCATGAGTTTGTGGTTCTCTGCTTGAGTAGTATGCTAAGGCAGTCGCATGGGAACAGCATGAGCTAATGTGACTCTCTGGCTCCTAGGCAGGGCTGGCTTACAGCTGCCTGGCTCAGACYGCAGCCTCGAGAGCAGGGTTCTTGCAGCTACCTGGGTTGTCTTGCCAGTAGTGAGCTAGTGCATCGGTTACCATTTGACCTTCAGTAAGAGCAAAGCTTCCAAGGACACGAGTTGCGATGTTATCTAGGTGCCTAGTAGCGTGTTTCAAAATTGCTAACATGCTTAAATACTAAACTTCCCTTGAACAACCTGATCCTTGTAAACCTTTGGAGCTAGGTAGCAGACCACTCTAGATGTTTTGGGGAAATCGCATTGAATATCTGTCTCCATTATTATGCATTCACACACATTTGAAAATCTGGGATCAGGTTATTGGTGTCTTACCTATTGGACAATTGTGAGAATTTTAACTTGCAAGAATAGATCTGCATTACATAGTGTCCCCAAAGTCATGAAGCTTAAAGTTCTGATTGAACTGTAGAATTCCTTCAGAAAACTAATTTTTTTTAAGTATTTATTACAATCTAATTTTTTTTTTTTTAAAGTATTAAGGCACACTTTCTTTTACCTTCTAGACCTCTTTCTTTTACCTCCATCTCATTGGAGCAGAGACGGTCTATGTGAAAGGGGTTACAGAACATCCCACATTGGCATTCTGATYGCATTGTTTCAGTTCATGCACAGGTGTACACATACGTGCAGCAGGGATCCTACTACAAACAATTCTGACAATTTCTTGTCAGAAAAGGTGTATCTACAACTTTGCTTGAAATGCCTTTGTGATTCGGGGACCTGTGCTGGTTAGGTATCTTCTGTGTTAGTCTGTACATGTGTATATGCAAGAATGGGATGCTGCCAGATTGCTTTGCTGTGTTAAATATTAAATTATCAGATATGCCTTTTTAAAATAATGTGTTATTGGGGTCGGCTCAGGAAATTAATGGGGAAGGGTTACACAGCTGTCTTCACAGGCTCTATTGCCTCCTTGAAAATAGAATTTCATAATTACTTAATGTGCATGCATGTGTGTGTGTGCCCATGCCCAATTATTATCAATAATAATGTTTGTTTAAAAAAAAACAACCAACCAAACAAAAAACAAACAAACAAAAAAAATCAACCCTAATGAAACAGTTTTAACATCTGAGTGAAATACAGAGAATGATGAGTATCAATGTAAAAGATTGTGTTGCGTGCAGGTTGCAGTCAGTTTAAATTGTCTGGCTTTTGTAACTATTCAAAACTTAAGTCATGTTGAAGGCATTAAGGTATGTTGTTTTTAGCCAAACACATGAAAGAAATAGTGAGCGAGTGCAACAAGGAGCTCAGATACCTTAAATATAAAAATGTTACCTCTTCTGGCAATCGAGGCATGTATATTTAGTAGGAGCTCAGGAGCAGACAGTGAACAGGCACGCCTGTGTTCCATTTCAGCCTTCTTTCTCACCAGAGCAATAATAATTTGCAAGTTTAGGGATAATTTTTCTTAAGGCTGTTGGTTCTTCTTGTGTAGTGTCTCCTGGTCAAAAAGAAGTAAGCTGGAGTCAGTAGTATCATTAGGCTTTAAATGGGGACAGACTGCTGAGAGAGTGCTCTATTATAGGCATCATTAGCTAGTAACTCCTAAGCTGCAGCCTAAATCTACAGCTTCTGTATTGCACCACCCAAAATGTAGACTCAGCCCTGATGTGAAAGATGGGAAATGTGGAGCAGATTTCATATGATGCCTTTTCATTCCTTTTGTAATGGAAAACTACTGAAATGAATAGTGCCTGAATAAGGAAACCAACCTCCTAGGAATATGGATGGCTTTATTAAGGAGTGTATATATGTACACACAGTTGTATTTTTCACGTACCTATAGGCAAAAAAATTTTTTTGTTTCTGTGAAGGTCAGTCTGGAATGATTAATTTAGAAAAGAAATGATCTAATTCCAGTATTACCTACTGAAACAATGAAGTTTTATAGTCCATTAGTTTTGTATATAAGACTCCTATGACAATATAATTTTTATGACTGTATTAAAATGTCATTAATGTGTTTAGTAACTGCTCTTCTATGATCCATTAATTATAATAGATGAAATTAGATATGAATGGAACTTACATTCTGAATTCTGAAAGACTAACTTTATTTGCAATAACTGTAAGTGTGTAATCCTCAGGTTCTGGTCTTAAACTATCTTATTTGATAATGTAACAAAATTGGTGATTCCAATGTGTTAAAAAATTAGTATCGATAAAATCCAATGCATGTTTGATTGTAAAGACTTTATTTCAGAACAACCCCTTTTGTTGGTGCTATATTGCATTAGTGTGCTGTGTTGCAACAAATCAATACGGACTTAAATGAAATAATCTGCTGCATCCTGCAATAGYGGGGAATTACTGTGATACTAGTTTAAGTCTTTTCTTATTCACAGCGTAGTTGGTCACCTCTAATGAGTTTACTTCTAACTTGGATCAGTTTTACCAAAAGTAGAATCAGGTTCCTAAGCAGGTTCTCTTTGTTAAAGAAATAAATATGCATGTTAATCCTGGTATCATTTCTGATCAACCGTGGCAATTAAACTGTAGGATCTTTCCTCCTCCACCCTCAAACTTGCACATGGGTAGGAGACAAACTGAGACCAACTCTTGCTCCTGTTTCAGAGAGGACAGTAAAGCAAAAATAAATAAATAGGTGGCACAGCTGCATGTGCACTGGGGTTGTGATAGTGGCTCTAGAATTTTGATACTGCTACCTAAAGCAGTCTTAAAATTTTAAATTGATAACCTTTCCTGTCTACATGCAAGTTTCTGAATTTCTGTTTTGTAGGAAAACAAACAACCCCCATATGCTTAGTTGTCTCTTTCTTCCTGTTGTTGGTTCTTTACATAACAGAAAATTTCTAGACCTGTCTACACTGTGGCACAATAGAAAATGGGAAAGAGTTAATTTTGCCCTCCACTCAACTTCCCTTTTGCAGGGAGCTCCACGTGAGGACACAGGCAGAAGTGTCTGATGCCTGTCACTTTTTCTGTTGCATTTCATTAATCTTAGGGGGATTAAACTGATGTTACGGTTTGTGGTGATCTGTATTAGAATAGGTTCATTTACGATTGGTTTCTAAGTTTGGTTTGGTGTTTTTTTTTTTGTTTGTTTTACGGTTTGAGTGAAGCTTGAAAGAAGGCATCACAACAGAAGGTGCACGGAAGATATTAGCAGAAAAAGTGAAATTTTTTGTTGAAGCTCTTGTTGCTTTGAAGTTCAATAGAAGTGAACAGTAGAGGGAAACTGTTCCTTACTAGTATCTCTTGCATCTTAAACATTTCAAATTAAAATGTTGTTTTGCATCTTTCCCAAAAATCCAGGTAGCAAAAACTACTTGTGGTGGTGTTACGGCTGTGAATGTTAACTAACTTAATTCTTCCAGTTTATCGGGAGTTGCACAATTTATCTGAATAAAKCTGTTTTATTTGGTATCTCTTTCCACGACCACCCAATCCAATGACAAAACTCTTACCGATTTCTGCGGGGGATGCAGTTGGCCTGTAGTAAACCTGGAGAGTCTAAAGGTACTGTGTTGTAGAAAGAGGGCTTGATGTTCAGTGCACTGCCCGATTGCACAAAATAGGGTTTTCTGTAGGCGCTGTAGATGTGCACACTTTATTCTGCCGACTGCGTGTTTCTGTTTTTATTGGAAGTGTTATTCTGGATGCTTTGCTCTAAAAGGCTTCTCTTTTTCTCACAATCAGCACATTCATTTTTTTTTTCCACTACTCTCTCATATCCCTTGTGTTTCTAATTAACACTTCAAAATCACTGCCTGTCCTCTGTTCTGAATAATCTGTGCTTGTTTGCATTCCGGCAGCACACCTCCACTGTGAATACACCACCAATTAATATTATTTTCAGTAGTTAAAAAAAAAAAATAGTCTCCATGTATGGGTTTATTCTCAAACCATAATATATTCACTAGTTTTTATCTGACAGGCCTTGAGTCCTAAGAGCTGGATTAAGCAAAAGTTTTAAACTCTATTTTGGCTGAGCAAGCAGATATCTTTGTCTAATCAGTTAAACACACTGCACTTCTTTATAGCTCTCTACAGGAAGGCAAGCAGTTAAGTAAAGATCTCAAAAGATATCTATTGTTTGTTAAAATGTGCTTCACCTAGAAAAATATTCTTAATCTGCAGATTTCCTGTTTGCTCTTAGGTTACCAAATCGTATGTGAATGTGAATTTCAAAGGCAAAGCTTAATCACTGAAAATATTTTGCTGCCTTTTGCTTGCAGTTTTACTGGACTGCTTTTTTTTCTCTTGAACTTGATCATCTAAAGTAATTGCAGTAATGAAGTAAGGGATAAGGTAAAGGTAAATATAGCTAAATGCTTTGAAAAATAAAAGCTTTATGACTTAAAATTTGCTTTCAAAATTTTCAGAGCCATCTAATTTCCTCAAGAAAATGTCTCTTTAGTGTACRCTCACCCTTATTTAAAAAAAAGGCAGAACTATTTATCTTTTCTGAGTAGGAGTAAGATGATATAACTTAACCAAGAATGCATTGAAATAATCAAGATGCGAAGCAGAGATACTATACGTAAACGTGTTTATGCCTACAACATAATGAAAAAGAGGAGACTTTTTTTTTGGCAGAAGACATCAGGCTAACAGCAGCAAAATAAAGGACTTCTTTCAGGTGAATTCTTTTGTCCGCTTGTCAAGGACTTCCTTTGAATGTTAACTTAGGTGTTTCTGATCGAGGAAAGACTTTCGGTAATGTAATTTAAGTATTATCTTAGTTTCTTGCTCTCATGCTTGGTTAGATCATCTCTTACCATGAGCAAGAATAGAACATATGGAGGTATGTGGCAGCCTGTTTGAGGACACTTAGTTTATGGCTCAGTAAACATCCAAACTGAGAGAGATGGCAGGGTGGTCCTCTTCAAGAGAGCCATGAAACAGATAATTGTCCAAAGCTACTGTACTTGGAAGTTAATGAACAGAACCATGTAAGTAATTCTGACTATATGAGGTCAGTGTCACCTTGGTCCCTGTTGCCAAGCGCTGATAGATCTTTAAGCATAATACCTTTTGTTTCTCAACTGTGCAATTGCGTGACATAAGTATGGTGTCTGTAGTTTTATTTCAGAACACGCAACTGATTTTGTAACTTAAAATAAAACCACATTCCTGCACTTGGAATTTTACAAATGTATCAGTGGTGTTTCCTGTTTTAGAAAAATTAATGTTTTTAAATGTATACTAGAGCTGACCCCTGAGATAAGTACTTCACAAAACCCCCCTTCATGAAAACTCTTCATGAGACTCTTGAAATTGCATCATCTTTGATATCTATGTTAAGAAGTTCRATGCATGAGATATAATGTTATAACTTGACAAGCTTAAACACAGCATTATTGATCTCTGAGCTGCAATGATACTGTGAGGAGGGGTCTCAGTATATCTTTGGTAGTCAGTAGTATTCCACACTTACTGCTTTTGCTGCACATTATTTATTTGTGGATAAATTAGCCGGCTTTACAGAACTTGCTTGATAGTTGTAAGCGTCTTGCTGTGTTTCCTTTTGCAGAGAAGGAAAATTTGGGTCTAATATTGGGCTTCAAAACTGATGGGAAGTAATAATTGTCTTTGGAAATTGAGAGGATTTGTCAAATGCTTGAACCTTAGGAATCAAGTCGGAAATCTGACCTATGCACTAAATGTATGGAAGAAATTAGTCCACTAGTTTTGTGAATCTGAGGGTCACAGCTATAGATAGAGAAATTCAAAACAGTAAATTAACCAAATTATGGTATTGCTGTTGGTTTAAATATTTAAATCAAGGTTGTATATCACTCTAAAAGATGGGATCTAGCTCAGCTAGACGCTTGTGGGCTCGATGCAGAAATTACTGAGTTAAATTCTTTGGCCTGTGCAATGTAGAAGGTCAGTCTGGGTCATCACAGTTGCCCTCTATAAATGCCGTTTGTCAAAAACGGAACATTCGGCTGAATGCATTTGAAGAAGCATGAAACAGCCTTTATTAGAAATGAGATGTCAATAGATTACATGGGTTGGAATAAGCAGATAATTGTGAAACTATGCAATTAGACTGGATGGATAAAATGAATGGCTTTAGGAAACTGATGAAAAAATTGCTGGTTTCATGTAAGCTTGAAAGTAACATTGATTTATCTTTTTAAACCGAAAAAAATCTTCTCAAACTTTAACACATACATAGAATTGACTGTTGTAATTTTATAACTATGAGATTTGCAAAACTAGCGGACTGTCTCTTTGCTTCCGTATATATTTAGTACACAAAACAGGACTCCATGCATGCAGTTTTCATTTGAGCCCCAGCGTGCTTAAAGCATCTGGTTGCCTGGGGAAGAGGAAGAGGGAAGTGATAGGAAAGGGAAGGTTAAGGAATTTGAAAACAGGCTCCCAAACGCGTACCACAAAGTCTGAATGTGCCCAGGCCTGTGTACACGCCTGCACTTAGTTTGTTTTATGTACTGTTGCACCTGAGTGGAGTCAAGTGGCAATAAAAGAAACCTTTGTATTGGCTATTTGTTTTCTGAAGAGTTTCAGATACCTGTGAATTCAAAACTTATGTGGTAATCTTTGGGTGTAGTTTAGTGAGCTAAGAAAAACTTTTAGTGCTCAGAAAAGATCATGATTAAATCCTTAGCAATATTAGTGTTACACAAAAAAATGCTGAAGTCAAGCAAAGTGTCAGTGTCTCTATTGTCTTGATCATGAAAAAATAATTTCAAATAAGTATAAATGCAAATGCTTTTAAATCAAATGGGCATTCTTTAATATGCAGCATATTTGTCTTATTTTCTGGGTACTTTTGCTGTTCCTGTTGGTGATACTTAGAGGTGAAACGACTGCTAGTCTGATAGGACATTGCTTCCTATCTTCTCCCTCAAAACATCCATAAACAGAACAGTGATGAGTGGCTTAGGAAAATGTAATTTTGTGCACTGGTTAGTGACTCTGAATAATAAATTTTAACCTTAGATAAGCTGGGAGTTTAGGTTAAGTTTTAAGCATACTTTAACTTTTTTAATTAGTGGCATAATTCTACTGTTTGACTTATTCTTATGAACTGCTGGTCTTTGTCCCATTGCTTTCCATGTAGCTGCATGTGGGAAGCAGCTATCTGCTCAAACAAGCAAGCTTACAGGAGTAGTGCCTTGATTTGTATAGGGAATATACTGGGTTGCCTGTCGTGAACCCTAGTTGCCTTAAAACGTGTCAGAATTTAGTAGTGACTTTTCCCATACCTGGAAGTATTGAACAGATGCACATGGGAAAATTGAACAGAGTAAAGCAAATTGAGTCGGGTTTAAGAATTCGTGACCTTTCTGTCCTACATATCAAATTCATTTTTCTCAAATGCTGTTCATATTGTGCTGCATATTAATTGCATATTGCGTATTCTTTATTCGTAATATACCACTGATGATAACATAAAATTACATTTTCAATTCCCAATGATACGTTAATTTAATGTTTCATTTACTTCTCTTCTTTAACTAATCTTCTGTCCTCTGAACAAATTTGATTAAAATCGTTGCATTTATTAAAAAGAAATGGGCTAAAATATATCAGTTTGGTCCCACAAGGACCCGGTATTAAAAATTCCTTTCTGGGGTATGCCTTTTGTTGCATGGCAGATTTTAGGGAAGGAGATGGCTGATTAAAGCTCAGAAATAGCTAGGATATTGAAAAGTGGAAGAAATCACCTGCTTTAGTTACTGCTTTCTCATTTTCCAGGTAAGCCATTCTACTTTCTCCTTTTGTCTCCTGAAGCTCTAGTAATTATGAATTTGTGAGATTTGGGAGGGGATGTGGGAGAGCGAGGAGTGATTTCAGGTGATCTGTTGTGCTTACCTCTTTTTCCTAGTGCTGTTTGCCAGGAGACCGTCTTTCAGTCTTCACCGGCTGTCAGGCAAGTGATGAGGAGAACTCACTCTGGGCTCGCCTCCCTTTTGTGTGTGTCAGGCTGAGCAGAGTCAGTGACAGGATCTTTAGGATGGGATAATGCAGCCATGTAAATGGCCCTGCTGCTGCAATTTGATATTCCCTCCTGGTCAAAAGAGGCTTTCTCATTTGTGACTCCAAAGCAACCCCCAAAGCCTTGTATATGTTCCGGCATGGGATGGAGGCTCTTAACCTTAAATGTTTTCCTTTCACTGCGTAAATGGAATCGTGGAGCTATTTCACCGGCACGCAGCAAGTTTTTAATGTTTAGACCTTGTTTTTTTACTCGTCCRAGTGAAGATATATTGCAGTGCCGTCTAGATGAATTGCCACAACTGTGAATGTCAGTCTTGCCATTTTTATGATGCAGTCAGTATGTCGCACTTCACTTGTGCCAACATGCATAGTTCTTGAAATCTTRCAGTGCAAGCTTACTAAGTGGTTCTGAATAGATGCCTCAAAAATCTCACTTTGAAGCTTTTAGGGAAAAGGGAAAACTGGATGGACCAGAAAGTTCATAAATGTGCATTGGTTCTTGACGGAGGTTATTCCCTGATAAAGCACGTCTTATTTGGTCTTCTGTGTTTGTACAAGACAAAAATCTTAAGTTTGTGTTTACATTTAGAAGTTGTCTTAATGTCTTGTAATTTGTAACTTTGCGCTTATTTTGTTACTTTGCCTTTAATTAGATTGTTAGTGGTTTAACCTTCTTCATTTTTGGTTGAATTATGTGATTATCTTTGCCCATTTGATGTTACGCATTTCTGTGTAATTAGGATGTTGTAATCTTCTTGTTTCTTGGTCTGTGAGATTAAGTTAATGATAACTTCTTAGGAAGCATGATATAACATTGTTAACTGATTGGCTAAACTGGTAGGGAAGAGTTCACTTATCAGTGAGTAAAACTTAAGCATAGGTCTTTTCCAAGACTAACATTGTAAAGAAACACTTTTCTTTTGAAATACTTGCATTTATTTTTGTGGTTGTCCCTCTCTCTTCTCATTGTATGGCTGATTTAATTGTATTCAAAAACATGATTTGCTGCTTGTGTAGTGACAGAGCTTTTTGGAAGTGTGAGTTAATGAAATTTAATGCTGTCTGTGCTGGCTTTTTTAGGTCCTTTGAGCACTCATTAAGTAGGTTAGCAGCTCACTTGTTAGGCACTTTCAACAGTGTGAATTAGCAAGCATCTACCTCTACTGTATGCACCTTTTTCTCATATTCATTCTAATTTTCATTCATAATTAGTTTTTATCTCCTTCTGCCCCCCTGCCTTGATTCTGCAAATTCACAATATTAATTTTGCGATGCCACAACTTAGTACAGTATCCCCACAGCGTTAGGCTTTACCCCATCATCAACAACACAGCTGTTTCTTGGTCATGAGCGTAAAAGCTTGTCTTCTGAAGCCCAGGGCACCTCTGTCAGTCCTTCAGTAAGGAAGGAGCTGATTGTGTCAGAGCTATGGCAATTTGATGGCTCAGCTGGGAGGCAAAATTAACTCTGCGCAGGGTCCACGCGTGTGTGCGTCTGTCTTTTGAGGAATTGGATGGGATTGAAACTATGTACAAGTCTTCTGTCCACGAACGAATTTGAGCCATGGGGAATGGCTCTCAGCTCCAGTGATGAGGCACTTTTTTTTTTTTTTTTTAAAGGAAGATTCTTGGCCTGGTTTGGTAGATGTATGTATATTTGTGTGTAATGTATGTAAACTTGTGTGTAGGAAAGTAATACATAGTAATCGTTTTGTCAGGCCTCGTCTCTGTAACATGTAGATTCCTTAGTGTAGACAAAGTGAAAACTTTGTTACTCTCCTACAGTGTGCAGGAAATAATATAGAAATATCCATTGGCTGTTCGGAAGTGGGGAAGGTCTTTGAGAGATGAGGTAACGTGCTGAAGTTTTCTTTTTTTTTTTTAATTACAGTTGTAACAATCGAACTCCTAAATTTAATAAATGTCAAATAGAAGACTCAATAACAATGCTTTTAGCCAAATTTTATCCATTTGGGCTTTTTCCTTTCTTGCTAACATTTCAATAATTGTAGCTTCTAATTCTTTTTTGTGAGGAAGAATATTTCAGGAAATGTGTATGTTTTTCCCGTGAAAACTGGTGTGGGAAAGAACTGCCTTTGGGATACTGGGACCATTTCATTGTCTAGGAAATAGCGTGGCAAAGTACTTGTATCACATCCAGTGATAACCTCATAGCATTTTTGAGATTGAAGGACTGCGCCCAAGAAGTGACACCGCTTCATGCCATCTGACGGTTTAGTAGTGGGCCCTAGATGTAAAGCAGGAGGTGGCAGGAACAAGCAAGCAAAACTGGCATTTGTACAACATAGGTAGCCTTGCCTCTATCTGCTTATTTTCTGTTACTTACAGAGTTCTCTTCTCATCCTTGTCTGACAACCTTTTATAACTTGACTCACTCTGTATTATTACTTTCATTTCTTGCTATTACTTCATTCCTCTGTAAGATTTTTTTCTTAAAACTTTGAGTAAGAAATCTGTCTGAAGGGAAATACGGGTTTTGTATTGACTAGAAGGAGATTTGGCACTTCAAACTTACACTGTTATGTTTCCTTTGCAGAGCTCTTCTGATCCAATCTGTCGAATGGTTCTTTTGCAATTTGCATAGATCTTCAGTTTGCATATCTGCATGTGATAATGGCTGCTAGTGTTAATAAGTTAAGAATCGGTCGAGAGAGTTGCTTTAAAATACGTTCTTTACTGGTGCTTATTTTCAGACTAGGCATCAACTCTTTTGTGAATGACAAATTGGTTACTCGTTAATGTCACATGCAGAAAATTGTGCATATATCAGTGTTTGACAATATTTGTTTTTAAATAATTTTACAAGATGTTCATAAAGAATTTTGGCAGTATATTATGAGCATAAACCCTTGGTAGTGCTCCTGCCTTAAGATACTTCATCCCGAAAGGAGAACTGTTTAAGTGGTACTCATTCCTCCCCACTTAGTCTTGAGCGAATCATCATAGACAATCTGCATGTACTAAAAATAGAGTTACAATAATGAAGTTTTTGTCACTAAGTAGCTGCCCTCTGGGTGCACCAACTTAACTGTTGGTCCTGGGTGAACTCTTTTGCTGATACAAAATACTGCCTTGCAGGCACTTTTCTTGTGTGGTTATCAATTGTGGAGACTAGAACTCAAATAACCTTCACTATACTAGTTTTGACAATATATTTACAGACACTTGAAATTTGATTTTGAGATAACGTTTTGTTTTAAAGTGATACCAAGTAAAACTATATTCTCAAACTTAGTAAGTAACCTTCAATAAAGTTCAGATGGGCATAGCTTCCTAATTTTCATTTGTACACTCAGTGTGTTAAAAAGATTAAAAAGAAGTAGTATTCCAAACTAGTAACATTTCTAGGTACTTCATTGTCCTCCATATCAGACAATGAATTGATTACAACGATTCTAAATGACTATGGAACTATAACCTGCTTATATACATTCTGAAAAGCACTCCTTGACAGTATAGTCTTTCTTAATAAAGGCTTACATATTTGTAGGTATTACAGGAAAATCTACAGTACTTGGCTTAGTCCAGTTTAGGCCCCTATTTTTACAAGGTGTTATGTAAATAGTAGAGAAATTCCATCACCCGTAGAGCTTATTTTCGAAGTACGCCGTACTTAAGCAGGTAAAGGGTATGATCAGAAGCAGAAGCACAGAGAATACAGACCCGCCTCAGTTTGTCTGGCAGGCCACTGAAAAAAACCAGGCTTCTGGATGTGAATTACTTGGGCAGTGATGCTGCTTTACGTATTATGTTAACATCAGGAGGCCTTTATGGAGGACCTGATCTCTACTGTGCTTTATTGCCAAGAATCATTCCATAAAAAGACATTTATCCAAAATAATTCGCGTTTTGGATTTGATGAGGTGCAGCGGGCTGATGGAACAGAAAATGATGTTATGAAGGCTATGGTAGTGCAATATAGTAGTAGAGTTATAAATTAAATAAATTTATTTTAGGTTGCATAATAGATATTAGGACTAGATCAACACCTGTGCATCAGATATAACTGCCTGGCTTCTGTCCAAAGTAGTTTGTTTCATAGTTCTTGACTGATGATTTTGAAGAACTTTTATTTGAGTTTCAGGTAATTGAAGAGTTTATAGGAGAATRTGCACCTTTCTGGTTACAGTTGTTCAGTGTTAATATCAATGTGGTTTTGCAGGGTAAATGCTGGTAAATGAAAAACATTCATTTCTTTTCTATTGTGAGGAGTAGTAGAATTTTCAGGCCACATTTCTGTGCATAGAAGGACGGTATATATCCTAAATAAGTAGACCGTCTACATCCAGCACTGTGGATAATGAGAGCTTTGGTGTGTAAGCACCAGCAGGGAAAGAATTAGCTTTTTGGAAGTCTTTGTTAATGTGCTGAAAGATAATAAATGATAGCCTTTTGATGGGGTTACAAGAAATATCCAGATGAAAGCTTTTATATTATAGAACAGAGGCATCAGGTTAGTTCTTTAGCTGGTATAATTTGACATATTGATGACATGGATTACACTAGCTAATGACCTGGAGATTATTCACGGGTTTGCATGCCATCTTTTTCAGAAAATATGAAGGGGAAGTCAGAGACCACTTAATTAGAAGATGTAAAACACTGAGTAAAAAGGACAATAATGTAGTTAAAATATGAAGATGAAAGGATAACACTTTAACCATACTGCCTTGTAGTAAGATTACATGGTACTGCCAGTGTATTGGAGGCAACCATATGCCTGCTGTCGGAGACTGCAGCATGGAGATGTACGGCAATCTCACCATGCACCACTCTACTGGTCTCTTATCTATTCTAGTGTGACAAATAATTCTGCTCAGCTTGTCAGCAGTGACAGTTGAGACTTTTTTCTTAGATGCCTTGACAGTGCTTGTATTAAGCAGCCAGGGCCATACACTCCATTAAGTTTTTGTAAAATGAACTGTCTGCTACTTGCTGTCTTGCTGATACTGGCGGCATTTGTGAGCTATAATCCTCTCCAGCGGCAGGCTGCCCGAGCGAGTGCCTTCAGCCACCTGACAGGTAGCAAGTCAGGATGTTTTTAGTGGAGTCTTCGGGGCAAAATTATTTCCTTAGGTAGACGAGATGGGATTCCGCCGACGGCGGATGTTTTAAAAGATGGTTAAAGTGTATTGCGGAAGACAACTGACTTCTCTGAAATGAAAATAGGCAAGAAAGTATTGATTTTTTTGATACACAAGCAATGGACACATGCAAATAAGTGGAAGGTACCACTGTATGGAGATGTGAGATGCGGTCTGTGTACCACTTAAATCTCGTGATGCTATTGCTCTCTATACCACCTACATCACAGTAGGTAAGTTTGAAAATACAGTGACTTTTGGAGTTGGGAATTTAATTTTTATGGAAGAGAAATACTGACAAGAGTCAAGTTTTATCTATAATTGCAAATGTAGCCGTTTATATCCTGATGATAAATAGAATTGAAGGTTCATTATTGAATTCTTCATTACATATATGGAAGAAATTGCAGAATGAGGTTTCCTTCCTTGGTGTCTCTACTGTGTCAAGGTACTGAGCGATGTTGCGGTTGAGCTTCTGCCTGTAGCCGATGGTGTAGCATTACAGATTCTCCAGTGATGCAGTTGCAGTATCTTGGCCTCTGGATATATGGGTTAGTTCACTAAGGTCTCTCAATGACACTCTTGGAGAAGTTTTAATTTCTGTTCACTTACCAAAGGTGAAATGTGAATAACATCTACTTCATGAAATAGTAGAATATAAAATTTTTCTGTTAGGAAAGTGTTTTTAAAGTCTGGAGTTAAAGGCATTTTCTAGATGTAGATACGCACTCGTGCACACTCATGCAAGCACACTAGTTGTGTGTTTACTGAATATTATGCTAAAATCAATAGATACTTAACTTCTGAAACCCGCGTTTGGTGTTGAAACAATTTCYCCATAAAATGTAAATAACAGAAATAGGGATTTGGAAACTGTAAAAATTCTACTTGATGGTTGAGTTGTACATATGACTTAAATCAGTATTTCTTATTCACTGCATCATGTCTGTTCTGTTCTACTCAGACATTGCAAGAACTTGAAATTAGAGCATACTGCTTGTTAGCAGAAAAGCAGGAATATAGAGGTGAAATGAAGATGGGAGTCCAAATGGAAATTCTGAGTTCTTCCTTATAAATCTCAGTCTATATTTATTTTGCTACATTCATTCTTACATAACTATGTAGCATATATTGATATTGTATACATTTATGTAAGATATGTTTTATATTACTGCGTGTGGTACTGTTGTTAGCTGTGGTTCACACAAACCAGCCATGAGGATTTCAAGACAGTCAGTATACGCTATTGCCCCTAAGGTGTTTCAGTATCTCCACCAGGAAAAAAGTTACTTTCAGAGCTGTGTAACTTGACTATAAAAGTTTGTGCGTCCTGTGTTAAATCTTGGCATGAAATGTCTCGCTATAGGAGAATATACAATTTTTTTTACATCTGATTTAGCACTTTTTCCCCCTCCACTTTGGTCATTGTGAACTGGAACTTGGCAGACTTACAGTATAATATGTGGGGTTATAACATGCATCTTAGGCCACATGTATGTGTTTGCATTTTTAAAATGTTAGGAGTGATGGAACCAATTTTATTTAATGTGCTATGCGTGGAAAAAAGCACATACTGAATATTAAAAGAGCAAGTCTTGAGACAGCCTGAAAGAATGGGGGGCCACAGGCCAACTGGCTTAACACAAGGAAATGTACACTGAAAAGGATGGATTGAGCAATTGAAGATAGGATTATAATACAACAAATTGCAGCTGGTTCAGAAGGACTGGCACTGAAGCTAAGCCTGATTCTTCAAAGCCTGCCAGAGGTTAAGAGAAACAGAAACAAAACTTCTTGGATGAAGTTATGGATGAGTTTTGTTGCAGCCTAAGTGTGTAATCTAGATGCCCTGTGTTTGGCAGGTTATGTTTTGTTTCTCATTCCAGTATGTATTCCTGCAGCCCCCAGAATGGATTTATGTATGAGCATAGCTTCTAACATGAACAACGTTATATTGATGTGACCGTTGTTACAACTACACGTGTGTGCTATCGGAGGGCTGTGCCGCTCTGGCGGTACTGGTGTAATAATAATGTGCTTTTATTGTCTGATACGGTGAAAGCTTTGCTTTGGGTAATGGTAACAAAAAGCGTAAGTTACAGCCATAATTCAGAACAGATGTAGGTCTTAGTTCTGCACTGAAATCTGAGCGGGAGGAAGCTCACTCCACCTACGGCCATTTAGTTTGGGACGCGAGTCACGAAGATGGAGAGTGAACAAAGGGGGCTGTATCTGGATTTCTGTCTCCTCTATATGCCTCTGAGTATTAATTTGTAGTCAATTATCCTTTACATGCTTGGTGCCCTTTTTCTTTCATTGACATTAAAAGTGTCTATTTGTATGAGTGTGGGTGTGCGAGTCAGGTTTTGATCTCCTTTGCTTTCTGCAGAAGTGACTTTTGATGCCAGATTTTGTAAAATCTGTTTTTGTTCATGTTGGGATACTCGTATGCCGATATCCTTCTTGAAAGACTATTTTCTTAGCAAGCCCTGATAATGTCAACACTGGCATACCTGTATGAGGTACAGCCCTACATCAGTGTCATTAGAACTGGGATTAGGGAAAAAGGAAAGAGAAAGAAGAAGAAGAAAAAAAAAAAAAAAAAGGAAAAAAAGATGCTTTTAAACTCTGTTTTCAAACCATGAAATGAAAATACTTGAATTTCTTACTTTTGGCAGGGGATGAATTTCAACAGTAGTGTAATATTCTGAGCTTGACAGCAGAGATGTTTAAAAAGTGCTTCCTTATAAATTGGAAACAGTGCTTTCCTATTGAGTGTATAATTGGACTGTTTCAAAATAACTATTTCCTTGCTTATATTCTTAAATTGCCCTTTTCAGGCTTGGTTTCTTATTCTTTATGAAGTGATGTTTATTTTTATTTTTGAAAGCAAGAAATGTATCACCTTTTTATACAGACTCGTGAAGTATGATTTTCACCCTAAAAAAAGATGCTGGCTATTGGAAGTCTGCTAATGAGTTAAAATTAGTTTGCACTCCTAAACATGTTCCTGAATTGCCAGATAGTTTGTGTTTGTGGGTGGGTGTTTTCTGTTGTTGTGTTGTGGTGGTTTTTTGTTGTTTTGGTTGTTTTTGTTTTGTTTTGTTTTTTTTTTTAATAATCTTCTTTCTTTGATATACATGTACTTCTCTCGCCCACTGCATATTAGAGGTGAAACAGAAAACAAAAAGACTACAAAGGTGTTACACCTTGGTCATGAAGGCTGAGTGTCACTATGTGATCAGGGTCTGGTGGTAAAATCAAGAAAACCAGTGCAGGTGACTAGATACTGCCTGCCTCACATACGTACTCAGAATTTATGTACCATATCCCAAAGAAATCCTTAGATAGCCTTAAGTTCTGATATTTAAGGAGGAGGTTACATATATATTACATGAGATACAATTTTCTTTACTGTGCTTCTGTTTACTTTTTTAACCTTCCAAGTTCATATTTTAAACTTTGCAAGCATGAATCTGAGATGTGAAAGTACTACAGAAAATCACATGACTCCATGAAATGGAGAGAAAAATGAGCCATTATAGTGAAAAAATTACTGGAGTATTGAAGAGTTGTTGGCTCTTTCCCTTTTGCATAACTTAAATTGTCCTTTTTTCCTTTTCTTAAATGCATTTAACTGGAACACTCAGCAGACAAGGCTTAAACTAGAAAGAAGTGTGATTCTTTTAATTGACAGTCT
Source organism: Phoebastria nigripes (assembly GCA_035582835.1). NCBI lineage: Eukaryota > Metazoa > Chordata > Aves > Procellariiformes > Diomedeidae > Phoebastria > Phoebastria nigripes. The sequence goes on from JAYKAV010000633.1 coordinate 1,753,906, forward strand.
CTCTGTAACCTCGTAGTCTCATAAATTAACTGTGCTTAAGTACTAATGACCTGGGAAAGGCAGATGTTGTATCCAGCTGTTAAATGTTTTTTTAATGCTTCCTTTTTTATAGAGACAGTTAATTCCAGGGTAAATCCTAAAACCGTTTCAGGAAGAAAATTCCTAATTTTGTCCTCAAATGACTAACAAGAACAACGATAGTACGCAAAAGAAGCATGAACATGTAATACTAACTACTAATTTTATAGCTGGTTCTAATATATTTTGGGGTGGAGTGGGACAGCAGTCGTGTCCCTTATGCCTTGGCACTCTGTAGTCTGGCCGCGGGAATTGTAACAAGGTGTTCCCTATTGAGCCAAGGCCCCGCACAGCGGTGACATGAGTTGTATGTGTGTGGGTGGGGAAGGAGGACAGGCAAGTTAGGACTGGAGAAATCTGTAGCTTTGCTTTTCTTAGGTCCCCTGGCAGAAGAATTGAGCGTTGTGTGGTCTGTTGCAGAAAGTAAGTTAAACTGCTTGCAAGGTGACGGAATATTCTTTCATTGTCCCATAGGTGTCTCATTCTCACCATGTTCACCAGGTCCAAGCTTTTCCTGATGCTCCAGAGCTGTAGATGAGAGCCAGGTTATGTGGCAGCCAGGCGTGCGTGCTGCTGCTCAGAGATGTCTTCCAGGGTCTGACCCGAGGCTCCTGCTCTGGCTGGCAGGATTGCTAGAGCATGTGCCAGTGCTCTGCTTCCCCTCACAGCATGTGCTGGGTCACAGTCGCTGCTCTGATGAATTGGGTCATTGTTAACCCGAATGTTGGGAGTTAAAGCACTTGTCTGCCTTCCAGATCTCTGAGGGGATTTTTGACGCTCGGTTATGCAGCCTTCTCTTCCATGTCAGAAGAGGGTTTTTTTCCTATAATAATAAATTGTCATTTTAGAAGTTAGGACTGTGAGATCATAGAATAGTTTCATTGACAAAAATGTGGTCAAATGATAGCAAGTCTGAGTTAGTGATATGCTCRGCAGTCCAAGCTTTACTCTTGCTTCTAGATATGTGGTTCAAAACCACAATATGCTTCTTGGAGGTCTCTGGAAGTTATGCAGCCAGCTGAGGTTTAAGTTGTCTCATTTCTAAATGCAAGGGAGTTGGGAGGAGGAAGGGATGCGATTGACTTTTTTTTTTAACAGATTTTGCTGATCAGAAAACTTCATTGCACATGTCTGCTTTCAAATGAGGAAGAACAAAATCAGTGCAAAAAAAAAAAGTGAGATCACTTGTCAAAAGTTTAGAGATAGTATATGTGGTACTGCCTCTCGTCCTTACGATACAAAGAGTTTAATCTTTAAAATGAGCTATTTGTTAGTGTTGGAACCAAATTCTCATGCAAATCAATGAGGGTGGAACAGACTATGGCCAATGATAAATCGTAAGAATGTTGGTATTTATTTGCGAATGTTATGGAAGGATTAGTGAAGCAGTTAATGGTAAAACAATTGCCAAGCACTTGGAGGAACAGTGTTTTGTCAGCTGTTGTGTGTTGATGAGACTTCTGGTAATAGCTGTCACCCGGGGTATGCAGTAGGCACCCGTAGGATCTTGTGGGGGGTGTCCTATGGCTCCTACATCTTTCCATTGCAAGATGAAACGCGCTGTTAAACTGAGCCTGCTTATTTCCTTCTACAGATTGAAAGCATGGAAATGCATTATATTGACCCACAATAGAATTATTTGCTTAAAAAAGTGCTTTTTTCACTTAGACATTTTTATTCTTTGGTACATTACTAATGGACTGACAAAGGAAAAAAAAGGCTAGAAATCTTTGGTCTTAAATTTAGCCTGTGACAGATTGCAGTCACAGCAGATTTTAAATCTTCATTTCAGTACCTCTTAGTTTTGTAACTATCTTTAAGTATACTGTACAAACTTTGCCATTAATAAACCCAAAGGTATGTTTTTACACTGCATTCATCTCTTACTGGCTTCTTCACATCCTAGTATCACATTGTACTTTTGACATATTTTCATAATGCTCATGTTTTTTTCGTTTCTTCTTTTATACTCCTCCTAACTGTGTCAGAAAGCAGTCATAAAAATGATTTATTTTTACTCCATATGGAAGTTCTTGGGTATTCAGAAAGATTATATGAGGGTTTTAGTGCTGACTTCATTAGCTGTGATCCTGTTCTTATTCAAATCCCAGCTGGCAGAACCGGTAAAATAATGTCAGGGTTTTTTTTTATATGTGTGTGAAATTATGTAATTTGTTTTGTAATTACAGTGAATACAAAAGCAAGAAAAAAACCTTTGTCATTAATGATTACACAGGAAAACAAAACATTTAAATTTTTAAAAACTTTTGTATTGTGGGGAGCATTGGGAATGATGCCATGTCAAATATTTACCCATCTCTTCCAGACGAAGTGTTGTGTGAGGTAAGAAAGAAAATGCAGCTACAACAGTAGAAAACAGTTCTTACCACATTATAGATCTATCATCCTTACAGGGAGGAAAAAAATGTGCTCTGCATTACTTGGGGGTGCTGGGAGTAGGATGGAGACTAGTTCTGTTATGAGAACAAATCATTTTGCCCTTCCTGTAACAGGTCAGTGTTTTTGCAGCTGCTTTTTTTTCCTCTGAATATACTGCACTTATATGGCTGTCACTAGAAGCTCGATGGTTACTGGTCATACAGTTCTGTATTTGTCACTCCTGAGAAAATGTGGAGGAGAGCTGAGCAGAGAGGTTTCCTCTGCTGAGAAGGGACCTCTGAAGGATCCTCATGGATGGCAATGTTCTACTTCGGCTTTGACTGGAGGATAAGTGTGCGTCTGTCCTGCAGAACAGAACAAACTGAATTGTTCCATGTTTGAAAATAGAAAACTACTAAGTTTAGATAATCAGGGCCTTGGTCATTAGGCCATGAAGTTAATAGTTGTTTGTGTATTTACTAGCAGCGTGATTGAAATCACAAAGCAACAGATTTCTGTCACCAAATTCAATGTTGCCGCTGACATTACATCTTCCTGGTAGTCTGAAGAGAGGAGGAGTCTAGGAATGTTTTGCGGGTAGCGATCAAGTTATCTGAGCTCTGCAAGTGGTTCCTTCGGCTTATGTACAGGTACTTGCTGTGATAAATGCTGGCTGTGATCTTCAAGGCAGAGTCCCTGAAGACAGGCTTCATGGTCCTCCCATCGCTGTCAATTGAAGTGTCTTGGCCTCTTCCTGAGCTGGAGTTTTAGCCTGGAACTTCAAGAAATAAAGGAAAGAATACAAATGCAGCTGTATGAAAACAAGAATGCAGCATGGTTCTCGCTTACAATAAATACGTTGGGTTGATTAATTTGTTTGACAGTTTTCTTGAACTTATGCCACTGACCAAAATAACATTGCTGTTATCTGCGTTGATTTGTTTCATCAAGCTTATCTCATATCGGGCAGTTCAGCTCTGCCTAAATAAAGTATTCTTGATGCTTATGGTTGCATTCAGAATTGCTTTTGCAAACCACTTAGGAGCAATGGCCTGTTTACCCAGGAATAAGGTGAAAAACTCCTGTATGTTTTTACATTAAAAAAAGAAAGTCTGATAAAATGGAGTATGCATTAACGAGTGACTGATATCAAAAGCTGTCAGCTTCAGGCAGACTTCTGAGCTACATCTGCCCATTTTACCGACTACAGTAAAAGATTTGTGGAGCTGCTTAAAAGGGTGTTTGATTCAACAAGTTATTTGTTTGTGCAGTGGTATGCTTTAAGTTAGAGGAACAGGCTTCTAAAGTGGTGTTATACTAAACATTACTGAATCATAGGTCTGTGTGAAATATTTGCTTTGTGAATTTTTTCCCCAGTGACATTAATCCGACATTTAATCCTTCTGTGGAATTGCAGCAGTTTTATTTAATTTTGTTGAATAAAGTCTCGTATCAGGAGGGAACCAGGAGGCTGTGGATGCTTATTGGTCATATTAACTTGCATTTAGCTTCAGTGAGAAAAGCTCTTAAGCAGTGCTTAATTTCAAGCACAATAATCCTTGCGGTTGTCAGTGAAACTATTCTCCTGCTTAATGTTCAGTACACCTTGAGTGGTGTTTGTGAAGGGTTGTGTAATACCCAGTGCCATACAGTTTTATATACTTCCTTGTCGCATCTATAATTGGATATTAAAAATAGAATTTCTGATATGTAGCAGGCTGGTAAACTTAGGCAAAGAAGTAATTGTCTAAGGACTAAGCAAACTACTGTGAAAGTTAATGTTAAAAGTTGGAAGATTGGAAAGTTTTTCTCTTGATTTCCAAAAATCCTCTCTATTTTGCTAAACCATGGTTCTCTCTTGATCCCAGTAGTTTGTGTTAATTTTGTGGAMCCTTGTCTCTCTGCACCTGCAAAATGCAAGGCCAGTCGTTTGAACTCTGGGCATTGGACAAAAGCAAAAAAAAAAAAAAAAAGCTGTAAATGCGCATCGCCTGCGTAGGTTGGTTTGGAAACAGGGAGGTGAGACCAGTGATTTTCTGCATGGTGTTGGGA
>JAYKAV010000633.1:1762419-1813199 GCA_035582835.1 Phoebastria nigripes
TTGTTGTTGGTTTTTTTTTTGTTTGTTTAATTAGGTGAAGTAAATTATTTTCTTTCTTTCTTTAGACACAGCTCTTTATATAATAACCTGTTGGGTTAAATAAACTGTCATTGGGCTGCAGATCCATAGATAGTAGTAATCATTGTAACTTAGCCTAAGGAAGATGCGTTTAGGCTTACCTCATGAGTGTGTTGTTAATAGGACAACATTATTTAGGGTTGTCAGGAAAATCAATATTGAAATATAGTTGCCCTGGTCATTAATATCATCATCAGAAGTAGATGCTTTCTGGTTGGTAGTGTAAGGAGATCCATGACAAAGAAAAACTCCTGACTTGCAGAGAAGCGAGTACTGTAGAGTACAGTGTGCCTCTCCTGAAAGGCTGGGCAATGGGGAAATGAAAAAAAACCTGTGAATAATTGAATGTGATATCCGAGGATACAGGAATAGGGAAAGGGGAAATGAAGATGACATTTTGCAGTGACACTATGACATTGATTTTCATAAATCTCCAGTTGTAGATTAATGAAATGTTTTATTTTGCACAGCAGGAGTGCTGCTTTATGTGCTCTGACAGCTCCTTAGATGCTTATTGTGATAGGTGGTAGGAGGAGTGCTGGAAGCTCAGGGTTTAGCAAGGGAAGTGTTTGGTACTGTGCRTGATACGGTGTTGACTGTGGTGCTTGCTTCAAAGTTTTACAGTAGCATCAATTTACTGTCTCGCTGGACTGAATCTTGTCTGGCGTTAGACATGCTAACTAATGCAAATTTTAACTGCGTGATAGCTAGCTGGAACCAGAAATATCTCCCAAGTCTCCATTCTGCCACTTGAAAGCTTAAGGTGTAAAAAATTTATGGCTGACTTGCCCAACTTGTGCTATCGTGGGGCATTCAATTATGGATCTATGAGGCTAGCTTGGTATTTTTCATTTTCTAAACTTCCATGCAGTTATTCATTTCAGGACAGATTCAAAGCGTAGCGTTCTGGAAATTGTGTGTCCCCTCACTCTTTAACTCACTGTTTAACTGCTGCTGAGAAGCCTCAAGGGGAATAAAGAAATAACCGAGCTGAATCCGATCACCGAGACAGTGTTACACGCTGCCACCTGTTCACAGGGATGATGAGGACTTTGGGTAATCCCTGCTTATTTAATGACTATTATTTTCTGTGTGGTCRTTGAAACAACTGTTAATTTTTGCGTTATAGTAGCTCCATGTTTTTTGCATATATTGTTACTTGAATTTGTGATAATTTGTTGGAAACTTCAACATCACGGTATTGTTGGGCTTCTAGCCTCTAAGCGGTTCAATGGCTGCTTGACTTTACTCTGCTTCTTGCCCAGGGTTGTAAAATCCAGATGTGCTTGGTTGGGCAATAGGGGACAGGACTAGCATTGAAAAGAAATATAGCCCAGGGGACGGTCGGAGTGTAGCCATTGAGGTCAGCAGGACTGCAAGACAGTACGTACAGGTTTTCCATTCTAAATAGGTTAAGACTGTTGGTAGGTTGAACATTATGGCCTACTTGAACCATGCGCATCGTTATTTATAAACATCTTTCTTAGGAACCTCTCTTTACATAACATGTGATGTATGGTATAAACACCCTCCTCCTTTTTTTCCTGCCTGCGATGCTGAAGCTGTAACTGGTTTTGTTACTATAGATAATCATTAACTTAGAGCATTTTTGATGCTATTTGTACACAGGGAAAGAAACAGCTGAAATGCAGCTGGGTTTGCTTTGGCTCCCTAGGAAAACCGAGCAAAATCTGGGGGGGAAAACCAAGCTTTGCTTTGGGGTGACGATTGGTCACCTAGAGGAGCTGCTGCCTGAGGACTTACCCGAAGTTAAAACAAAGCCAGTACTGCTGTATTCAGGAGACCTGCTCCAGGCAGAGGGTGAGCAGACACTGTGTCGGAACGCTTGCTCAGCATCTGGCAGGCAGATGTGTGACCCAAATGGGAGAAGCTGTAACTGCTCTTTGTTGGGGCCAGAGGAGAGCCTTTCCCACTCGCTACGTGGAACCCTCCTTACTGGGTTTGTATTTTAATAGAAGCTGTATCCTTTCAAATACTTAAGAAGTGCGTGAATGGCGATGCTGGCCAGTCTGCAGATCTGTTGTTTTTACAAAGGTTTACCTGAAGTCTCATTTATTCCGTGTCCCACCTGTGTACACTTCTCAGTATTTTACAGACAGGGCATGCAGTTAGAAAACCTGCTCTAGGTTGAGAATTCCCAAACATAGTTGACCTTGTTGCTACTCTTGAGGATAAGACTTGTGTTGTACAGTGGTAGGGACAGCAGCTCGCCGCTCTGTGCTACGTCTGGCAAGTTTTTGGGAGGAGGTGTCAGTCCCCAGCACAGCTTCCTCCCCCACGCGGGGTAATGCGAGGGGCTGTAGTGCTGTGCTTGGCCGTGTACGGGTCCTGGAGAGGCCGTTCCAGACTCCCATTTTTCTTGCATATTACTTAATAGTAGTTTGTGCGTCGCTAGTTGTAGATACATGAACAACCTTGAGGATGTTGGTGGTGAGGGTTGTAATCCTCTCTAGGTACTCTAATAGAGGCATATTCCTTTCTAGCTAAAACTTGGTGTTTATTGGTTTTCTTAAATAGTTTTGGTATTAATTAATACTAGCGTAAGGTAATGTGGATAGATGTAGCCCGTATCTCTCTCAATCTGTCTCTAATCCTGTCTAAAACCACATGCTTGGCAGTTTAAGAGTCGTAAGTACAGGATGCAAATGTGAAACATCAGGGATGTTTACACAGAGTGCTAAGGTATGATTCATACTGAAATAATTTTATGTTGTGAATTCATAGCTAAGTATTAGCAGAATTCATATGACTACCAGAACTTGATAATGTGTGAAAGCTGTGACAAAAACACTTGTGATGCACTTTCCTTAAATCTCAGGAAAAAAGTTTGAGAAGACTCATGTATAACTGTAAGAAATAAAACGCATAAACATTTAAGTAAACGTGTTTTAAAAGTTTGACTGTCAAAGTAAATGGACGGAAACTCTACGGTGTTGTTTGGGGAAGCACGTAAACATGCAATGAATTTTAGGAGTTTGATTAAGCCCTGTTCACTCTGATAGCAGTTAAGTTTTCCTCTAGCAGAGCTTGTTCTCTTTAGACAATTCTGTGCTTTTCTGCTACGATGTGGCTGCTCAGACATCCCCAGAGGTCATAGCATCCAGCTGAGTTGTAGTGGCTCTTCATTTCATGCTGTGTGCATTCATTAAGGCAGGATTCTTGATTGTGTTATAGTTTAAGAAATGGCTTTCTAGTGTACGCATCTATTTGTTTTTATGCATTTGAAAGAATCATGCGTTAAAAAATACTGATTTCCTAATTCTTTGATGGAGACATATTCTTCCTAGAGAAAAGGAGACCTTACAAACAAACAAAAAAGTCAGTGCTAGACAGAATGTGCAAAACCAAATAAATAAAACCCATTAGAAACAGTTGAAAAGAATGTTTTGTGGATGATTGTTGAATGAATGTTCTGTGTCTAAAATTATCTACATTTATTACTTCATTCCAGAAGAAGAAAACTGAGGGGCAAAATGAAGTATAGAAAGCTTTTTTCCAAGGCTTTTCTTTTTCCTTGAAAGCAAAGCACTTGCTACTCTTCCCCTTAAGTAGGTTTTTGTTTAGTCATAATGCAACTTACAGCAGTGTAGGTAAATAGTTAATGGCAGGGAAAACAAGTGCAAAACAGTTACTGGAGAAGCCATCTATGGCAGCCTGTTCTTCATTCCTACAAAATTAAGGGGCTTAACTTCAGGTATGGCTTAGTTAATATGCAGATTACTTCCGCAGCTACTAAAGGTGATGGGTATTCTAGAGACAGACATCTGTTATTTAATTTTTCTCTTTTTTTAATCTGATTCCATGTTCCTACTTAAATCTATGCCACCTTGGATTCTTTTACATATATAATGCATTTAAGGATAAATAAATGTAAATACTTCTCAGTTAACAGTAGTCAAATTTGTCACCTTGCCTGGAGCGGCACTTTGGGATATTTTGTAGTGAATGTACAAAGCAAGCATGGCGATGCTTCCTTTGGCTTGAGAATTTAGCTACAGTGGAGCTGTGTTTTACATCACTTGAAAGTGATGTGGGCTGTTATTTCAATGGGTTATTTCCCAAATGGTAAAATAATGTTAGTACTGTTCCTAAATGGCAACGTACTGTTGGTAATTTCCCAAAAAAAGGGAAAATGACAAATGTAGTTTTGAGAGAGAGGAGAAGCTAAGTAGGACAAGATACGATGTGTCAAACAGCTATATAATTATAGGAATGAAAAGACAAAAATAAAGCTGAGAAATAAAAATATTTTAAATAAAAATATTTGTTATTTATCCTAAATCCTAAAATCAGAAGCTGATGAGAAGCTTCTCTTACTTTGTAAGAGACAGACTGACTTGCATCAACTGTCTTTGTCTCCTGTGTTATTTTTCCCAGGGTTGCCATTGCTGCTAATCTTTCCTGTCAATGCTTTCCCAGCTCTCTTAAATCTCATGTTTTTTCCAGGCTTGCTTGAAACTGAGGGGTAGACTAATATCCTTCTCCCTGAGGTATACTTCTGACTGTTTGCTTCTGCTGGAGGGAAGAGGTTAGAGATGGAGCCCGCTTAATGTATGTACTTGAAGTTTTTCTTCAAGATGATTAGTGCTTGAGCTTACTGAAAGTATGAATCCCAGACTTCCTTTAAAATATAAGCCAGCAACTGGGGATAAGTCGTGGTTAACTACTTAAGGCTATTTTTGTTCAGTAGTTGGTGGAAACCTGAAAGACTTGATGTTTGTGACATGAATTTCTGCTTTCTTTTACAGGTGGGCTTTCTATACAAGCAGCAGATTATGAAAACATACATTTCAAAAAGTGGTGAAATGGTTTTAAATGACTCTTAAAGTGTTTCTTTTTTAGAGATGAACTATCCTTATGTGCTTATCAAGTCTTTTGCAAGTTGAGACGAATGCTTGATCCTTTGGGCTGTCTGCAAAATAGCTAAGCAAGCTTTTATTCAAATGAAAAGATTGCTATTGAAATGTATTTAAAGATGAATTGCAGAAGTTACTCTGACATGCTAGGTAGATTTTCTAGGAGCGTTTCCTGCTCTTAAGACTGTGCTACGGACACACACACACGCGCGAAATGGGACTATAAACCTCCATGCCTTCTCATTAGCTAAAGCAGAAAAATAGAAGTCCCAATTTTTATGCTTTTTCTTCAGATTTTGTCCCCCTAAAACCAGAATTTCAACACAAGAATTCAAGCTGAGCAATGCAGCTGACAGAGAGCAGATTGGGAAGTTAGCAGTGAAGTAAACAAACCCTTTCCCATATACTCTTCTGTGCTTGCTACCCTTAAAAAAAAAAAAAAAAAAAAAAAAATTCTCATTCTCTGAACATCCGTGTGATAACCTGTAGTGTAATAAATGCACAGGTTCAGCTGGTTTGTTGTTTTTCTGAGTGCCCAATACTTACCAGTTTATGTATTCAGCACAAGTTTTTGAAAGCAATATAAGTAGAAACAGAACTTAAAGGGGATTTACAAGTATGTGCACTATTTGCTTTACAGATGGACAAAGAAGAATTTGATATGTTGGCGAATGAGTCTTGAATTCCTGAGTTAGCTGTAAAGATGTGTATAGCATGACTTGGCCTAAAGATGTTCTAACAAGTTGGACTTACTGGTGCGAATGTTTTTTGTGATAGCTCCACTAAGTTCAGCATCTTTGCATTATTTATAGCCATCTGCTTGATGTGTTGAAGGCTCTGGCTCAACAGATTACCTTTTAGCAGTAACAGCTCTCAGGAACAGTACAAACAGACATGTGTCTGGCTGCTGCAGAATAAATAAAGTAAATAAAGTCAGTGGTGTCTTCCTCCAAGTTTCTTTAACTGCTTTACTTATGGAATAAAATCGACATGTAATGACAATATCCCAAACCAAAATCTGTGATGACCTTTGCCCTGCACTGTGAAGAGGTAGTATTAAGGTATGGAAGTATCTACGTATTTATAAAGGACTAAACAAAAAACCCCACAACCCAATGATTTACAAATGCCTCGGAGCTTCTGAATTTTCAAAAATCTACATTTCAGTTTTGTAGGATAGAGTTATTTCTAAACTTAATTTGGGGGTGGGTGGGGTGGGAGGTGACGTTTCAAACAAGATGTTTAGAAAGACCAGCCAAGAATAATGGAAACCACAACATACTGTAATCCTGTGGCCATAGGCAAGTCCTTCAGTCCTCTTTCAATCTCTGTTTCTAACAGCAGCACTGAGAGAACAGCATTCCTCTTCTGCATGATCTGGTTTGGAGAAAAATTGTGTTCACAAATGAGTCATTCACTGTGGAAATATGGGATGAATGAGGTAAATTGCAGTGACTCCCTCTTGATTGTGGGTGGAGAGAGGAAAAGAACATCTCTAATATTTTTAGAGAACTATAAGTTGTAAACAGGAGTGAGCGGCTCCAGAATTTTTGTGTGTGCTGAATAATCAGGGTGAGATTGAGAGGCAAACCAATCTTTGACCTTTGCTGCTTTTCATAACAAGGGTCAGAAGGTGAAAAGATGACCAAGATTTTGTACTCTTGAAGTCGGCAGTGGTGTAATATCAAGGAGAGCTCAAGTATGCATTCATTTATTTGTGCTAAATAAAGCCATATGAGTAGATGCAAAACGGTGGGTGTTAATCAACTAAGAGATGTGAGTTCTTAGGTTAAGTGGAAGGTGGCTGTTGATTTRGAAGAAAAATGTTGAGGAGTAGACTTCTAAGCTTCTTATGGTGTTCCCACCAAAAACCTGCACTTGGGTGTGGGGGTGCCCTATGTCAGCAGACAATCCTGAGAGCCAGCGGCTCAAAGGGGATGCAAAAACTGTAAGTTCCACATTCAGTCAGGAAAACTGCTCTGTGAAAACTGTATTCTTAATGGAAATGCACAGGTCAGCGTAGTCCTAATTTTTTTTTAATATTTTTTTCCCCCTCCTGTTGAATTTGACTTTTTTTTTAACTGCTCAAGAAAAGAAATTGTATACTAAGACTCAGCATTATTAACATTCACACAGTGGAGCAGTTTCCATAGTTGGGAGCTTTTTTGCATGTTGATTATTATTGTTTGTTTACAGGGAAAAAAACCTAGAAGAATGTGGAATTCTGCCTCCACAGAGATGAACAGAAGCTGTCCACTCTTAAGGGCCATGGCTAACTGAGTACACACAATATCAGTAACGTTCTTTCTTGTAATTATGTAATTTGGGTTTTAGCATCTGCCTCTTTTTTAATTGGGTAAATTACAACTAATACAAATTATTATGACAATGACAGTAATTGCAGATTGATAAATTAGAGGAACAAAGATGCTGAAACTAATTTGATCACTCCCCTAAATCATGTCAGGCTGCAGTTGTATGGAAACGCTGCCATTTCTTCATTTTGTGGAAGTTGTTTTTCACTTTCAAGCTGCTTCTCAATATTCTGAAATCAGCCCGTTATTATCTTAGCATGACATTTGGCCTGCAGTTCCCAGCTAGGAATGAAAAAGGTTATCATTGGTCCTCTCTGCACAAAATAGCTGGGCAGAACATTTCTGTATACAGGAACTGTTATTCTCACCTTTTGAAGAGCAATTTCTTTGATGACTCAGAGAATATTTGACCTTCAAAGTAAAAGCTGCAGGCAGTACAATTTGCCTTTATAGCAGTTGTGTAGAGGTTGTTTTTTTTTGTGTGTGTGTCTTCCTTGTTAGTTTTGAGAATAATCCCTTTCACTTTTCTGTAAATTGTAGTGATCCTTGTTGAACTGGTTAGTCCCATTTGGACTTAGAACCAAGTTACCAATAGTGGAGAACAGGTAATATATTTAAGAAAACATCCTCCTTTGAAAAGCTCATATAATTCTTAAAAGCCTCTTCAGAGCTGTATAAGGGAGAATTAAGTTTCTTCTCTTTCCTATGTAAGATGTACAGTGACTTTCTTTTTTTTGTTTTTTAATCCCCCCCCCCCCCCCCCAAAAAAAACCCTCTATTGTTGCCTCTCAACTTGAAGCTAAAGGAAAACATGTATGATGTGTGGATGGAAAACCTGTCCACAAGGTGGATGTACCCCAAACAGCTGCAGGCCTTGCTTTTACTTGTGTTTAAGCGCACTTGCCAACTAGCAAAAATATGTAAACTTTCATTAATTTGAGGCTGACTTGTGAGGCTGCTCAGTAGAGAGGTCAGTGCACCTACTAGAGAGGTCAAAGCAGATCCTGAGCTCTTTCAGAACTATTAGGATGCTTCTTATTTATTTTCTCTCCTATTGGATGTATTGTCCTTGGCAAATTTAATCTGGAACTTGTGCTTCTAAATTCTTGAGCACATTTAAAAACTTCTTTCACTAATTTTTAAAAACTYGGATGTATTCTGGAATGCTGTAGCACAAATAAACATTGTCAGCAATTAAAAAATACCACAGTTAGCAAAGAAAGAATTGTTTTTCTATTGAAAAGATTTTTGCACTAACAGTCAAAGATTTCACTGAAAGAATAAATATTTAAACTTTGCTCTGTCCACTGTTCTGTCAACTTTGGAGATTATTGATGTGTTCTCTAATTTTGACCCAGAAAATTCAATACATTGGGCTGACAGAATTAAAGTGTCACRGATGCACGCCAAGGCGGGGTCCAATTACTGTATGAAGGTAATAACTGTGTTCTTACTTGGGACCACAGTATTTTCTAAAAAAGCAGTATTTCTATTGAGGGATAAGATTATTCATTAAAAAAAGCTAGGGGGAAAAAGTCCATACTAAGTAGTGATTGGTTATTGTACAATGCTTGTCAGTATTAATATCTACTGTATTGCAGTAGGTATTAATATATTCAATTTAATACTAAGGTTTCAATTTAAAATTTAAACAAATAATGCAATTCAGTTTAGGATTGTCTTTTCTGTCTGAATACTGTGTATTAACAAACAGTATGTTTGCGGTTAGTGATTTTGCCAAAATCCGTGGAGTTTTGCTAGATTTATATCAGAATAAGTAAACAGAATTTTGCCYTTTTATTCTATTAGATTGGCCTCTTTCATCCACCACAGTATCCAGGATTTCTTTACCTTTCCCTGAATAGGTTWACAAGGTCTCTTCTGCTGTACAGGACTGGCTTTGGGTTGTAAAAAATCTGAGCAGCTGTTTGAGTATTTAAGAAGTTAGTTCTTTGCTACAGTTTTGTACTGCTTTTGAAATCCAGTCCTGTGTGATGTATACTGTAGTAACTTTCATTTGGTCGTGAAGATGAACCTGGCAATTCAGACCCCATCAGTGATCTGCAGTTTCCTTCCCTTTCTTATAGTTGCCCTTTTGCAGGAAAGGGTTGCTGGTGTGCAGATTGCATTGCAACAAATGCAGTTTTTCAGAGTGAGGTCTAGTTGCTTTGCTATTACGACATTTGTTCCGAAGAAAAAGGCTATTATGGTATGTTTGTATAAAGATGTTTTTGGTGCTGCTTTTCGCAACTTGATATGTCTGTAGGAGGCTTGGGGAAGAGGCTAAAAGCTGCATTTTATGGAGCATGTGTTCAACTTCATGTGACACTTGGATACATCTGTGGACAAGGAGCTGAACTAGTTCTGTGTTTTGGTTTCTGGTACTCCACTCTGTGGAAACTAAGTGGATAATCTGTCCTCAGTTAATGCAGTGTGGTTTTTGATACACTTCTACTTCTTAATACAGAAAAACCTTCAACTCTGCTTTTCATTGTGGGAATAAACGTATCAAACTAATCAACAGGCTAGAAGAGCTGACCTTTGTAGCAGCTGGGCAACAAATTCCTGAAAAGCATTGCTGGTTTTACTCAGTCCCTCCTGAACCGTTTTCATGAATTATTTTTATTCCCAGTAAATCATACATAACCAGAGGACAGCAAGCACTTGTTAAGAGTGCTAGGATCATTCCCCTTTGCTCACATATAGTCTTGATGAGAGCCTAATGCTCCGAAGTACTGTGTGTGCTCCTTTCCGGGGGGTGTGGGGGGGTGTGCGCTAATTAGCCTTCTGTAAGATTATTAGGGACTGCAAGAGCAGATAACCATGCACAGTTTTTTACTGCTAAATAAAAACACATGTAAGTTCTTCCCTAGTACAGAAAAATCCATTTTCATATGGTCTCATCTTTGAAAAGAGCACTTTGCAGAAGATTAGGAAGGGACTGTGCGGGGGAGCTACTCCATACGGTAAGCCTGGTTTAAAACTATGAGAAATAGCAAGTGTCTTTCACTGGCACTAAGTTAGCAGGTAAATTTATGACTGCCAATGTAGAGGAGAGAGAAGACGTGCTTCTGAGAAAACAGAACTCTTTATTTAGGACTATTTGAGTAGTTTAGTTAGAGATGAGACAATTTACAAATAAGAGGATGGTGAAATTTCTTGGAGATTAGTTGCTTAGAATAATTTTTAAGGCTTTTGTTCTGCCTTGTCTTTTATTCTGCCAAGACCTCATTTAATTTCTAAGACACTAGGATGGTATTTATAGACCAAAAATCTCTTAACCTGAAGTCTGGTGATGTATTGGTATTTAAAGCAGTGATAATGCTGTTAGCAAGAAGCTTTAATTGCATGATTATAGACCAACAAAATTAGGCTCACCGACATGCAGTCATGATAACCTGGAGATATGCTAAACTCTGAATTTAAAGCTAAAACTTCCCCTCTCTGCATCCACATATTGTCAATATAATAAAAATGTTTCTAAAAGCATGTTCTTCAGGGGATTTGGTGCTTGCCCCTGCATACTCCTTTGACAGCCGGTTTTGTGATAGGCTGTAGGAATGTCAGCATGTTGATAAGATTCAACATCTCATAAATGGTTATTTACCTGATGTCCTTTGAAAAATCCCTCTCTATGTGCAAGTTTCCTATCTTCAAAATGGTTGTCTCTGAGGATACTGTGTGAGTAAGTCCATCAGGAGTCCAAGGTACACAAGGGTTATTGTAGCGAATCCCAGCAGTACCTGCAAGTTGGCTTCACTCATGAGCTGCAGTGGGAACACTCCAGTGATGTGTTTTGTTACCCGTGCTGAAGAAACACCATAGTAAAGCACTCAAATTGCCTCTTAACAGAAGGCTGAAGTTTATGGTGACAGGTCAGCTTGTAAACACGGGTTTACTGTTCGATCTTATTCTGTATCTATGCTAATCCGTACCTACTTGCTATAAACTGGGAGCTTTTATGAAATTGTCCACACAAATCCAATATTGTTCTAGTTATTTGGGTAGGGTTTTTTTTTTTGATTTTTAGGAAGCGTGAGTTACCAACTGGTCTAAGTGACAGGAACAGTAATGAACGTGATAACTGTCCTTTTTCTTCCATAAAGTATTACATAAAATCCATGGCACTGTCTGCTCTAGAGCAACATACTAGTTTTTTGCATGGATGAGGCAGATACGTGCCTCTCATTACTGAGATTGTGCTCAGCAGCACAGTTGGGAATGATCAAATGCAGCTCACAGCAATGTCTTTGCTCATGATACAGTGATTCAGCACTTCTTCATGTTTCTGAGCAAGGAATAGGGCTGCAGCCATCCCCTAATTGCTGTCAGCCTCATATACAATGAGTGTTTTCTGCTTGGGTCATGTGCTTTGCCCGTCCTCTGCACTTGCAGTATCTTAGTTAAACTATGGCAAGTTAACTTATATAGGTGTTATACCCTGGAGATAGCAGTTGAATAGCATCATTCATTAAAACAAAACAAMCAAAAAAACCCTACATAGTCTCTGCTGCTTTTCATTTTGAAAAAAGAAAATGATCTTGGCACAGGGCATTTCCTGGGGATTAATGACTGGCTGGGGTTAATGGCCCTTGGCGGTGCTGTGGGCCATCAACTCCTCCCTGCTGGTCATTAATCTGCAGGAAATGCCCTGTTCCAAGATCATTATTGTTGTATTTGGGTTCTTTGAGAGCTGAATTCAGGAACCCGCATTGCTCTAATGTGTGAGAGCCTGCTGGGTTTTCTTACATTTAGGCCCTACACATTATTTTTTTTTTTTCCCTGAGCTTATCTGGAGTTTCCAAATGTTTCGCTTAATGAAAAGTGACTGTAATGCTTCAGGTCCTTTAAAAATATTTCACTGAGCAGCAACCAAGGTAATGCTAAACTTTATGTGGTGAAAATAAAAGTTCTGTGTAGTAAACAGTTTTGGAAAGGGTATATACTTGGGGGTAGTCTGTGCCTTTTAGCGTAGCCTAGAGCAACAAGCAGTGTGTTATACYTGACATGAGAACTTGAAGACAGTCCTGACAGGCAGTGCATCTGTGCTTTCTACTGTAAGGTAGGATTGCAGGACTCATGGTCTGCATAAGCTGTAAACCGCTTCTTCAAGCAAAGATGGTTCCCATTTTAGAGATCTTTGCTTTCTTGGAAAATTAAGAGTGAGAAGAGATGCACTAATTTTCCCCCCTACCACCTGCTGACAGTGTGCAAGAAGTGGGGTTTCTCTTCATTCTCCCCATATGATTTCAAGTTCAGAATGCACGACTTTTTTTTTTTTATAGATTCTGCGTAGTAAGTTTATGAAGCTTTGTTTTACTGAAATCAGTTTAGGGTTGAATACAAAATTCCAGGAAAAAAAATGAAACCCTTCAAGTAGGTCAGTTCAGTATCGTGGTCTGGAAGTGGCAATTCATGACTACTGTCATATTTCTTTATTAAAAAAAAATCACCACAAAACCAAACACCACCCCACCCCAGCTACCAGTCTTCTACTTACCAAGAAACTATTTGATCATACTAGATCATATTGGAAGTAAGGTTATAAGGAAGTGGAGCTCACATGGCAAATAGTAAATGCAGTGTTGAGGAACTCAAATGGTGATGAAATTGGTACTGTGCATACATCTACTGTTCCTGGATGACAATTTTTATTTCAGTGAATTAATGAATTCACTGAAAAGAATAAAAATTAATGTTGTTCCCTTATTTTCTTTTCTTCTTAAATGCTTTTTCCTTGCTCCTTTCTTTCTCTCTCTGATTCAGACTTTACAGACCTGTCTGTAAAGTCTCCTGCTCTTTCCTTCAGAAGCTTTGCAGATAGGCAGCCTGTGCTGTCCTTTTCCCAGTTCTCAGATGTACCATGCTGTGAAGCCGCTTTGGGTCAACAGGAAACCTTCCTAACATGCATTTCAGGTCTTGAAAATGCTGCAGCGTGCGTGAGATTTGAAGACAGCAGCAAGCTTAGTAAAGACTGTCACATCTGTATAGACCTTTTGATGGATTTAGTAGGATGTCAGCAAAGAGAGGGAGAGACGTTTCATGAGGAGAAAAGGTCCCGGATCAGGTCTACATACAAACTTTTACAGATCTTCAGATTCAGTTTGGATTTTTTGGGATGAAAGTATATTCACAACCCAGTCCTTGTGTCTACAAGTCAAGGCTTATTCCCGTTATCGTAGAGGAAGCACTCTGAAGTTGTTCCCTGTAGTAGTGATTACAAACTGTCAGTCTGAAATTTTTACCTAGGAAATGTGATATGACAAGAAATAAGGCTTAGTAATACTTTATAAGTAAACAATACTATTATAGCTGCTCAGGTTGCGTTTTTATTCCAGAAGGAATGATAATTCCTACTCTGTCAGTAAGCCTGTAACAAGGAGAAGACAGCCTGCCATGTTACTAGCTTGCCATGTGCTTTTTAAAAATAGATGTTTATGTTGTGCCACTTACCGGTGAACATAATTGAATATCTGAGACGATGTAGGTAAGTCAGAAAGTTGATATTGTTGTTGATGCACTCGAGAGACTCCATTTGCGAAAGCAAAGAAAAATGCAGTGAATAGCAGGGGAGAAATGGCAGGGCTGCCTTTTGTTTGCCTAATCTAGGAAGATGTAAAGCAAGGGGGAAAATTTTTGCTTGTAAGGAAACCTTGCCCAAATTCCACAATATCTTTATTTTGCTGCTAATCTGGTAAAGTCATCTTTTATTGCTCTCAGTCTATAAACTTTATGCAGAAGATACCTAGTCTATGCTGTAGCCTTTTAGGTTGGTAGGCATCAATTTTCTTTGCAAACCTTTGCTTACTTTCTCCCAAAGACTGTTTTTTTTTTT
The DNA here is from genome assembly GCA_035582835.1 of Phoebastria nigripes. NCBI lineage: Eukaryota > Metazoa > Chordata > Aves > Procellariiformes > Diomedeidae > Phoebastria > Phoebastria nigripes. The sequence goes on from JAYKAV010000633.1 coordinate 1,776,525, forward strand.
TCTTTTGGAGGGAAGGAGGGGGAAGAGGGAGTCCTAGGGGAAGGGCAACAAGCTGTGAGAAATGGATTTCCCAGCCTGTTCTTTCTTTGCGTCCAGCCTTGATAATGACTGGTGCCAAGAAGCRGGGAATCCTCTTTTCGCTGTATTGACCTCGGTAAGGGGGAGGACAGTTGCATCTTTGTACGTGAAGCCTGGTACGTGGCAGCGTTTTCACCCCAGACTGACTAGTTTTCACCAAACTGCATCCTGTCTGTATCCGTAGGCTCAACGAAAGCCCATAAAACCCTCACCCCCATTGCTCCAGCTCCCATAGTCTAATGAAGTCAATAGAAATTTTGCTGTGTTCTTGGTTAGAGAAGCCTTGAGCAAAAAACATTCAGTGCAGTGGAGAGATGCGTAGCCTGCAACCTGACCTTCTGCTGCTGTTTGTGCAGTTGCTTTTAACATTGTGAAGTAGTTGTAATGCATCAGCATTCTCAATGCTAACGACTTGTATACGGGTAACTAATTTCCTAAAGTACATACAATGATAAACCAGGCTCTATACACTTATTTGTTGGGAGTTGTATGTGTAACAAACTTTAAGTCTTTACTTTTTGTCAAATGTGACTTTCAAATACTGTTTGTGTTGTCAGATATGCCTAAACATTTTACTTTGTTAGTCTCTGGATGTGAAAACAAAGGTGTTTGGTGTTGCTTGTGTGCTCTTATGATCGCTGGGTCTGYGGATGGTTAACGAGGTAACGGTTATTTTGTAGTCAGCAACATAAACAAGGCTGAAGAGTTCAGTATGATATTTATCTTGGGTAGGGGTTGGTGCTATCTTTACTGTATGGTTAGAAAACCTGTCAGAAATTGTGTAAATACTGATTAAAAAATGTTGTGGGCTGCAGATAACATTTCAATTAAAATTAATTTTAAACGGAGAATTCTAAAGCTGTTTTGTTGGAGCTAGAGCCATCAGGATCATAACGAAGCTGAGTTAGTTAAGATTTTCTGATGTGCACGGCAGAATGCCAATATTTGATTGTTATATACCGTACTTGTTTGACCTACTGTGGGCTTCGTRTCTGTTTTCAGAAATCATGCGAGTTTTATCTTACTGTAATGTTTTTCTGTCTTAATGTTTACAGAGCTGTATATGTACTCCAACCCTAAAGTCAGAGCATGGCAAACTGTAGAAGCAGGATGATGCCCATGTTTTATCTACTACATACAGTATTAATTCATTCCAAAGAAAGACTATTTCATTAGTTATTATTTTTGATTGTAAAATGTAATAGGTAGTTCTGCACATTTCTTAGCTAAATTTTAGCTGCTATTTTTCTTTGCTTCTCATTTTCTACCTGCCAAACATTTGAATGTGTTATCCCAGTAAAGAGATGGAGGCTGTGATACTGGCTTATTAATTGAAGAAAAGTAAGTAACTGTCAGTAACACTTTAAAAACTTGTTAGCCAGATACTTGTCTATATATATGTGCTGCTTAGTTTTGTTGGCTTCAGCAGAAATTTATCATTCTTTTTGAAATGTGGAACATCTTAGGGGAAGGAAAGAAAGACTCTTAGCATTTGCAAACCCCATGATACCAGGAGAACTCAGTTTGCAGTCATAAAGAGAAGCAGTCATGCCCAAGAGACATCACTACTGGACTAAGAAAAATGTTTGCCAGTCAGCAATATATAATGAATAATGAACAATATTTGTCATCTCCCCGGAAGTGGGGAATTGCAGTGCGAATGGTACAGCTGTTATTCTTTAATTGCAGCTGGATTAATAAAATGTAATTTTTACGGCCCATTTGCAATATACCACTGGGGAATACATTTTATTACCACTTTGGGTGTCTTTTAGTTATTAAATTTGTGCCTTTTGAGCATAAGTGTTTGGCTTCAAATCCCAGATACAAGTTTATTAAAAATTGTAATAGTTCTTGGAGACTATAAAATGAAATGAAGTGCACAAAATGTGCATTTCCAGTGCTTGAGTTTAAAACCATTTTTTTACTTGGCTAATTTCAATGTTTCCAACACTAGAAAGTATTGAATTTAAATAATTATTAAATATTTAACCAAGCAGACATATAGCATTATTTTCAAGAGATGATTTATATTTGTTAGTAATTAAAGATTCAGAATGGCACTGAGAGGATGTGGTCATAATACCTCATTTTTAAAACTTGCACAATGTTTATGCAAAGCAGTGGCACTGCGGGGAAGCAGAACTAATATTTGAAGTCAGAAGCAAGAGCGAGACAGTGGTTAAATGATCTGATTTACAGACTAAAGCTGACCTGGACAAAAATAGTTGACAAGCCTTTCAAGGATAAATGGGGTCTTACTGCTGGTTGAATGGGATCTCCCATTAAAGTCGAGGCTAAATTAGTTGTTGGCTGTTGGCTAATTTCCCTTTCCTTAKCACAGGCAAACTCTCTGAGCAACTGTTAGAGATGCAAAGCTAGCCCTGGACAAAACCGCTTCCCTACAAACTCCATCGGACAACCAGGGTAATTTCTCAGTTACCTATGAAAAGAAGCACCGCTCAGGATGCTGCTCTCCACATTCATATTCTTGCATCTCTTTGCCATCTGTATTAAGCAGTTCTTCCCATTCAATTAGTATGAAATATAGTGAAACAAATCACTTTCTTGTTTTTGGGATGCGAGACCTTTGCTTCCACTTTCATCATTTTCAAGTTTTAAGATGGTAGTTTACAAAGGTGAAAAAGGTACCACAGTGCAGATGTTGCTCGTTGATGCTGTCAGTCAGGTAGTGGCTAGCTTTTTTCCCTTGCTCTTTCTGCTGTTCCCTAGGCAATCCATCTGAGTAGATATGTAAGTAAATGTTGATATTTTGGGCTGACAAAAGTTGAAGATACTCTCCCAGAACTGGGACAAGGTTTGTTGACTCTAATTTGGTTAAATAAGCATGGTACCTGGTGATTCCAGTCTTGTTCCTTTTACGGCATAGTATTATAACTCAGTTGGTTAAATTGAGCAAATATTGCTAGAATGAAACAAAAAAAAAATCAGTTCCACTGCTGAGGAACTGTTGAGGGAACTTACTAAAACCATGCTCACTGTCCTCTGTGTTCAAAAAAAACCCCAAAATTACATGTTTTTGCAAACAAGATTCCCAGAACTCTTAATCTAAACCCTGTCAGCTTCAGGGGGAAGGCTGGAAAGGAGGAGGCCTAGGAAAGATGATACTCTGTGATGTTCAGAGAAACTCAATTCCAGTATTAGTTTTTTGCCAAAAAATTGATTCTGCTCCTTGTTAGAGTAGTGCTTATGAGCACATGGCTTCAAATGTTAAGTGTTTGCAGCAACCAGCCCCACTTTATGAAATGTGCACTGTGATCTTGCAGCCAGTTTCTAGCACTTGTATGTAATTACAAGCAACTAACTCTACCTTTTAATAAGTGACAATATTTAGCATGGTTACCTTAGTAGTGACATGGAAAAACAGTTTTACTATGGTGTTTAGCCGTAGTTTTACTGTAGTGGCTACCCGTATTTTAGATTGAATACATTCCTGTTATTCCTTCATCTTTTTAAGATTTTACTCTGAAAATTGAAATTGGTCTGTGCGAAGGGAATCATTTCCCATCTTTAGTTTATTCCAGCCTTACCCAAAATAAGGACAGGATTAACGCAGCCCTTTTATGGATGAATGTACAATTTAGAACAAGACTAAGGTGAGAAAAGAGAAACTTGAAGAGCTTCCTCTGAGCGAACACTAAATGTAATGCATCTTTGTTACCCTCTGATAAATCCTCTTATCTCTGAGCATTGTGTGGAAGGGAGGGATAAAAGATGAACTTAGCCCTCAGTGAAATAGAAATTTGCTTAAAGGTGAGAGGAGAGTAAAAGGGACTATGCTAAACTTGAACTGTAATTACTGCATCCGTGTCAGGGTTTGAAGGATCATGCACTGCACAGAGCTTCTATGGAAGAGCAGTCTAGCTATAGTCCTGCTTTTTTTGTTCTTRCTTTCCTTGCTGCATGATGAGTGAACTTGACTGGGTTACTTTACACGTGATGATTGTACTTGTGTGAAAAGGCAATTTAAAAAAATTTGTTGTTCTTTTTTTTTTCCATTTTTAAGTCTTTAAGGAATTTGAGCTTGAAAACTCAAAATGAGCAATAGATATGAGCTTGCTGTACCTCTTGCCACATAAAGAATTTTCTCTGAATTTAAATTTGAAAGAGTCAGAGCGAAGCAGAGAGTCATCTAACCTTGGGACATTACCACGTGTCACGCGGCTGTCAGTAAAACAAGATCTGTCTTGTATGGGCACTCGTTATTACACCTTAACCATGGGAATCGTGGCTGAAACCAGGTTTTCTGTTAGGCAGCTCGACATATGACTTGCTAGGTACTCAACAAAAAAATCTTATAATGTTTGATTTTTAATCAGATGCAGCGGTACAGACAGATGCATGCTGTTTGTATTCAGTAGTATGCCAGTGGAAATGTTGCTGAAGGATCTCCTGTGAATTAATTTTTCCTGGTAACTAATTGTCTGAAAACTTGAGTGGGTGAGTTAGGAGTAATTCTTCATGAGTATTGCATCACCTGGAGGAGAAGGTTAAACTGTAGAAAGTCCATTAAGCTGCTAGCTCGTGTTTGTGCCTTCTGAAAATTCTCCCTTCTTCTGTCTCTTTGTTTTCACAGACACATTAAGATTGGGGGTACTGATTTAAAGCACAATAGTAATTTGGATTTGCTTGTGGTGTTAGCAGTCAGATTTKTATTTATTTATTATTTTGAGGCACTAAGGAAATTGGCTGTGAGCATTTATATTAAGTATTGTTCTGTCTCCGCATTTTTCGGTGTGTTCACTGCTATGGTATTATACACCCTTTGTGAATACAAAGATGCCTATGAAATGTTAAGGCTGACTGTATTTAATTTCACATCAAGGAGGGCTCCCTGCCATGGTGTTCAGCTGAGCCATTGTGAATAACCCTCAGTCTTGAACGCTGGCATAAAGCGCTTTTTTGTGTGTGTGATGTGAGTGTTTTTGTGGATTCGAAGCCCTTTTTTGGTGTATTTTAAAATGCAAAAACAACTGGGCTTTCAGCTGTTCAGAACCGGCAGAGCAGTTTTGCTGCTGTTTGGGCCTGCTAAAGTGGCTTGTGAAAATCTTAGTTTTGTGATTCAGTTTGGGGGATGGATATCTATGGACCTTAACAGTTCCATGAATGTTTTTTTAATTTATGTATATACAAAATAAGCATATATGTTTATTACAAAAGCATGTGCCCGGCTTCAGTTCTGGAGCTCTCTTATTAATTTCTTGTGTTACTGTCAATGTTGGATATATGTGAACAAGATTTCATAATATCCTTTTAATATTAATAGTGTTTTGTAATAGTAAAGCCAGCAGGAAGATAAAATTCAGGAAACGATTTGGCCACAATTAAATGGGAGGCAAAAGTGCAATTCTGACGATTACATTGGATTCTTGTTTAAAACACATGCGGTGGAAGGACACGGCAGTCTTCAGGAAGCACAAAATGCAGTTAACCAGCACCAGCATTTAGTCACTTGCTAATACTACTGTATGTGATTTCTAATTACTTTTGTAGTTTGTCTTTGTTTAACACAATCAAATCTAATTGGCCAGAAAATTTTTCTTGGATCGTCATAGTCTATGACTATGTTTTTACTGTTATTGTTCCAGCTTCTTTTTCATCACCCCAACCTCTACTGCTTCATTAAGTCTTAAATTAGACTTTGACAATCAGCCTATTTTATTAGAATTATCAAAAGAAAGAAATATACGCGGCAAAGTCGAAGGGGAGGCTCCAGCATCATATTTTATTTCATGCTTAGCAGTTCCTTGAGAGTTATCAAAGGCAGGGATCCTTTATTTGTAATTAAATACTCCTCACTTTAAACTCATGACTAATAAATGTCAAGTGCAAGAAGAGGCACTATTATTCAGTGAAAGTCCTTAGATACGTTTTAGGGTGAAAACGTGTAGGCATGAAGGTTGYTAGTTTTTGAAATGTTGTAGGGTTGCTTTCGTTACAAAATCCTAAAGTTAACCACTTCAGATAAAGCTCAAAAATCATTGAAACATTTGGGGAGCTCTTCTTACCCTACAGGAAGCTCTTGACATTTATGGTAATTAAAAGTGAAGGTATCTATTAAATACTTAAGTTGTTCAAATAAACACCAAACTGGCATGCGACTGTAAAAGTTGTATGTATCTTAATTAGAGCGGGTCAAAACTGTTCAGTGAAACTGTTTTCTGGGTTTGGTGATGGTTGGGTTTTTATGTTTTAATGAGACCCAAAACCTTTGAGGAAACATCAACATAAAAAATGCTACGGGAGCGACCCGGAATGAGGTTTACTCTTCAAAAATAGTCTTGGCGATCCAGCTTGGTTGTTGCAGAGCAAGGATTTGCCATCCCTTCTCCCTCCCTTGCTCTCTTGTGTGTGACTTAGAGCACCTATCCCAAAACAGACAATATGCCCTGTGGATTTTTTTGTTTTTAACGAAGAATAGGAAGAGAGACCTCACTTTCATTCACTTCTCAAAGTCCTATGTTTCTTTGTGGAGTAGAGCCTCATTTCTCCAGTTGATCCTGGCTCCAGCGTCCCGGCTGCTTGTCCTGATCCTGACGTACCAGCATTAACTCGAGTATTAGGATTTAAGAGTATCTGAAGAGAATTGTGCTTAGGGCCAAATTTTGAATTGTTACTGTCCTGTTGGGCAGTATTAGCAAAATGTTGTTAGTACAGTTTTCAGGGCTGCRGGAATTAGGTCTCACCTGTAGAGAAAAGCGTTATTGTTACCACTTACTTGACTGTAAGTTTGACTAAAAGTTGCAGAGTGCACCCAAAACAGGTTTCCTATTCTGTTTATGCTTGCCTATTACTATAACATACAGTTATAGTAACTCCTGCCACACAGTGAGATAATCTCTAGGGGTTTTTTTAATGGGCTTTTTTGCTTTCGTTTTTCTCCTCTTGAAGGAAAAATGGTGTGTGGATGTTGATTTATGTAACAATTAAGGATGCATCGAATATATATCTGGTTGAGCTAACGTGGAACAGATGCTTTAACTATTGTGTTATATAGTAATAGCACTGTAATTGAAGCACAGCAATAGAAATAGCATTGTAATTGACTGACGAAAGACTCCCCTACAAAATGCTGAAGTTCCTTTCTAGTTTGTAGGCTTCTTCCCCATTGGACAGTCCATTTGGTGGTGATGGAAATAACCAGAATAAAATACTGGTTAGCAGAGGAAGCTATGGCACTTTATTTTATCATAACTTCTTAATAATAATAATAATAACAACAACAACAACTTTTTGGGTACCATTTTAATTCAGCTTAGAAAGTTACTTCAAAGGATATTATGGAAGCATGTTTTCAATGCATTCCATAAGAGATTTTGTAGCATATGATTTCAAATTTGATGAATATGGCACTCTCCCTCCTCTGTTTGTATACGCGAGTCTATTCAGTGTACTTTTCCATGCATTTGCTTTTTTTGTACTTACTTTTCCACACATGCCCTGGAGAAAAGCATGCAATCCACTGTTACTCTGAGGTAAACTGGATTTCAGTGTTGTCTGTTTCAAATTAAATGAAATAGTTTATTAGTTTTGCAGTTCTGGAGAGCAGAGGCACCCTTGGGTTTTTATTGAGCTGATGAGGGATATGTTAGCCTATACATCCAGAGAGGACTGATGCTAATTGTGCTTTTCACTTTGATAAAGTCCTTGGTTTCAATGATGATACGCAGGTCAGCTGCATGTTTTAATTAAAAAAACAAACAAACAAAAAAAAATCCTCTTCTGGAATTACCTAACTGTTGAACAGTTTATATATGCAAGTATGCTCTCTTGTGGTAAGCCATTTTATTGAACGCTCCACCAGTTCTAAATTTTGACAAATTTTATTTAAGACTATTGTTTTTTTCTAATGCRTTTTTATTTCATCATGTCACGTATTTTGGCAGGGTTTACAGTGTGATACAATGGCAGAGCTCTAGATGTGGTATGTGTGGTTGTATATATTTTGAAGTTGTGTTTGGTGCAGTGAGTGATATTCGGCACTTGAGCAGCTCATGACTTTTCTGGTAGCATCCAGCTTGCTGTGGAATAAGGTGCTATTTGACTAACAATGATTATGTGGTTTAGGGGAGGTACTTGTATGGCCTGTGAACATCAGGTAGTGAAGGAAGAAGGGTTCTCATTCTGAAGCATCTTTATCAGATTTTAGTAACTGCATGATCTGTGCTTGTTACAACAGCTAAGATGCTGATTAATTGAGACTGAGTCTCAGAAGTTTAGTCGCTCCAGACTTGTCCAATAATCAAGGGGCGGGGGGAGCAAAACAACCCAGACTTTGCTCTGATGTGGGTACTCCTGGGTGGCCTGAGCTGCAAAGGTGTATTCCTTTGCTCAGCATTGCAATAGTACTATCACAAGTATACATATAAATTGAAGAAGCATAAAACCAAATACATCTCAGTTGCCTCCTCTTGAAAAAATCAGCAGGACTGTTTTAATCTTCATGATTAGCCTGACATCCAGGAAGTATAATTTAATAAATAGCTAAGATACCTGTAATCCTCTGAATATTTCTTATATTGCAGCTGGGGTTTCTACCCAGCTTCTTTACCTAATGAATAATTTGCATCTAAATTTCCTTACTGTTTTGCCTGGAGGTGAGGATAGCCAAATGTCAGTAAAAACATTGAGGTTATGTTCAAGTGATCTCAATTGTGCAAGTCCTTGTATATACTTCCCTTCAAGGGAAATAAGGTCCTAAAGAAGAATTTCAGAGAATGTTCCTTGAAGACCATGAAATTCTGGAGTCAACTTAAAACCACAGACACTCAGCACACTTCATGTAAGCACAACTGCTGTTGACTTTTGTGGAAGTTTTGGCAGCCTGGCAACTCAAAGATCACATTTCTGTGGTCGCAGAGATGATTTGATGTGTGCTGCTGTGCATGAACACTTAATGTCAAAACAATCAATTATTCAGCAGGTGTGGGCTATAGTAGAATGATCTCATTTGGCACAGAAGTTGGATGATGTGTAGAAGGGTAGGAGATGGCTGGGATAAGAGCATGCTGGAGTAATACCTTCCATTTGCTGGAGCTTAATTTAGTTGAGGACATGAACAGCATTTTTAAAAGAACTTTTACGATGCGTACATGTTACTACTTTTGTTATTCTTTAATTGCAGTTATGTTTTCATTAATGAGAACTGAAAAGTGCAACCATGTCTTCTAGTTTTCTTCCATTTTTATGTAACCTGAAAGAAATGTTAAGTTTAAAAGGTTGAGCATGTGACACGGTGACCCAGCTCCTCATGAGAGCTTAATAGGACCCTGAGCAGAAACCTGTGCTAGAAGCTTAATATAAATATTTTATGGAGAAATTGAATAATATTTTAAGGGACAGAAGTTGGTTAAACAGCATCAGTAGTTTCAAACTATAGAAGGCAGACAATAAATCGCACTGTTTACAGTGATAACTTTTTATGAAAGTGTCACGTATGAATCTAGAATTTTAAGATGATGCCGTATTACTGTACATTCATACACAAGCGTATGCTAGTGATGCTGTTTTACTGCATCTTATTACACATAACATTCCTGTGCGGAGTCTGTTTTACCTGTAGCGCATGAGTGTTTTCAGTTGAAGACTTTTTCCATGGGACTGGTTGCTGTACTTGGCAGTCCTCTTCTGTAGTGGATTTCAACTTTCAAGTTGTTTTTGTTTCCTACTGTCCTTCACACTTCTCTTTCTCCTCCATGTCCTCACCTACACTCCCCTTCCTCCTCCAATACTTAAAAATCCCGAGAGTTTCAAAACAGAAATGTTTTCATTTGAAGTTTCAAATGTCAGCTACTCAAGTCAGAAACACTTCATGCGTCTTTGATATTGATTCAGCTTTCTGTAGCGTATGTGTGTATTAAAAATAAGATAGTATACTTTTTTCTTCTGGTTCAATATGCTCTCTTCTAGCTTTCATTCAACTGCTTTCCTGTTGGATCAGATTTTCTGTCTCTTCTTTCTCGACAGAGAGTACTGACAAGATAAATACAGAACAAGGCACCAGCAGCTTCCATTTTATCCCCAGTGATGTCAATTTAGAACACAGAATGATGCATGGGTTAAATAATAATAAATATATCTGTGTTTGAAATTCATAGCTGTTCAGTGCTTGACTTTGCAATATTAATGCGTTTTTGTTATTGTTCAATTTTCTAGGCAGGCTGAATAATTCTAATCAGTCATGCGATGCAGAATCACAGTAGTGCCCACAGAGTTGACCAGCATCTAGCAGCGTGCCGGCAAGCTACAGATCTGTAAGCAGACCCTTCTTGTTATCTTTGAAAGAGCAAGACCACTAGTAGTTTGTCAAGTCAACATTAGATAAGGATGAGGGATGCACAGCTTGTTAGCGTGGTTCACGTATGCTTCTAGATGAGCAAAAGAAATTTATGGTTTGTAGTATGTTGGGCTCTGCAGTAAGGTTTTTGGAGAACATTGTGGACCATGGGTCTCACTGGTCTCTGTGTCTGTTTCTGCTCTCTTCTTTGGCCTCTCCATGTTTTTTTCTGCCTCTTCTCCCCAACCCTTCTCGTCCCACTCTGCTTTTGCTGTGCTATGAACTCCATTTCCCGAAAAGTAGGCATGCTGTGGTAAGATTTCATGTTTGTTATTGGTGAATTAATGGAATTGCCTTTCAGAAACCTGTAGAAACATCTGTTCTTGGATGGGAAAATTCAGAATTTTAACCCACAGAATAAAAATCTGGCAGTTATAGGCATGTGGAATCAGATGCCATGCAGTGATAAGTTCAGCAATCCAACGTATAGCCAGTACTATCTAGTATGACTGCTAGCCACGTAAGCTATGTGAAAACAACTGTTATTTTTTTTTTCCCCACTCTTTTCCATTCTGTCTTGTTGCCAGTTCTTCTTTTAGTGTCCAGTGCTCAGAACCTGCATTGCTTTGTCATTTTTAGTATTTTTCTGGTACGATTATGAGCTTAACTGTTTATAATGCACATTCTTCTATGTCTAGAAGAATAACTCTAAGAGGATGGAGGGGGAACTCCTAACAGAAGCTCCTTTCTGCAATAGGTTAATGTATGGATTAATAGTAAGGATCACTTAACTTTGGACAGAAGGAGAATCATATGGGGGTTGTATTGGTGTTGCAATTGAAAATGTTTTAAGGCCTGAAGACCTATTTTAAATGAGTAATGTTTTATCTTTTCTCTACATACTTACTTTTACCCTTCAAAAGATGGAAAGAATGAGGTATCCTCCTTTTCCACAACGAATAAAGTTATTTCCGTGTTGGAAATAAACAACCAGTAACCAAAGCTGGAGACAGTTTTTCTTCTAAGTGGGTGATTTTCAAATAATTAATTCAGTCAGTCATATGCAGAATACTCTTGTTCCTAAAAGTGTTCTGATTTTTGTATGCCTGCTGGTGAGGTTTTCTGTATATGAACCTTGAAACAAATTTCAAAGGTATCAATTTTCATTGCCATGTTTATCAGTGTGGCAGCAGTTCATTCTGAGCTTGATGCTAAACATGATTATTGTAAGTTATTAATTATGCTTACTGGAAATAACACAAATCCGCCCAGCTCTGCTAGCAAAGTAGTGTGAGGCTCACAGGGTGGTGCTGGTACATATATTTGTGTGACATATGCTACTGTTCAGAAATTAACTTTATTTTCACATTTTCAAGAAAAAGAATACTGTTTGGTGGAGAGGGGAATTTTAAGCAGTATTCCTATCTTGTGAAGAAAATTATTGAGCATCTGGAGTGCCTAATATTTACTTTTTATCTTTCAAAAAGGAACTGTTTCTGTTCTCTGATCCTTAAAATCAAGCCCTCAGCTGAAAAACATGTAGAAATAACTGGTTGCTTTTGGTATTTAAAGTAATGTTTAGAGGCTCCAACTGGAGTTGGGCACCTTTTGCGTTTGGTTGCTGCATGCAAACAACCCCATCTCCCAACCCAACCTCTGCCCCAAAGAGCTTAAAATGAAATTTAATGGCAGTGGATATAGCTGGAGGAGCACAAGTTCATGTGAGATAGCTGTGCCTGGCACAGCGAGCAGAAGTCACAGCTGCTTATCTATTGTGAAGTGTTTATTGGGCACTGTAGCCGAAACAGTCTTTTTGGGGCAAACTTCCATGCACTTCTGTATGTGTCCTGGTTCCGGCTGGGACAGAGTTAACTTTCTTCCCAGTAGCTGGGGTGTGTGCTGTGTTTTGGGTTTGGTATGATAGGAGCATTGATGGCCCATTGATGTTTTGGGTGTTGCTGGGTGGTGCTTGCACGGGCACTTTTCGGCCTCCCATGCGCTGCCAGGTGCATGGGAAGCTGGCGGGGGGAGCGTAGCCGGGGTGGTTGACCCAGCTGGCCAGTGGGGTATTCCATACCATGTAACGTCATGCTCAGTATAAAAACTAAGGGGGGGGGGGGGGCTCTGGGTCCCGGGCTCTCGTTTGGTTCGGCGGGTGGTGAGCAATTGCATTGTGCATCGCCTGCTTTGTATGTTGTTGTTGTTATCACTGTTAACTATTACTGTTGTACTTTGTTTTACTTCAATTATTAAACTGTTTTTATCTCAACCCGCGAGTTTTCCTACTTGTGCCCTCCCGATTCTCTCCCCCATCCCACCGGAGCGGGGGAGTGAGCGAGCGGCTGCGTGGTGTTTAGGTGCTGCCAGGGTTAAACCACGACAGTACGGCTCCGTTCCCATACATTAGCTAGCTTCTGTGAGAAGCGATGAGGTGAGGCAGAGGCGCACGCTGGCTGGAAGGTGGTACATTAAAATCAACAAATTTACAGTGTACCCCCCTGAGGTGGGAAAGCTATGTGCAGAGGTGTCAGCAGCAGAGCCATTCCTGCTGGATGGAGTTGTGAATGTGAGTACAGTCCTAGAAATCTCCTGAAAACAGGGAGCTGGGTAAAAAAGAGATAGTTTACGATCCCATTAGGAAAAGCCAAGGCTTGAGCTTCAGTAGACACGAAAAAAAATCCAACAGGGAGGGAGGAAGACTGGGAGGTGGAGGAAGAGAGATGATGCCATGCGTGTCCTACCCGAGGGAGGATCTTCCATCAGGGCTCATGCTGTACTGTGCAGCAGAGACCCTGACCGTGGGACTGCAGGAAACCAGCTTTCATTGCTTGCTTGATGTGTCTGCAGAAGGTTAAATCACACGTGCGGTGCATGTTAGTGGCCCCTTGAGATTTCTACATTGATCTGTTTCTTAATAATGCGTAATAGGCAATCAGAGCTTTCCTGATCTTTTCACAGACATATTATCAGTGAGAGTCTTAAATGACAGTGCTGCTAGTGGTTGCGTCTGACCTGTCCTCCGCCAACACTAAAGTAGCTTTTACTTCCTCTGGGACTACTCCTGGCTTAACCAGTGGAGAACCAGCGGAGAATCAAGCTCTGTGTTTAGGTTCCTCCCCACCCTTCTTCCAGCATGAACAAGAATGTTGGTTTTGCACAGTTGCATGTGCTGCCCTGTTTCACTTTTGCTCTCATTTATAAGTTGCTTTTGTGGAATGGTTTAGGATGGGAATTTTGGTTTTGATGCTGAACTAAGCAGGACTTTGCAATTCTGATGTCACCTCTGTTCTACTTATTGGAACATTGATTTTTAGCAATGTATGCTCTTAAATCAATATGATCTTTATTGGTACTTGCTGGTGACGTAGTTAAGTCTGGCAGCAGCTAACTGCAAACGTACATTGCAGTAGTGCAAGGGGTTTAATTTGAAACCAAGCAAACGAGATTTCAGAATTAGTTACTGCTGTTTGACACCATGTGCAATACTTGTCTCCTGGACTACAGGAGTTCATAATCGCTGCTGTAAAATAGGTATTTTATCCTTTGCCTTTGAGAGTATTTAGTTGATAGCGTAGGCTAATGGAAATTTGTGTATTACTATCAGTATTCTGTGTAAGTACTCATTGTGCAAACTGGTTATTAGTTATCTGATTTTGCATTTGACAACAACAGAAGTTAATTGGACTACCAAAATAATGCAACAGCAACAATAGCACAAAATTTGGCTTATAGCACCAGTGTAAGTTTGGCTGTCTTATCACTGTAAGTTTGGCTGTTCCCCGCCCCCTCCCAGTCAAGGCCTAGTTAGTCATGGCTTTTCCTTCTGGCGGTTCTCTAATAATAAAAAAGAAAAAGCTATGGGGGAGAAAACTCATTGAAATTTGCTCAGGAAGTAGGAGAATTGCAGACTATTTTGGATATTTTGAGTAAAATGTTTAATGTTTTATTTATATCTGGCATAATAAATATGCTGACCAATAATAGGTCAGCAAAACTCAGTTCAAAACTGTTCAAAATTAATCAGCTCCTATTTTTCCTCTAATCTTGGACAGATGGTAGGCCGCTAGCGCTGCAGTTCACCAGGTGGATATCCCCTTGCCGGGGTTGTCCGAGGAAGATGAAAACCAGAAGGCACCAATGGACTGAAGCTGAGCAGTCCAGAGTGCCTGTCTGGGCAGGGGGAAGGGTAGATCTGAGACGTAGGTTCCACATCCGTGGCATGTCCTAACCACGAAACTGCAGGCAGAATCAGGTGGGAATCACAGATCTTCTCTCCTGTTGAATCGGGGGCATTGAGTGCTCCTGATCCCAAGTAGCGAGAAGAGGAGGGTGACCCCCCGTATTGGGGCTGCCTCTCTGGAGGGGTGCTTCGCCTGTTGTGATGAAAGCAGGGAAGAAGAAGAGGCTCTCCTCCCTGCCCATCCCCTTTGCGAAAACATGGGGTGACTTAAATGCGGTGTCTTCTGAAGGATTAGATGAGGTAGCACAATTTAGGGCTGGGCAGAAATACCTAACATAATTCAGGATAAGCTAGCTTGAGTACAGTCTCGTTTCATTAGCGCACAGCTCCGAGTTACTGTAGTATATGTAACATGCCTGAACGAGCTCATCGATTGCTACTTTGTGCATCTCTACACCACAAAACATTTTGCTGTATAAAAATGTATCGAAAACTGTCTCCACGCTCTTTGTCAGCACTGAGGCTGAATCACCTTTTCCTGGGCTCACAAGCCCTCTGTGGTTCCCTGGACACAGGAGGAGGTTTTAAACTTGCCCAAACTTGCCCAAAGTCATCTTCGCCCACAGAGCCCCTGCAGCTGCCGCTGAAGCCCCGAGCTCTGCGTGTCCTGGTGGGGGGCAAAACTAGAGGATCGAGACTGAAGATTTTGTAGTGGTGAGCACGTGTAAAACGGCAGCTCAGCCTTTGCCAGTGAGCCAAGAATTGTTTTCATTTTTAAAATTTGGCTGGCGGTTTGCTGGGGCAAGATGGAGAGGTATGGTCTAGTTTTTGGACTCTCCTTACTTAAAAACAACCTGGGCACCCAGTATGGTATGTTTCCATTGGAATTATATATATTTTTTTTTTAATTGTCAATTTATGAACTCTGCTGATATAAAGAATTTAATAAAAATGCTGACAGAAGATTATCTATAGTTGTGCTATAATAAACCCTATTTTGGTGAGGTTTATAACTTAGCAGTTGTGAAATACAACAAATTATTAGATGAAAATAGTTCTAAAGTCTGGAAATTGACTTTTTGCTATTTTTTATGATTTAATCTATTTATAGAGAGACAGACATACCTTCTTTTCACAACTGGAATGAATCTTGATGAGAATACAAGTAAAAACATAACACATTATCTGACTTTTTTTTTTGCTAAGGGAGAAAATACAAACCATTTTGAACATGAACCTGTTGTCTTTGTTGTATCACTGAGAAATCTGCCTTTCCTCTCATTTGCTTTATTTCTTGTGTCTGAATATGCTGAGTGTATGAACCTTCCTTCTCCTTAAAGGAGATAACCTTAAAGATAAAATATGGTGTGTGCGCCCACTAAACCTGATAAACTGATACTACTTTCTTGATAGAATTTCAGAGGGCGTAAAGGACATATTCCAAAACCTGTTAAAATTGGCAGAAATTCTGCAAACTTCAGTGCATTTTGGACCAGGCTGGAAGTGAAATGTATCACTGAGTATATCATTACAAGTTATGTTGTTCTCCTTCAGAATGTTACCCTACCTTGGTCATCTTGTGTTACACACCCCAATCTTGCTGCTGCGCTTGCTGCTTTGAAATGCTGCAGTGGGCCTTGTTCTCAGTTTGTGGTGCTCTAAACCAGCAAATATTTTCTTTTGTTTCAGTATCAGAGACTAGACTGTGGCTTTAACATTGACAAGAAGCACTTGGAGACAGTGACTGACCTTTTGAAACTTGTAAAAAAGAGCCCCCGGGGAATCCCATTAGGAGCAGGGAAGGTAGATAATAGCTTCTTCCACCCAAAAAGGATACAGCGTTCTGCTGCTTGTTATTAGGGGACTTTGTAACTAAACCCAGTTTCTTTGGCCTTCTCTTTCAATTCAAAGCAGCCATCTTTGTCCTTTAATTAAAGTGGTAGATATTTAGTTATTTTTCTCTGTGTATATAAAGGCAAACTGTTGGAGTTCTTATCTCAAAGACAAAGCATAATGCCAACATAGGTTCCCTGTTTCTCTCCATGTAGTGACTTGTACTGGCTCTTCCTTCTTCTGGCCCTTTGTAGGGGACCAAAGATGCGGAGTGGATCCAGCAGGTGCTATAAGGGTTGGTGGTAGCAGTGGAATTGCTTGTCGATTCCCAGCTGCAACCTGGCACTAGCTAGAGCAGTGTATCCATCAAACTGCATGTGCTGCTGAGATTGGAATTGCATGTATTGATTTTTCTCATACATATAATATAAATATATGCTGCTCTACCTGTAATATAGAAGATGTAAGAAGTACTATGACTAGATGCTTTCTGGAAGTTTTAGATGGAAGAAATTGGAAGGGGGAGATAAGTTGGGTTGTTTTAATAGTGTTATTCCTCCATAGAAACTTTTAATTGTAGTTTCCTCAACGTTTGATTCTTTTTTTAATTGGCCAAATTTTCCTGACTGTGAGCTGGAGGGATCCTTGGAGACACTTGCTTCTTTTCCAGGCTTGATCTATCATATCTTTAGGTCTTTGAACTTAGCTTTGAAATGATAAAATAGGAAAATATATATTATCACCTGTAGGTATGAGCTGGTCATTTTCAGTAGCAAGACTGGAGATTTGTTGTATTTATTTTGCCTGACAAAAAAGCATGAGTTTTGGGAGCCCTTACGAAAAGTAAAAAGATGCAATAATTTCTCTGTCGTGCCGTGGTCTGAGAACTCGATAGCGATCATAATATTCTCTTGTTCTGTTTGCTCAGGGTTTCTGATTTCAGAGCTTACAGATGTGGCAATTGTGAATCCAAGGTTGAAGTTTCATAAGAAATACTGAATCTATCCTGAACTTCCAGCCTTCTAGTAAATAAAGTAATGACAGCACAAAGGAAGGAGAACCTTTCAGTATTTACTATTTGATCTGATTGCAAGTCAGATCTTGCCATACATCTTTAATAGAGTACCAAGAATTAAAACAGTGTTGAAATAGCATTATTTGGAGAACATTTTAATTATTTCAAACATTGTAATAAAAACTGAGTTTTCTTAGGTTTGGGGGTAGTAACTTCAGATTATTGAAGTGTAGTAGTTCATAACGTTCTTGACCAAGACGAGAAGAAAGGAAAGTATCTTTTGTACAGTCATTTTGCTTTCAGGTTCTGTGTTCAAACTTTGGATTGAGAATGCCACCTCTTTTCAGAGGTTGAATAATGTTGTGGGAAAATCATGGTTTTCTTTAAATTCTTCTTTTCACCATCCAGGGGTACGGGTGCATATTATTGCCTACACAGGATTGCGTAGAAATTGGAAAGATATATTTGGATGGAAGGTTTTTCTGAAATACTTTCCTTTATTGAGAGAGTGGGAGAAATCCATGGTAGTTATCAACATTTACTGCAGGCCTGCTTCTGTGTTTTATGTGTTTCAAAGTTGGAAAGGTAAATGAAAGGCGTCAAAAAGGATGTTTCTAAACTGTTGAAAATCCATGCTCCGAATGATGCCTAGACTATTGTTCTAATCTGCTTTAGTTCTGTGGTAGGTCATAACAGTGGGTAATTTAGAGATGCAACAAAGCCATCCCATTACTTCTTGGAAATTACAGAATATTTTGAACTTTTATACTTAGACAAAGACAATTTAATTGCAGTAAGCCCTCCTGTGAAACTGTAAAAAAAAGTCAGTCAAAGAAGAAAATGTTGCTTCTGGAGTCTTGAAGTGGAATGTAGCTCTGTATTTCTTACCTGCAACCGAATGTACAAGTTCTTCTTTTTAATGAAGATACTTTGAACGTTAATCATAATAGCAGGAAATACAGGTTAGAAGCATATACCTACCTGAACATGTTGCTTTTGCACTGTCTGCTTTTATAAAGTCTGGGATGGCTGCACAGCTGGTTTGGATTCATATTTTAGACCATTGAAGGTGTGTTCTTGGCAGGGATGAGACTGCCAGAAATCCTATCTGTTGTTTTTAGTCCCACAAGGGTTTTCACATCACACGCCACCTGCCTAACCACATGGACACGACTGTTCAGGGCAGTCTGACTGGGCAAAGAGCAAATCAGAGAAGGAAGTAAGAAAGAGATACCTAGTGATGATGTATTTGAAAAATGGCTGTCACCGGTTGGAGCCTTTCTGATACCGGGGATGTAGGTTCCCAGAGAGCAGCTGAAGGTGATCCCGGCTTCTGCCAACGAGTAGCCCTGCCATTACCAGCTGCCTTTAAACTTTGCCCTAAACCTTCTCCTCAAATACGCTCTGTGTGTGTGTGTAATGCTTAACTGGCAGGGTAGACCCACGTGCTGAAATATTAAATGGCTTGAAATGCCAATGCAGAAAACTTAAAAAAATGAAAAAGGAGAAAAAAGCTGATTTGCTTGCTCTGGTACTCTCAAGTATTCGCTACTGCATTACTGTGACCGACAGATCTTGTGCTGGGACATGGGTTGCTCTCCTCCCTTCAAGGGCAGAGGAGGGAGATACGTACACTGAAGAGGTGCGTGAACTGTCATGTATTTTGGTGAGGTGCTGGTAGCAGGAATTTACTAGAGGAGAAATCTTCAAAGTCTTTAGACTACAAATGGTGACAGTTTCCATTAGTACTTATTCTGTGTGTAACACTGTGTACTGTGTCTTGGACTCGCAATCTCTCTGCAGGAGGTAGAGCTGGTAGTGGGGACTTTGCTCTTGAAAGTGCTACCATTTTCTGGCGATTCAGGGTGCTGTGTTTGAGAGTTTACCTCTCTAAAGAACCAAGAATAAAAGCCTGTACCTGTGTTGCTTAACCCTAGTCCTTTACCTCTGTTATCCTCGCTTGCTGCATAGCCCATCGAGGTACTCCAGACCCTCTTGACTTTGCAGCAGATGGTCTTCTCATGCTGCATCAACTTCTGTATCTCCAAGATTGTACATAGTGGTCTCTTCCATATGTGGGAATACCTTGCTCTCTCCTCTACAGTGGTAGGATTGAAAGACCGCTCTAACCCCTCTTTGTTTTCATCAGCCTTTCAAGGAAAACTCTTTTGGTTACTGCTGTTGTGTCCCCACAGAACTTGTCAGATGCCTTAACTTTCTATACTAAGACTGCAGTGTAAGACAGTGTGAGTAAATAAGTATAAGATGGTGAGAATAGAAGTAGTTTCTGTAGATTGTCCTCAGGAACTAGCAGACCTACTGATACCTCAGGTACCATTAATTCTTGATTGGGGCATGCCAAGCTTGTCATAGGAGCCATCTGCTACTTTGTTCTGTGTGTATTTATCAGTAAGGTGAATCCCGACATCTCACACGGAAGATCTGTAAGGGGAAAGACGTTCTTTATTCAGCTTCCCGCAGATCATCTTTCCGAGAAGGACGGTTTAGCTTTTGTTGTTGATTACTTCTCCTGATACACTGCATCATGATGTGTTTCTTTTTATATTATGCTCGCTGACTGTTTTCTGACTAATATATCTTGATATTTGCTACTTGAAGTGGCGTACAAAGAAGCTGTCATCACCAGCTGCGTAGAAGACATCTGAGAAAACCATCAACAAGTATTAAGAAGCAAACGAAAATGTCTCGGCTGCCCTACTGAATTTGACTTTTAGTACTGTTTTTTGCCGTCTTTCTCCCTTGGCTCAACATGCTTAAATACACTGAGAGAAACATTTTGCCGGCTGCCTCTTGCATGATCTCCAGGTGCATAGGCCTATGCCCAATTTCCTGCGATGCAGAAATAAGTCAGTTGATTACATTTCTGTTGCCTTTCTGAAACCTGTAATCTTCAGGCTCTGCTAAGATTTAAGGCATACCAGGATAGGTTACTTCTGTGTGTCTAAATGTTTTAGATTGAAAATAAGTGTTCAGCCCCTATCAAGAATAATTTATTGTTCTGTTAAGAAGGAAGAATAGGAAGTAAGCTATTACCACAGAAAATTTCACTGCAATTTTCTTTTGCATAAGCTTAAATTCTGAGTAGAGAGGTTGTCAATTAGTGTGCAGATTTTTTTAATTGGCTATAATAAAAAGCTAATTGGTGTTTTGCTTAAAGAGTGAATTAAGAAAGTGTTGCTATAGAAACTTTGCATGTGTATAGCGCTGCTCTACATAACAGTGAATATAATAGTCTAATGACCTTTCTGAGCCAGCTGTATAGTCAAGGAAAAAGTGTTAAATTCAGGCTTGCTGAAGTGATCATTAAGGAGTTTGTGACTTCACCCATTTCATTGCCTGAAAGTGTCTCTGGCATTGTCTTGTTGAATGTTTCTCTCGACTCGTGTCAAACCATATAATAAATGCTGGTCTCAGAAGACCCGAACTTTTGTAAAATCCGAGTGCTCCAATTTTGAATGTGTAAACCGATCTGTAATCTGTCAAGCATAAAATGTACTACTGGGAAAATTGCATTTTCATAATCTGAGAAACTCTGATGATGGATCGTAAGTGACAACATCTAATCCGTTAGCTGTTGTATTCCTCCCTCCTCTCCCTGCCTTCTCTACCCACTGATTTCTGAGCCTCATGTGAAACATAGGAATTACGATTTTAAGTCAAATGGGATTTCTGTTCTAATATGCAACATTCTCTCCCAGCGAAAATACTTATTTCCTCGAATAGAAACTTTGAGGAAAGAATAATTTCTTCAGGATTTGTGAACAGGAATTTTTTCCTTGGGCTAATGCTTGCCTACTTAAATTACTTCAGAGTCGTCATCTGTACTTTGGTAGCTGCTTAAAAGCTAAAGATACAGGTGGCACGGACAAAAATATACTGAAATATGTTATGAACTTAGTTATTCCTGCACGGGAAGGTGGTCAATAATGAAATAAGTGTCTCTATATGGTAAAAGGGAAAACTAGAACATGACTTTTTTTTTTCAGTTCCCTGATTCTGAATCTCATTATTACTATGTAAATGGACAAATCGTATCGTCCCCTTTTTAACTGCATATCTAGAAAGTGCAGGGGCGTGAGATTGTGCAGTTATTAGTCATAGTGACAGAAAAACCTTAAAATGTTCTGCATGTTTTAAATAACGCTGTGACTGTCTAAATGCAAAAGACTGGACAAAACTATAACCTGTTGACTTTTAGTGGAAAGAGTTCATTGTGTTCTTTTTTCCTCTGGTTTTCAATTAAAAAAAAATCATTCTGCGTCTGCTAAATTTGCCCCGCACTTGTTCTTCAAACTGGTAAAGCACAAAAATCTTTGAGTATGATTAGTTTATGATTTGACCTTTTTTCTTCCCAGTAGATGCTTGGAAGAAATCAAAGATTCTTCCAAGTGGGGGAATTTAGGAGAATCTCTTAGAATTCTCTGGAATTGTACAGTTGGCTTCTTTCTGTACCTCTGGATCATGACTGAGTAGTATCATAACTTAGCGGCTATTTTTCCCTTGATACACATATGTAAGCCCTATTAGCGTTAATGCCTTTTTGAAATGCTTCCCTCATATATTCAATATCTACTACTGATGTCCAAACCCTAAAGTCTTACGAGTTGCATGGGATGTGGCTATCTCTAGAGCTTAATAGAAAGTTGGATTTAATCTCATAGTTCATCTTTTGAGCAGTAAAACTGTAAGACAGATAAAATGTTTTAACATGAAGCTTTTATCTGAGACCTGTGAGCAAATAAGTCTTTTTCTGGTCCAGGGAAAGGACTGATAGATATATATATATATAAAAATTTTTTTTTCTTTCTCTTCCTTTCTTCCCTCTCATCTTCTTGCCCAGTAAGACCATAACTGTAATATGTGCTTACATGGGCTTGTGTAGTTTAAAGGTGGTGTTCTGCAGAAAAAAGTAGTACAATATTATGACCGTCAAGGAAATGTTGCTTTTTGGAACTCGGTAAATCCCTCCTTATTTCATTTTAAATTTTTGCTGCTTTGCTGCAGTTCATTGTCAGCTGTCTTTGTGAAAAGGGGACCGAGTCTATGAAGGGCAAAACTTGAGTCTACTTTAGGACTGTATTTTCCTCTTAGTTTTACTTGACTGTACAAGGCTCTGAGCATCCTGATCTAATGTTGATGTTATTCCTGCTTTAAATGGGGGTGTTGGACCAGTTGACTTTTTAGGCTTCTCCCAACCCAAATTACTTCATGTGTCTCTGACAGGGTTCAAAACTACAATGATAAAGGGACTATCTTCCCTTTGTTGTTGTTCTATTTTTATGAACTGTGACTCTGCAGGGTTACCTTGAAGGCAATTACAACAGCAACTGAAGTATGAATAGTTATAGTACCATCAGTTGTGGGGGTTTTTTTTAAAGATAATTTATCTCCAGATGACAAATTCAAACATGTCTTTTAAAATTTTATTTTCCAGCTTTTATTCTCCCCATTATTTAAAGGATATCTTTAGTCAGACTTTTGAATGCATACCTAGGAAAAGATGTAAAAGCCTGTTCACCCCCCAACTACTCTTTCCCACTTTCTTATCTGTGCAAGGGGAAACCTGTTTCAACATGGCTGCTACAGCCATTATGTTGGATCAGTAAAATTTATTTGAAAACCTAGTGTCTGGGAGATGGAAACTGCACTCATGCTAATTCAGTGCATTATTTGTTTATTGGGATTAGTGCTGGCTGCAGTCTTACAAAATGAAGTGGAGTATTGGAGGAGCTCGGTGGGTTCTGCATTGTGGATGTCGATGGGACGCCTTGGAAAAGCAGCCGCAGTGCGTGGGTGGTTTTTTTTTTTTTGTTTTGTTTTTTTCCAAGATTACTTCTTTGTTGCCCTGATATGATTGTGTTAACAGAAAATTACAATGGCACAACTTGGTTACTATTGATCCTTTTTTCCCCTTTGTTTTATGATTTATGTAGTGCAGCAATGGAGGGTTCTTAGTGGAGTTATCTATAGAATCTTTATAATAAGCTTTGATTAGTACTGAACTGCAGCGATATATGCAGAGACTGTTTAAATGTACTGAGCTACCTTGTTTTGCCTGGGGAAGGAACACATTGACACCTTTTGCATTTCATTAAAAGGAGGAGGGAGATTTATGTGGATGATAATGAGATTGCTAGTGGGAAATAGGTGAAAAATTGAAATGATCAGAGTATCAGGGTTTTTTTGTAATAAGAACACTTCTACTTTACTGATGGATAAACAAGGCAATTGTTTATTGTCCAGTGTTTTGTAGTAAAGAGAACCACCACCACAGATGACCTGCATATGAACCTGCTACTTCACGAACCAGACCTTGCTGGATGCGAGGGCATTGGTTTTGACATTTTAGGCAGTCACTTTGTTTCTTTAAATGAGAAAAATACTTCATAAGTACCAGCATGTTTAAAAATATGCTCTACTTTGTCGCTGTGTCAGGAAAACGCATCTTCTATTTATATTTACAAGTTACATCATTGCAAAGGGTTAGATTTCTGTTTCTGTGAATGATATTATAAAATGTGATGCGTTTCTCTTTTGCAGAGAATTAACATAGAGGCCAGATTGAAAATATGCCTTCATGAAAAAAATCTCTACCAAACTGATCCGGTCTTGGCTTTAAGGTAAATGAAAAAAATGTATCAAATACCTATTCTAACTTTTCATCTCATCATAATTGTTCTGTTCGAAAGAAACGTGAGGATATTATGTGCTCAGAAGAAAGTAAGTAAGTATTTTAAGGAGTTAAGTTGCGAAACTTAATATTTAGTCAAAATAAAGTCTAAGCATGAGCCGATAATTTGGGGTAGGCTTCAGTAATTAAACAAAATGGCAGTCAGTGGCATGAATGCTTATGTGTCTTATGTACTGCCTTGGTAAGTGTCTGGTTTTGTCTAAAAGTTGAATATGCATATGAAGGAGAAATCACTATAATTGAATGGAAAATGTGAAATTACAAAGGCAGCAAAGTATAAATAATTGAAAATCAGGTTGCAACTCTAGCTTCTGTATTTCGTGAGCTCAGTTGCAAACAAAATTGCTAGAATGGGAATTCACATTTTTGTTCCTCTTAATTTTACTTTCATGGTACCATACTCCTGGTATAGAGAGCAAGGCAGTGAAAATGAGGAAGGGGTAGTTAAATATCTGTAGGGAATTAAGAGCCAAACCAGAGACTAATTTTCAGCAGTCTACAGCTTCGTTATATATGTATATGCTTTGATTTCTCATGTATATGGAAAACGTATCCTCTAACACTGCATAATTTTAGCCTTTCTCCTCCAGAATTGTTTAACTTTGTTCCGTGGTAAGATGTGGCAAGCTTCTTTTGTTTGTGAAATCATTGCAGAAAATAATTGTTTTCACCATCATAGAATGGTTTGGGTTGGAAGGGACCTTAAAGATCATCTAGTTCCAACCCCCCTGCCATGGTCAGGGACACCTTCCACTAGACCAGGTTGCTCAAAGCCCCATCCAACCTGACCTTGAACGCTTCCAGGGATGGGGCATCCACAACTTCTCTGGGCAACCTGTTCCAGTGCCTCACCATGCTCATAGTGAAGAATTTCTTCCTTATATCTACTCTAAATCTACCCTCTTTCAGTTTAAAGCCATTACCGCTTGTCCTATCACAACATGCCCTTGTGAAAAGTCCCTCTCCAGCTTTCTTGTAGGCCCCCTTCAGGTACTGGAAGGCTGCTATAAGGTCTCCCTGGAGCCTTCTCTTCTCCAGGCTGAACAAGCCCAACTCCCCTCAGCCTGTCTTCATAGGGGAGGCATTCCATTCTGCTGATCGTTTTTGTGGCTCTCCTCTGGACCTGCTCCAATAGGTCCATGTCTTTCTTGTGCTGAGGGTTCCAGAGCTGGACGCAGTATCCAGGTGGGGTCTCACCAGAGCAGAGTAGAGGGGCAGAATCCTCTCCCTCAGCCTGCTGGCCACGCTTCTTTTGATGCAGCCCAGGATACGGTTGGCTTTCTGGGCTGCAAGCGCACGTTGCTGGGTCATGTCGAGCTTCTCATCAACCAACACCCCCAAGTCGTCCTCCTCAGGGCTGCCCTCAATCCATTCTCTGCCCAGCCTGTATTTTTTGGGGGATTGCCCCGACCCATGTGCAGGACCTTGCACTTGGCCTTTTTGAACATCATGAGGTTTGCACGGGCCCACCTCTCAAGCCTGTCAGGGTCCCTCTGGATGGCATCCCTTCCCTCCAGCATGTTGACCACACCACACAGCTTGGTGTCATCGGCAAACTTTCTGAGGGTGTGCTCAGTCCCACTGTCCATGTCAAAGATGTTAAACAGTGCTGGTCCCAATACCAACCCCTGTGGAATGCCACTCGTCACTAGTCTCCACTCGGACATCGAGCTGTTGACCGCAACTCTTTGAGCGTGACCATCCAGCCAATTCCTTATAGACTGAGTGGTCCATCTGTCAAATCCATGTCTCTCCAATTTAGAGACAAGGATGTTGTGTGGGACATTGCCAGATGCTTTGCACGAGTCCAGGTGGGTGACGTCAGTTGCACTTCCTTTATCTGCCAACGCTGTAATCCCGTCATAGAAGGCCACCAAATTTGTCAGGCATGATTTGCCCTTAGTGAAGCCATGTTGGCTGTCACCAATCACCTTCTTATTTTCCATGTGCCTTAGTGTAGTTTCCAGGTGGATCTGCTCCATGATCTTGCTGGGCACAGAGGTGAGACTGACTGGCCTGTAGTCCCCTGGGTCTTCCTTTTTCCTTCTTTAAAAATGGGGGTTATGTTTCCCCTTTTCCAGTCAGTGGGAACTTCACCGGACTACCATGACTTCTCAAATATGATGGATAGTGGCTTAGCAACTTCATCCGCCAGTTCCCTCGGGACCCATGGATGCATCTCATTAGGTCCCATGGACTTGTGCACCTTCAGGCTCCTTAGATCGTCTTGAACCTGATCTTCTCCTACAGTGGGCAGCTCTTCATTCTCCCAGTCCCTGCCTTTGCCTTCTGTGACTTGGGTGGTGTGGCTTGAGCACTTGCCAGTGAAGACTGAGGCAAAAAAGTCATCGAGTACCTCGGCCTTCTTCATATCCCAGGTAACCAGATCTCTCGTTTCCTTCTGGAGAGGGCCCACATTTTCCTTAGTCGTCTTTTTATCACTGATGTACCTATAGAAGCTTTTCTTGTTGCCCTTGATGTCCCTGGCCAGATTTAATTCTATATCAGGGCTTTAGCTTTCCTAACCTGATCCCTGGCTGCTTGGACAATTTCTCTGTATTCCTCCCTGGCTACCTGTCCTTGCTTCCGCCCTCTGTAGGCTTCCTTTTTGTGTTTGAGTTTGTCCAGGAACTCTTTGTTCATCCATGCAGGCCTCCTGGCACTTTTGCCTGACTGCTTCTTTATTGGGATGCATCGCTCCTGAGCTTGGAGGAGGTGATCCTTGAATATTAACCAGCTTTCTTGGGCCCCTCTTCCCTCCAGGGCTTTATCCCATGGTACTCTACCAAGCAGATCCCTGAAGAGGCCAAAGTCTGCTCTCCTGAAGTCCAAGGTAGCGAGCTTGCTGCACGCCCTCCTCGGTGCCCTAAGGATCTTGAACTCCACCATTTCATGGTCACTGCAGCCAAGGCTGCCCTTGAGTTCCACATTCCCCACCAGCCCCTCCTTGTTGGTGAGAACAAGGTCCAGCATAGCACCTCTCCTCGTTGGCTCCTCTATCATTTGGAGAAGGAAGTTATCATCAATGCATTCCAGGAACCTCCCGGATTGCTTATGCCCTGCTGTGTTGTCCCTCCAACAGATATCGGGGTGGTTGAAGTCCCCCATGAGGACCAGGGCTTGTGATCATGAGGCTGCTCCTATGTGTCTATAGAGGGCCTCATCCGCTCGGTCTTCCTGGATGGCCTGTAGCAGACCCCCGCTGTAATGTCACCTGTCCCCGCCTTCCCTTTAATCCTGACCCATAAGCTCTCGGTTGCTCCTCATACATCCCCAGGCGGAGCTCCATGCACTCCAGCTGGTTATTGACATAAAGGGCGACACTCCCTCCTCGTCTCCCCTGCCTGTCCCTTCTAAAGAGCCTGTATCCTTCCATTCCAACACTCCAGTCATAGGAGCCATCCCACCACGTCTCCGTGATGCCAGTAAGATCATAGCCCTGCAGGCGTGCGCGCATCTCTAATTCCTCTTGTTTTTTCCCCATGCTACATGCGTTTGCATAGAGGCATTTAAGTTGGGCCCCTGATGAAGCTGACTTACTGGCTGGAGTGGCTGGAATTCCTTTGTGCTGCTCTTCAGGTACTCTCCTGCTGACCTGTGATCCTTCTCCACTTTAAAATAGTTATTTTAATAACTTTCTGAACAGTTATTACTTGCGAGTATAGCTAAGTATTCTTCATCTCCACTAAATACTCCTTTATTGTGGCCCTTCTTCATCTGACTGTTTACTATGTCTTGTTCAGTTGTTGAAATCATTCAAAATGGGTAATTTTCAGTGTTTGAAACTTTTTGGATCTACCTGCCCTGCTGTGTCTGTGGTTGAAGGGATTGGTGAGATTGCTGTACTCAAGCCTTATTTTCGAGTGAACCTTTCTCCAAATTTAACCAATGTTATTAGGCATAATTAAAATCATATGCTACTTCATATCCCTGGTATTAGGGGTTGTGATACTGGCACATGCCATAAAACCAAGTTCCAGGCAGCACAATAAATTTGAAAAATTCACTGTCAAAATATGTTTAGTTGTGTATCTGGTTTAAAAGCCCAGGTTTTGCCCTTAAGCGTCAGGTACTTCTAGAACCAGATCAGATTCAATAGTTTGGCTTGTAAAAGGAAGTCAAAATAAAGCTGTCAGCAATACTTTCAAAAGGAGTGCTGGACCTTCAGTGAGCCTTCCCAGCTGCCCATGGGGTAGGACCGCAACCCATAGCTGGATAAGAATTTTGTGTTGGTTTATAATTTTGTTCTGCCTAATGATACTGTATTGTGGGCTTGGTTGTATCCCCTTCAGGGTGGGAATTGTGATCCTCCTCTAAGGACTTTATGAGAATTGGAAGTTTTCTTTAAGGAGTATGGAGTTATTTAAATAGTTTGCTATTAATAATTTTCTGATTTGAACAATATTTAAATACAGATACTCCTGTAGTAAGACTCCAGATGAGTGTGTATTAAAACTTAATGTTTGGGAAACTTGGGAAATACCATCATAATCCTGGAGTCACAGATGGCCAGAATGTCTTATTTTTAGCAAATATTGAACTCCTCTAAAATACTGTCGTGGTACTGATACAGTGTTAATAAACCAAAGCTTTAATGAGTTGCAGGTCAAGACAGAAGGGCTTGCAATGATGAGCGTGACTCCTGAAGTTGCAAAACTATGCTCATAGAATTTAGTCAGTCACAATAAACAAAAAACAAAATTGCATTTCCCAGTAGATCAGAGCGGCAGCTCTGTGTGGCCAGGATAGCCATTTCCACTCTGTACTTCAGATATTTCCTGTAAGCACGGTAAGCGGTTGCCTTGGCACATCAGATGGAGGGTTGGGCTTGTGGAGAGGCTGCTGTCCCTGAAGATGGGATCTCTCCCCACACCTCTGGACACAGGGGTGGGCACAGCAAGAACCGTTTCAGATTCTTGTGCTTTCTCTCTTCACCATCTTTGGTGCTACCAAACAAATTTGACAATTCCTTCAGTTGTACCATGATGGTTTCATGGTTTAAATAGTTTTAATGTCTCCATTAGGCTCTGGCATCAGAGAGAAATATTTAAGAAATCTGGCAGTGTAGAGATTGGTCAGTATTGCATTTGTCTAATTAGCAAATAGGCATGACTATGCTTGTTATACTAAAGTAATTATAATATAAAATGGGCAACGTAAAATCATTTTTCTTGCGCTATATACTCTGGGTGCAAATTATGGAAGTTTCATCTAGAAATGAGAAGAGAATCTTCAGTTTTGACCTGCATGGACACAACCAGAAGAAAATTTTGTAAAACATGAGTCTGTAAAAATGCTTTTGTGCGCTAAGGAGCAAACAGCAGTAATCAGGATGTTCCCTTCCACGCTGTAGAATTGTCTCCATCATCTAGTTTTCTGACACCAGAGTTGTTTCTGTGCATTACATGTGCTTTGGTAATCTTGGTTAATGAAGCGTATAACAAAATACCCAGGCGCCTTATTAAGGAATTGTGGGAGAGTAGTAGCCCTGGGTGATAGCACTGTACTGTCTCTTATCAATTCTTTATGTCAAATGTAAAGGTATTGTAGTGTGGTTTTTCTCCTATGGCAGTTGCTATATAGAGACCATGCAATAGTTTAAATCTGGAGCGGCCGATGTGGTTGTCCTGTCTGGAGGCAATAGGCCTTCCTTGGAATCATCGCTTCTGCATGTTCAGTAGCTGTACTTAAAATAAAGCAAAAGCCTCCAATCCTGAAGGTTCTGGAGATGGAGAAGCTTTCACGATTCTTGGAAAGTTGCCCAACAGATTACACTGTTGGAAAACATTTGCCCTGTTTATTCCTTGAACGTCTGAATCAGCTTGAAGCATTGAAAATAGCACTTTTTTTTTTCTGCTCACCTGCACAACCTTATGCTATCACATTTCTGATCTTAGCTTAGTTATTTAGGCTGCTTGTTAATCACACCCAAACTTCCACTTAAATAGCAGTTTGAGCTCTTTTAGCCTTTTCTTTGTAAAGGATGTTTTCCAGTCTTGTTCATGGTCCCTGTCCTAATAATCTCTAATCAAGCTCCTTCTCCAATGATGGTTAACAGACCTGAAAACACGTGGTGGTCTCAAAAATAAAAAAGGTGGAGAGACAATGTAGCTGCTTAGTTGTATGCTCGAGAGAGACCTCTGCACAGCATCACACTGGGAATCTATTCCTGTTGTAGAATTGTAGGTCTTGCAATGTTTGATGTTTTTTAGTGCTTTGCAGTAAGTTTGTTGATATTTGAATATTTTTCTTCACTTGAGGAGTTCTGTTAAACTTCAGTCTCATGGAAACTAGCAAGATAACGAGGCTGTGAAATATCAAGAATGTATTATAGGGTTATTCCTTGGTAGCATTAAGGTGATACAAGTAAGAACTTTTGCTGAAAGAGCCGTATCTTTCCCTCTGAGCTCAGCCAGGGCCCTACCACATCCCCTGTGCCACCATGGATGCTTGGGCTCCAGTGTGAGGAGCTGGATGAGAGCTGCTCTGGCTGAAGCTAACCTGGGACTGGGGAGGGGGGAGAGTTTTCTTCAACTTCATTGGCATTGCCTAGCTCAGTTTATGGCTGCGTAACTCACCTGCTAGTGCCTGCAAGTGGAAGTTAACCTGTAGCTGGAGGATGGGCAGGCAGGGAAACTGCTGCTTTGGAGGTGGTGCATATTTCTGTTGATGTTAAGGACAGTGGATCGGTACCTCTACAACTCTAGTGGTTGAAGTGTTGCTTTGTTTCCATGGAATACATTAAAGATAACACATTTCTGCTTCTGAGATCAATTGATTTTTATTTATCTCGACAAGGTTTAGAATAGCATTTCCTCATGTTGAATGCCATTCTTCTGGAGTTAAAAAGCTGTCATCTGTTATTTTATTTTTACAAATTCAAAGGGCACTTTAGTACTGTCAGCGTGAGATCATCACTGCCTAATAATAGGCATTTTAGAAGATTTCTATTAATATCGACTTTTAACAGGGCCCTCTTACTAAAAGAACTGTACCTTATAATCACACTGTATCTTTCACTACAAAGCAATTACATGAATTTTGCGAATTGGCTAAAATCTATTAGCTATTAAAACTCAGAATGTTACTTCTGATCAGAAAGGAAGTAATCTTGTTTAACTTCCCCTCCCCTTTCATACATCTATGAGAGTGGGAGCCTGTGTGAGGGAGAAAAGAAAGGCAGCCTGATCGTGGTTAATGGCTAATGAATACAGCTAAGGATACAGGAATGGTTGCCTGGCAACGCGGGGAGGATGGGCTGAGGTCCCTTGTCAGTACATAGGAGTTGACAATTGGCTCATCTCTTGAGCTCATAAGGACGGACTTTTGTATTTTTGCATGCTTTATTCTCAATATGTATCATAGCTGGTTTGGATTTGTATATTACATGTTTTGTCTCTGTGTATTTCATTCTTTTAAAAAGAAACACAAGAAGAATGGAAGCAAATCAAGTGTTTTAGTTAAAGGAACAAAAGATGTTGTGAATTCTGTTCCATGTGGTGGTTATGCTTTCAAGACGAGAGCCATGTTTAGTAAGAGATTGGCCTAAAATTGCAAGCTTTTAGATCTAATTCCAGGTAAAGTTATGTTTTCTTAGTCTGAGAGCCCTCTGAAAATGACCATCAATATGCTCAATGCTCAAAGATGATGAGCTGGGGTTTGTGTTACAATTGCAACCTTGAGAAGATTGCCTTTTTTTGTGGTTGAAACACAGTTATAAAGTGACACATCTACTTTGTTTCCCCTCTTACTGTGGTATAATATCAGACTGTGAACAGCGTGTGCACTGAGGGGTATGACAGATTTGACCTTGTACAACTTGTTCTTACAACAATTCAAATGAATTTTGAATATGGGTGTCAGTATGAGCTGTAGATCTATCTTTCTGCCGCAGTATAATTGTACATAGGTGATGCATCATTAGGGAGATGAAGGGTGGCTTTCGTTAGTTTGGTGTTCCCTAGAAGGCCTTTATGGAAAAGCGGATTGGCATAACCACGTGAAGGTGGTTATGGTTAAGCGAATACAGACTGGGCGATGAAGGGATTGAGAGCAGCCCTGCCGAGAAGGACTTGGGGGTACGGGTGGATGACAAGCTGGGCATGAGCCGGCAACGTGCGCTCGTAGCCCAGAAGGCCAACTGTACCCTGGGCTGCATCAAAAAAAGCATGGCCGGCAGGTCGAGGGAGGGGATTCTGCCCCTCTACTCTGCCCAGGTGAGACCCCATCTGCAGTACTGCGTCCAGCTCTGGAGCCCTCAGCACAAGACATGGACCTGTTGGAGCAGGTCCAGAGGAGGGCCACGAAAATGATCAGGGGGATGGAACACCTCTCCTGTGAAGAAAGGCTGAGAGAGTTGGGGTTGTTCAGCCTGGAGAAGAGAAGGCTTTGGGGAGACCTTATTGCAGCCTTTCAGTACTTAAAGGGGGCTTATAGGAAAGATGGGGACAGACTTTTTAGCAGGGCCTGTTGCGACAGGACAAGGGGGAATGGTTTTGAAGTAAAAGAGGGTAGATTTAGACTAGATAGAAGGAAGAAATTTTTTACGCTGAGGGTGGTGAAACACTGGCACAGGTTGCCCAGGGAGGTGGTAGATGCCCCATCCCTGGAAACATTCAAGGTCAGGTTGGACGGGGCTCTGAGCAACCTGATCTAGTTGAAGATGTCCCTGCCCACGGCAGGGGGGTTGGACTAGATGACCTTTAAAAGGTCCCTTCCAACCCAAACTATTCTGTGATTCTATGAATATTGAACTAGTAACCCTTTTTCTTTTCTATGGGCATGTTTATTAAGGAAAAAGTTGCAACGGCTTTCAGACTCAGGCTGCATGATCCGGTATTCTGTGTAGTTTTGATATTGCCAGAGGAGTAACTTTTTTACCCATTTCAGCTCTCGAGAATAACTTTGGTGCCTAATGATAAGGTCAAAGCTGTAGGAACCAGGTTGGGTTCTTGTTTTGAATTGTTGGACAGGAGATCTACCTAGCCATTTTGTGCCTATTTCTTCCACCAGGCAAAACCGGGGTTATTGTGTAGACATCTGCAATTGTATTACCTTGGGAATTCTTAAAAGCAAAAAAAACCATCTCTCTCCTACTAATAAGAGCAGTTGTCATTTGCAAAATGCTTGCTTCCATTTTTTTCTTGTTGGGTTCAGTGTTTTCGTTAATGGTTGTTGTTAAGGATGAAACTTCATAGAGTGTTTGGCACACTGTGAAACCTGACCAGCTATCTAAATATACAGTGTTTGTATGGAAATGTTTTGATGGAAGCTGCAAAGAGATCCATTATGTTTCTGGATACTTTGTAATTCTCAGACTTTGAATAATCTAGACAAAAATCAGTGTTTTCATCTAACTTTTTTCTGCACAGTCTCTTCTCTCTCTCTGTCCCCATGCAAACACAGAGAGGCAAGATAGCAGCAGCCAACTGTGTAGAATTACTTCCTTGTAACTGGAGATACTCAGAAAATCAGGTGAAAGGTTCGAAATGTTTCAATTTGTATAGCCAAAGCCTTAAGGCAATTGTCATTAACAAAATGGTCTTTCTCCTTCATTCTTCATGTTACAAACTGTAGCTTCTGACTTACTATTTATCTTTTTAATGGTTTATACTTACATTACAAGCCCTGAGTTTGCTACAGGGTATTGAGAAATGTTTTGTAGCTTATGATGATTCATGGGAAAGTTTGGGTAAACTGCACGGGACTGTATTTCGTGGTAACTTGTATTCTTGAGGGCAACTTTGGTATATAGGTAAGATTGTTCTTTCCCATCATCTGCTCGAGTAAGTGTTTGTTGGTACAGTTGTGTTAACTGAAACATAACTGGCATGATTCAAGGAACTGCATGCTGCACTAATATTACAGAAACCTTGGATCCAAGTGTTTGAACTTCTGCTTTAATCTGCTATATCAGTGAAGGAAAAGATTACAAATTTAAGATTTATGAATCTGTCTTCATGTCCAAGATGTCCAAATTTTTGGCTATTTACCCTCCTATAATAGATTCTAAGACAGAAAAATACCTTAAAAATTATTATAATTGAACCAAGAAAATGAGTAAGGATCAATAAGATTTTTCAAAAAAACTATAGTAGTTTCTCTGTACAATGCAGTGCTGTTTAAAAACAAACAAACAAAAAAAAACCCCAAACCTGTCCAACTTCTGTAATGTTACCAGAAATGTTCTTTTATTTGCAACCAAATTAAATAATTTTAAACTGCAAATACTCATTTGCCAGCTTTTGTAAGGAATGCAAGTGGATTGTGCTAAATGTTTTCAGCATTCTGTTGGAATACTTGCCAATGTCTTATGAAATTTCAGTACTACTAATAGACTAGCACATTGGTTACATTGGAACGTTGGTTAAGAAAACTTAAACTATGTAAGTTGTGTTTTAAAATGATGCTTTAAATCAACTAGATTTGAGACTTTCAACATATTTTTGCATGGGTTTTTGGGTTTTCTTTAGTGTTCCACTACCTCATACCATAGTGATTTCTGTTGTGCTTTTGCTTTTCTTACGGGACTCAAACATAGAAAGTCATGGAAAGATCAACCCAGAGCAGACGAGTTAAAAGAAAGTGGGTTTTTTTGGTTTTTTTTTTGGTTTTTTTTGGTGTGTGGTTTTTGTGTGTGTGTGTAGCATGAGCATTGTTTGAAAGCAAGATTCTGATTCCGTTTATTAATTATGGACACAGAATTAACTTCTCATCCTTTATTTTGGCTTCTATGCTGTTTTATTTGCCTTACATAATACCTTGTCTGAGATACGGAGACAATTTAATGATTAAAGCATATGAAACACGTGCGTGGTGTGTAAGCAGGGAAAAAAGGGCATGGGTAATGTATTTTAGATCTCATTTCCTATGTTGGTTCTGTATTTAAAAAAAAAAAAATCTATGTAAAAATAAATTAAGCAATGCAATAGCTGCATACTAGTAACTACAAAGCCAACAGCTGTGTTTTCCAAGAGTACCTCACTGCAACTGGAATTGGGAAAAATAAAACTTTATTGCAGATTTGGGGAGAAATGGAAAACAATGCTAATCTAAAAATCATTTATCTTTTTTCTTTTTTTTTTTCCCCCTCAGTTGGGGAGAATAAGATTTTGCTGCCTTTACTCTCTCTGGAAAAATATAGCTCATTTTGTTTTTTAGGAGTATTGCATAGATAATTCAGAGATGCAAACAGCAATGAAGAGTGTTATTCCATACTAGAAATGCTTTATATAGGGAGTTACTTATAGTAAATAATTGAACTAACTAGTTTGGAAAAAAGGAAGAATTTATTCAATCTGAAGCACAATTCAAATGTGATGCATGTGCCCTGCTGTCAAAGATGATGTGCCAGGCCAGAATCTGAGCCTCAGTTTGTATAGTCACCCACCCATCTGATCTTAGAGAGTAGTTGTTAAAAACTAATGAGATGTGCTTTACTACAGACTAATGAGATGTGCTTTATCTGCAGAGGGTTGTAAGCAGATGTGATGTGAAAGTATCTCACTGGAGCGGAGGAGATGGTAAATTACGGGTGTGCTGAACTTGGGCTGCATGTATACGTGCATACCGCATGGTGCAGCTGAATCAAAGAGGCTGAGCTAAAGAACAGCTTGTCAGCACTGAAAAAAGTTGTCGTCTTCCCATCTTCTGTGCTCCTTTTGTGGGCTGCTTAACATTTTTAAAGTAGCAGAAAACTCAGAAGTAATAGGAAAAGAGTAGGTAGCTTTCTGCTGGCAAAACTGGGATTAGCGAACTGAATCAGCTTATCGTGGCTTCAGAAGATGATCACACCTGGCACAAGGAGGCAGCAAGTCTACTGGCTATAAAAGCAATAAATAGGTGTAGGAATATAATTTTAGTGACAACTTTTTGTCAATATGTCACCTCATTTGTCAATGGGTGTGTGTGTATTAAAAGCATTTGTCAGACTTCCTATGCAGAGACTCACTGTTTAGCCTGGTTGATGATACGACGAAGCTGAGTTTTTCTTGCTTTGCTTGATTCAGGAGGGAACTGTTGGCCAGCTTGTAGCACTCAATGGGATGTATGTATTGCAACTCATGGCATTTCATGAAATGGCTGTCTTGCTGTGTGTGGCAGTCCCACAAAGTGAGGTAGCATAGCATTGCTTCCCTGTAAGATATACATACATCTGTGTGTATATATATATCTTTATATATACGTACATATATTTTACAGCTCTTCTGTTGGAACAATCTTTGGTGACTGAAGATTCACACATAAGATTCTTCCTGGCTTTTCTGTATTTGCTGGGGTAGAAGATACTTCAGAGTCCAAGTCTTCATTGGCTTGAAAATCCATCTCCATATTAAATCACTGTATTTTATACAGTGTATTTGTTATAAAAGCTTACATATGTGGCTGGAATGCAAGCTGACCTACTTAAACCACAACTCTTCCCAGCAATGTTAGATATACTAGAGGTGAGTGTTCATCTTGCCAAAATGTAAACGCAAGGTCTCCCATTTTAGTGTTTTGAAGTAGTGCTTTCTCTAAAGGGGTAGAGTAAGGATAAAATGGTGAATTTTTTTTTTTTT
>JAYKAV010000623.1:0-10815 GCA_035582835.1 Phoebastria nigripes
CTTGTAAAAAGTGTCTGTTAGGCTGTGATTGTCTTCATGCATCTTGCATATCAAGAAGAGAGAAAAAGCAGCATCCTTAACATAAATGCAGCTGGTAGGAGTAGGGGTTCATCATCCAACCCTTTGTCTGGGTCTGAGGTCAATGCTGAGTCTCTGTTGGTGTTTTTGAGGGCTGTCTCTCTGCTGYGGGCTGACTGTGGTCAGAGCTGGGGGTGTTSTCCTGTGTAAAGAAGAAGAAGGGGCTGCTTTAAATCCCTGGGTGTTTGGGATAAGAAAAAGGATTTCAAGCATGTGACCCAAGGGCAGTGAGACAAATATCTGAGAAAAACCTGGTTAATGGTTTGTGAAACTCYTTGACAACAAAATGAATGGGAGCRGGKTTGGRGGTGGGAAGGAAAAACTTGCAGGAGCCAAAACTCTTTGGAGTTCTGTTCTTGCCGATGGAAATGTTTGGAACTTCAGATGGAAGCTGCTGTAGCTGAGSTAGAGCAAAACCAAAATGAGAAAAACTTCTGCATGAAAGCTCTTGTTTCAGTTTGAACCAGGATCATTCTGTTGTAACAAACATCCCTAGTTCTGGGCTGAATCAAAACAAGCTGCTGCTTTTTGTTGTGAACATGGGTGGTTTGCTTAATAAGCACCCAAAGGCTTTATTGAATCATTAATGCTCCCTTCCTTTGCATATGTCTATATGCAGATGTCTTCCTTTGTTTCTGCATACCCGTGCAGTTATGTACACAAAATACACTCCTGGCCCATCCTGTCTGCTCCTCAGCTGTGTTGTCTGTTCATAATCACCATCAGCCTCCACTTCTCCCCAGTGAAAATAGCTTCGATATTTTCTTTCTCTTAGTGGTTAACGAATATAATTTTTTAACTCCCAGTGGAAGCTTTCAACTTTGGTGTCAAACAAATRTCAGAACRTTTACAGAGCCCATCACCCATGCCCTCCCATTCAGATCAAGTGGATGGGCTCCTTCCTTGCCAAAGGACTTCCTTTGCGAGAGTTAAGGGGAGATAGAGAGGCATGTGGGACAGACTATTTGTTAGTGATAATAACAGCCTWAAGTTTGTTGAGTTAGTTCAGGAACAAAGCTGCCTTTATGGTATGGCAGTAGAGTTCAGAAAGAGTTCTCAGAACAGACAGTTTTGGGTTTTCGGTTCCCACAAGTCTTTTGCACTCACTCTACCATCTTATCAGCAGCTGTTACCAAAGCCATCTTACCCAGAGGAGGCTGTGTAGACTTGGTCACAGATTTTAATCATCGTTACCACCCAAAATGAAAAGAAACGCAGGGAAACAAAATATAGATCCTTATAGTCATTGAATCCATAGAGCTGACATACTCTGCAGCAGCTGATTCATCAGGTCTGTCTGAGAATTTGGGGCTCTTCTCATGACTCCTTACAAGATTTTATTTTTTGTTACTTGTTAAGATACTCTGTGCTTTTCCATGCTGATTTATCAATTAGGCTGCTTTTTGAAGTTCTGCAGACCATTTATGCCTTTTAATTGATCCATTTTTCCCCTGGAGGTTTCATGTTGGATGAGCTGAGTTAATTGCTCCTTCCCAGCTACTAGTCTTTGCACAGTAATGGGCTTTATTAAATGCCTGTGAATGTGCAGTGGAGCTACCTGAGTATCTTCCCTCGGTCTGGAGCCACTCAGTTTGCTTAACAATAGCACATAGAGAGGTTAAATTATATGCTGAGTATAGACATTGCTGACAGGTCTTTATCTCCCTTCCCTCCTCAGAATATATTTGTTTTTTGGGATGATGCTTTTAACACTGATGGCTTGTTCACAAATGTGAAGATATTCCTTCCATTTTTGTGTTTTCATCATTCAGAGAACCATTGGTGGCTACTGAAGGCAATCCAGTAATTGGCCCTAAAGAGACCGAGACATGTGAGTATTATACTCTGCGTGTTTTAGGACAAGGAAAAGAAAATATTTCAGAAAAATCTGTTGTCCAAGAAATGTASACTGTTTGGTCGTATGTGTAATAGGATTGCATGATAGAAATAGGGGTGAATAGAGACACGATGTGTTGACAGTGTATTAGTAAGGTATTCCTATCCTAAAGCAGGGAGGGGCAGAAACTTGAATGACTTAAAAAATGTACTTAGCAAGGGAAGATCATGTTTTCTACTCCCAAGTCAACTTAATGCTTATTTTGATAAGTATGAATGAAAGGACAGCCCCAACATTTGTACTTCCTTTTYTTGTCRTAAAACTAAATGCATGAGCAATTAATAGGTCTAAGATGTGACTCATATGCTCTTTCTTTCATTTAGGACTGCTTGACAACAACCTGTGAGGATGAAAAAGACCAACGTAACAAAAAAACTGGTGACATAAATCTTCATAAAGCAGAGATTTAAAATATTTTCTGCATAGTCTATTTTTTAGCATGAAATAATTCCTTGGAAAGAGAGTGAATTCTTACATAAAGCTACGGCCAGGACAGACTTATGAAGGCTTTGTATATGCAAAAGGTGATATACATTTCACCTCTGTTCAAACAATAACATTTCTGGGTAACTATTGCCATCTAGCTATCCTATCTTCTGCTATGGRCAACCAATGGAGAAACGCCTATGGTAAGGGGTAGTTCATATTGCCTATGTCCGGATGGGGTTAATCATTTTTTGGCGGCACTCTGGGCTTCAAAGTAGGAGCCTAGATTAATTTTGACTAGACATCCATCTTTTAGAGGACATAAATTAGTGTAATGGCTCCTGTAGAAATGTAACTCATAAAGGGAACTTTACCAGTACCTATCACTGTCGATCATAAATTCTTGTAACTTTGAATGGTTGATCATGCTCCATGTTCACCTTAGCAGCTGAATGATGGCATCTCTACCCACGCTTGGTGCCACCAAGCTACCCTTCCGTGCCCAAGAAACTGGACATTTCTTCAGAAACATTACTTTTTTTTGCAGAGATCAGCCCCTATATGCATCAGTTGCCTTGTGTTGCTACTAAGTATATGTGTACAAACATCAAAGAATTGCATATGTGTGTGTATATATATATGAAGGAATTAGTCAGCACTGTCATGGGAATGTTCAGATGACTGACAAATTAGACCAGTTTCAAACTTTAAAACAGAACTTCACTAGGCTGACATTCATTAATACACATCGCCAGTGGTTAGTTTTTAGTCATTATCATTCATTATCACCATCTATTCAAGTTTTAACAATGTTATTCTATGCCTGTTAGTGTCTGACACAACCAAAGCTACACCCTGGAATTCAGCAAAGTTACTGCTGCTTTGATGACACTGGTAATACCCTTCCTGAGACCTCCCATCCACCATCTGAGGAGAAAGTCCTGGAAGAAGCTTTCAGGAGGACCTTTTTTCCCCAAAAGACAGACTCTTGATCCAATCTATATATTTTTTAAAAAGGAAGGTAGGAAGAAGTCCATGAATTGTATATTTTCTTTTTCCGAGGACATTTGATTAATTTTTCCTGTAGACAAGTTTAGATTTGCCCCTTTTCAACCTTCCCCAAAGATATTTCTGCTCTTGATATTTTTCTCTGTATATCCAGTTTTAAATAAAATGGCAAGACATTTCTTCTAAGTGTCATGTTATTTATTTATTTATTTATTTATTTATTTATTTATTTATTTTCAGGGTTAATTTTCCTCAGGAGAAAACTAGGAACAGTTATTAACTCTCCTACCACATCAGTATATTTGTGGAGCTAGTGAAGAACTGGTACAGAAGTGGAACTCTGTTATGTTTCAGACAGAAATATCTGAATTACTCATTACATCTTCTACAAAATCAAGATTCAGAAATCCTTAAAATGATCCCAGCAATTTATACATGGACTTTACCCCTGAAAAGTAGGACTCCAGTTCCAATGGCTAGTCTCACAGTATACCAACATGACAGACATAATAGTCCTGAATCTTCTCCCACTTCTGTGGAGCAATGTGTTCAGACAAACAATTAATGGCCTTTACTGTATTTCTAGCCTTTCTGTGATCAGGGGACACATCTGTGATGGGCAAAGCTGTGACCGCTCAGACTTGTTCAGAGGCTTTGCTAATGTGTGATACCCACCGAGATGCAACATCCCAAGCTGGGTCTTGGGGTTGGCAAGCAACATAAATAGGTTTAAGATTGTGCTTGATCCACGTGACAAAATTACACAAAAGAGAAGCTGGGTTCAGTAACACAGAACTTCCCTTCTGAACCTACTACTTTGTACAGGGATAGCCTGATTTACCTCCTTCTCTACTTACTATTGTAACACTGTCCTGCTTGGCCATCCTACCTGCACATTTTACAACAACCATGAAACCTCCATGCCTCCCTCAGTAAGACTGGGTCCCTGCTAGAGCAGTAACAATGGGAAGACTGGTGAGTTTTTAAATCTACATTATAAGTTCTCCATTAAGCAAGTCCAGTCTTACTGCAAATCCCTTTTGTTGCCTTCACTAACACTATCAGCTAAGACCCACCAAAGATCATCTTTGATTTCACCCGGTCCTGCATGTTCAAGAGCACATATCCTGTTATGTTTTACAAAGCTCTGAAAATGCTTTATTTAAAGTAGTAATCAGTTAAATGAAATCCCATTGCAGGTATTATGCTGAAGTCTAGAACAGAGAAACACTTCGTAAATCTACTAATATTTCTAGTTTCTCTCTAGGAAATAAATAAATAAATAAATAAATAAACGGACGAACGAACGAATGAATGAATAAATCAGTATTTCCGACCACACCCAAGCTTTAACTAGCAAGAGTTAAAAGGAAAAAGAGAATGTCTGGTTTTGTGGTTTTCTTAACTGTACTGATGCGGAGATGTGAACTGCTCACCATAGAGAGTAACAACAGTATTTTAATGCTTAGTTTGCACACATAAGACACACTCTTAGACTGATTTGGTTTACTCTATGACTCAAAAGTGTGTTCACGGAGACACTAGCTAATGACTGAGCTCATGTTTTCAAGTGTTTGCTAAAATCCTTGCCTGCATCTGTCGCCAAAACAGCTTTAAGTAATTTTTTTTTTAGACACTAAATGCTTCACTTCCGTGCAAGAAAAATAGTTTTGAAGAATAACTGGAGAAACTTTTCAGGCTTTACTAGTTCCAGACCATTCAATTAACACACTTTCCTGACTTTTCCTAAGCCTGGCAGCTCTAAAGAGAAATGATGATCCCACAGTAATTAAAACTTCTGTAGTTTTCGTAATTAGCATCAGGGAAGAAACAGGTGATATGTTGAAATGATCCACTTTTATTTTGCTTTTGGACTTACATGATTATGACAGGCCTAAAATGACAAATGTATTTTTACATAGCCATTTTGAGAAACGAGAAAAGGGAGCTGGGTTTTGGGCAAAGGCCAAAGGGTTATTTTCCTGAGTAAAAATAAATAAACAACAAAATACCCGATTTTATTATAAAATAACATTTTCTTTTTATTCTTAAAATAAAATAGTCTTTTCAATTCAGACTCAAAAATGAAGATGCTATAAACAATACTTGCAATTAACAGGGTCCACCGCAGAGTTCAAGCAAAACAGTGAGGCTAGGAAAGAAAATTCGTCTGGAAAGAACTGGTTGTATGAAAGTCAACACGACCTTCATGCCCAGAATCTTCTTAGACAAGCCCAACCAGGTATGGCCTCAGCTGCAGGTGACAATGGTAAAGAACAAACAGGAACTTGAAAAGCATGAGGTTTTCTTCTTCTGAACTCTGTTTTCAGATTTTAAAAGTGGCCACCCTGAAAATCTTCCTAACAGCTTCAGAATTGCAAGGTGTTCCAAAAGAAGTTTGGAGGTTTTCATTTTCTTGTATGTTTGAAGTTCAAGGGTTTTCCCACTAGATTAAACTGAATATATCTCCACCCAAGGCCCCCAAAAGTACAAATACCATCTCAACCCCTAGACTCTCAGTGTTCTTCCAGAAGGTGGATCTTAATATGCACTGACAGATTTTTAGAAGCTCTTCATTAATTAGTATTCAAAGTCCGTACTTCCCACAGAAGGCAAAACTAAAACACAATACAACCATTACAAGGTAAGGGTTCAGGCAGTAAGCAAATATATATGCCTTAAACTATCCCACCACCCATCAGGGTCCCTGACAGAATAACAATGGTTCTGTTTCTCCTAAATGGAAAGAAAAATTCCATTAGCACAGAAACAGAATAAACAGAGCTTGTAAACTAAAGTTTGAAAATCCACAGCATTGACCACTCTCTAGATCAAATAAAAATTTCCTTCTTCTGTAACCTCACCCAGTGTACATTCCTGTGGCAAGTTCAATTTGCTGCAGTCCAAATTCACACACCAATATGGTCTGTCTTCTCTTATTCTTGCCCTCCTAAATCACTCTTGTATTTCCAGTATGGCGTATATCGGATGCCTCGTTGTCTTTTCAGAATCAGCTGTTACATTGCTAAAGTGTACTGGAGACTCATCTTCCACCAGTTCTTGTCATGTAGGCAAAAAGTGAGTGAGGGACAACAGATCAGAGACAGTAACAAAGTTTCTGACACTCACTGCACAAATGCATACTTCGAATATTTATACATCTTCAGCCTTTAAGGTGGTTCCCTGCAAAGTTTCTTTACTTTTCACTTCTCATCAGACTCAGAATTGTTCTTTAAGAACTGCACATGRAGAAATATTTTTGCAAGGCTTTTTGAAACTGCCTGTTCCTCAGACTGAAGATGAATGGGCTGAGCAGAGGAGATATCACTGTGTTGAGAATAGCTACTCCTTTGCTGATGTCAAGCCCACCCATGTGTGTAGGTTTAACATACATGAAAATGCAACTCCCATAAGAGATGAAGACAACAGTAAGGTGAGATGTACAAGTGGAAAAGGCTTTCTGCTTCCCTGAAGCAGATGAAATGTGCAATATAGTGGAAATTATATTGGCATAAGACAGGACTGTGATAGTGAGAGTGCCCAGGAGGGAAAAAACAGCTATTGAGAAGTTAACAAGATCTAGAACAGGTGTTTCTGTGCAGGAAAGTCTTACCAAAGGTGCACTGTCACAGAAGAAATGGTTAATGTTTTGGTTACAAAAGGATAACTGGAAGACAACAATTGATGGGCCAATCAGAAGTGCAAAACTCAGTCCCCATGAACCAAGCACTAATAAGCTACAAAGCCCATTGCTCATTATGGTGGAGTAAGACAAGGGGTAGCAGATGGCTACATACCTGTCAAATGACATTGCTGCCAAGAGAAGAAACTCTGTCATGCCAAAGATGAAATACAAAAAAAATTGAACAAAGCAACCAATCACAGAAATTGTGTTTTCTCCTGATGCGAGGTTGAACAAGACCTTAGGAATGACAGAGGAAGTGAAACCAATTCCCACGAGTGAAAAGTTCCAAATAAAGTAATACATGGGCACATGGAGCCCACGGTCCACAATGCTGATGGTGACAATCACTAAGTTTCCAATTATAATTGTGATGTAGATGACGAGGAGAACCACAAAGATAAAGACCTGCAGCTTCCTGCCAGCTGTGAAACCCACAAGGATGAAATTCTTGACCATGGTTCGGTTTTCCATTGCAACATTCACATTACTCTCGTGATGTGAATAACTGGGGGGAAGAGGAGAGGAAGGATTCAATGCTATATTTTAAATTTAAATGTATATGAAACATGAATCAGCAGAGAATTGAAAGGAAAATGACTCTCTAACATGAAGGCATGCTATCAATAAACTACTCAATACTTTTGTTTTCTTTTCCATCAGTACTAGCTTTTTGTTTATTCCTGATTTCAAAATATGGAAAATTATACAGCTGCTGTAGTTCATAATACCACTGTACAGCCAAATCCAATCTTCAAAAAGAAAGCTGAGAGGACTAAAATAAGATTTCAAAGGAAAAACATGTCACTGAAGTCAGTTTCTACTAATCTCTCCCAATTTCTTTCCAATCTCAGAAAACCATGACAAAGTTTAAAGGACAAGAAGAGATCCTATTTTTGTTGAGGCTTCTACACTCCGTGATGTATTTGAAACTAGAGGTGTTGCAAGAAAATAAATCCACTTTCCCAGCAGTCTGTTTTCAAAAATTTTCACACGAACAATAAGTTAGTTACCTTTGTAACAAGATGAAAGTCAGGGTTTAAGTCTAAGACGTTTCATGCTCCTGCCGTTCAAATTCACTAGCTAAGGCTG
Organism: Phoebastria nigripes; assembly: GCA_035582835.1. Taxonomy (NCBI): domain Eukaryota; kingdom Metazoa; phylum Chordata; class Aves; order Procellariiformes; family Diomedeidae; genus Phoebastria; species Phoebastria nigripes. Next base: position 8,184 of record JAYKAV010000623.1, read on the forward strand.
AGCGCTGTCTCTCTTCCCCAGGCATATTCTCCAACACCAAATGATGAAGGTTTTTAAGTAACAGACAAAGAATAAGGGGGAGGGAAGATATCTACCCTGGGACAGCACGGAGTCTTGTAAATGTAAACACCACCACTGGATTAGCACGTTAAATTCTCTAATTACTCTTCGTTCTAGACTGTGATCACTGTCAACTTATTCATGCATGAAGATGAACAGTAGGTCTCTCTAAAAGCGTGGTTTCATTCTCTGGTGAATGGGAACATATAAAAATTTGAGTTAGCAGACTGATTCCCATTCTTCAGAAACCAATACGTGTGGGACCTAGGTACTCAGTACTAGTTCACAGGCATTAGCTAGCTTGTCCTGGTTTTGGCTGGGATAGAGTTAATTTTCTTCCTAGTAGCTGGTGTAGTGCTGTGTTTAGGATTTAGTATGAGCATGTTGATAACACACTAATGTTTTAGTTGTTGCTAAGTAGTGCTTGCACTAGTCAATGACTTTTCAGCTTCCCGTGTTCTGCCAGGTGCACAAGAAGCTGGGAGGGAGCATAGCCAGGACAGCTAGCCCAATTGGCCAATGGGGTATTCCATACCATATGACGTCATGCTCCATATATAAACATGCTCGGGGACTGGCTGGGCATCGGTCAGCAGGTGGTGGGCAATTGCTTCATGCATCACTTGCTTTGTATATTCTATTATTATTATTATTATTATTATTACTAATATTTTACTTTATTTCAATTATTAAACTGTCTTTATCTCAACCCAAGAGTTTTCTCACTTTTGCCCTCCCAGTTCTCTCCCCCATCCCACCAGAGGTGGGGAGAGTGAGCAAGTGGCTGTGTGGTGTTTAGTTGCTAGTTAGGGTTAAACCACGACAGTTCTTTTTGGTGCCCAACATGGGGCCCGAAGGGTTTGAGATAACAACAGATAAACTAGAGCATATTAAGGAATTTATATCTGTTAACAGTTGCCTGTCACACTATTGATTCGTCTGTTCTCAATATTAGTTTATCTGACCTGCATCATGCTCTTGTTTTTGCTGTACATGTTAAAGATTGGTGCTGGTTTCTGCRGTCTGCTGTGCTCTGCAGTGATTAGTGATGTTTTGCCTGGGAGATTTGTTATTAAAACACTGGCCTTGAGGGTTATCTGGTATTCGGGTTTTGGACTGAAGCCATTACTGTACTTTGGGTACCACCTCATGGAGACAATCAGCAATTATACCTCTTCCTCTGAGAAGTTTTTTATGGAGGAAATACAGGATGGCACCTTTTCTACCTTCTTCTATGATATTTCCTCCTTTCTTACAATAACTTGTCAGTATCTTGAATATCCTTGGGTAGTTAAGATACTTCTATTGGTATACGTGTTGGGAATATTGTTTTGGTTTTGTCTAAGGTTAATAAGCAATTTAAGAATATCACCCAGAGATCTGCCCCGAGGCTGGATAGTTACGAGTGGCAGGGTGTGTGGGATAGCATGGGCAAATGCCTAGGACGGTGGGCACCCCCAGTGTTTTGGAACTTCACCCCTGAACAAGTGCAGAACCCTGAAAAATTAGTAGAATATTTGGAAAAAGTATGCTGTCACCCTGGCAATTCTAGGGAGACAGAAATCACTGCAATGTGCTGGGGCCTGCCCTATGCTGACTGAGCCCTGTTTAACACTATTCAGAACCCTCAAGGGGAAGAGAAGGTCTCTGGATCTGACAACAAAACGACAGGCACTGCAGCTACTCCAACCCCCACAGCAGGAACTGCAGCTACCCCACCCCCTGCAACAGAGAACCAACCTGTCCCGGTATCAGTTGCCCCGTATACAAAAAAGAAAGTACACAAGAAAGTCAGCTCACTTAGTAAGGGATGAAAATGAACCAGGGCCATCACGAGAACAGCAGGAGGAAGAGGCAGAACCCGTAAATGAGTTGGTAACCACCCGAKCCCTATCYCTGAGTGAGCTGCGAGATATGCGARAAGATTTCAGCCGTCSTCCAGGCGAGCACATTGTCACCTGGCTGCTCCGATGCTGGGATAATGGGGCCAGTGGCCTGGAATTAGAGGGTAGGGAAGCCAAGCAGCTGGGATCCCTTTCTAGGGAAGGGGGCATTGACAAAGCRATTGGGCAAGGGGCACRAGTCCTCAGCCTCTGGAGGCGACTCCTGTCAGGCGTGAAGGGAAGGTATCCCTTCAAGGAAGATGTTATATGTCACCCAGGCAAGTGGAATACCATGGAGAGAGGTATCCAGTACCTGAGGGAATTAGCCGTGCTGGAGGTGATTTATGATGACCTGGACAATGAGCAGTTACCCAAAGATCCAGATGAAGTCAAGTGCACCCGACCCATGTGGCGGAAGTTTGTACGGAGCGCACCCAGCACCGCATGCAAACTCATTGGCAGTAATGGCCTGGAAAGATGGAGAGGAACAAACRGTGGATGAAYTGGCTGGCCAACTCCGGCAATACGAAGAAAGTCTCTCCTCCTCCCTACGGGCCTGTGTCTCTTCTGTGGAGAAACTGTCTCRGGAGGTCCAGCAACTCAAAGAGGATATGTCCTACTCCCCACCTGCATGGGCCAGTATCTCAGCCATTAGGAGTAAGCGTCCCTCTGCTCAAGAGAGAAGATAT